>OX031006.1:120987085-121587085 GCA_943735925.1 Pollenia amentaria | reverse complement strand
TACAATCCATATTGTGTAATTGCTTTTTTGGGTAGTTGCTTACCGACGTAAACTATACACTTTACACATAATATTATCAGTCCGAGATCCTATTATTAAAATAGGGAAGACGTGGAAAATTTTAAACGAACGGTCGATTGTGAAGAATTGTTGATTTTGTAGATCAGTTTTATCGGCCAAATCAATTGCAGAAATGGGTTCGCAAATTTGTTCAAGATTCGTTCACGAATCGGATAATTTAATGGGGGTTTGCAGTAAATTTTCAAGTCTAGGCTGCGATGACTTAACGGAATCTCTTCTCGAGATAAAAATGCAAACCCTGGAAGAGGATTGGCAATCGCTTAAGCGGACATATGAGGGGGTGTATTTGGCCGATGATGGAGCTGTTGATAAAGTCTTCAAGGAAAAGGCAAAGGCTAAATTTGAGCAATGTAGAGATAGTTATCAGCAAACAAAAGCTGAAATGACAGACTTTATTAAAGCTGCTAGGGCTGCTGATGAAAATGCTCAACGAGGATGTGGTCCGGCTCATTCCTCTGCAATTGATCCGTCTAGTTACTATCCCATGAACATTACATATGAAGCGCCAGATATGGGAGTTAGTGTTCCACCATGCGATGCACCAGATTTTCATGGGTCGTATGAGGAATGGCCTTCATTTAGGGACCGGTTTAATGCTGTTTACATCAGCAAAGTTAGAATGCCAGGTGTTCAAAAACTGCTATATCTAAGGAAAAAGGTAAAAGGTGAAGCAAGTTCGATAGTCAATAAATACCCATTGACTAATGATGGGTTTTCACTTGCTTGGGGAGCTTTACTAGCTCGCTATGAGAATAAACGGATCCTGGTTGATGTACAATTAAAATCCCTTTTCAACATACCAGCCGCCAGAACGGAATCCGCTGAGGCGATTCATAAAATACAGACAACAATAAGTGATTGTCTAGCAATGTTAACGTCTCATGGCATAAAGGTTGATGACTGGGATCCGATTCTCATATACCTTTGCTCTTCTAAGTTACCTAATGAAACATTGTCTCTTTGGGAGCAATCTATTGCTTCAAACTCCATTTTGCCTTCATGGTCACAAATGGAGCAATTTTTGATTAAACGACACAGGGT
Organism: Pollenia amentaria; assembly: GCA_943735925.1. Taxonomy (NCBI): domain Eukaryota; kingdom Metazoa; phylum Arthropoda; class Insecta; order Diptera; family Polleniidae; genus Pollenia; species Pollenia amentaria. Next base: position 121,585,963 of record OX031006.1, on the reverse strand, counting down.
TGTAGAGAGGGTAGTTGGTATCACCAAAGATGTTAGTAGATTAGCCTTTGATGATAACACAACATCTAGGCCAAGAAATATGAATAAAAACCTACAGGCACAACAGTGCAAGTTGTGTGAGAAAAATCATTATTTAAGATTCTGTCAAAAATTCTCTAGTTTTTCTCCCAAGCAACGAAATGATTTTGTCTCGCAAAATCAAATATGCTCTAATTGTTTGTCGCCAGCTCACAAAGTCACTGAATGCACAAGTAATAATAGGTGTAATCAGTGTGGTAATAAGCATCATAGTATGCTTCATTTAAATAAAAATGTAAACACTACTGGTCAAAAGAAATCAAATAAGGATTCATTAATAAAGTCCTTTCATGCTGAGCCAATAAGTATTGAAAGTGAACAAGGGGTGGAAGATTCTGATCTCTCAGATACACCGTGTTGTTTTTAATCGCTTAAAGTCGTTTAATACGCAAACACATTTGACGATTAATCAGGACGAAATTTTACTACCAACAGCTCTTGTTCAAATTCTGCATTGTGGTGAGCCATTCACTGTTAGAGCCCTAATAGATTCTGGATCAAAAAGATCATTCTTAACTAGTAGAATTAGTAAAAGATTGGGTTTAAAGACTGAGGATGCGAATTTTGAAATTTGCGGTTTAGGTGGTACAGTTGTTGCAAATTCAAATCAGGTGAGCACAGTCACTTTATATAACAAAAGGCACAATTTTAAGCTGGACACATGTGTCATAATAGTGCCCAATTTGAAAAACTTAATGCCAAACTCCTCAATAACCGTTTCTAGTCTGTCCGAGATAGATAAACTAAATTTGGCAGATCCTAATTTCTTAGTATCGGCTCAAATTGATATGCTCTTAGGTAGCGATATAATTCCTCATTCTGTGAGGAACTTTATAGGGAAACCACGTATCGTGAGGATGATGGAAGATATGTTGTTAAACTTCCGTTTAAGGCCGAGTTTCCAGGCTCGATGTACTTACAATCGTCACGATATATTGCTCAGCAACAGTATCTACATACTGAGAAAAGGCTTAAAACCCATAATATGCTTCTGACCATGTATAATAATGTCTTAGATGAATATATTGATCTTGGTAACATGAAAGATCTAGTCATAGAGAAATTTGTTCGGATGGAAAGTACTTTTCGTATTATCTACCACATCATGCTGTTTTTCGGCCGGTTTCAACTTTTTTTGCTTCAAAACAACAACACTTTTATTAAAAGCGAACCAAAGAGAAAAAAAATTTACATGCAGCCATTGTTGTGCATATACCTACGAATAAGAACACAAATCGTACTGCCCGAGTACAGGCATCTCCGTACCAATCCCTTTTCTTCTTGCTTCCCTCTCCTTAAAACACAAGAGTTGAGCATCAAAAGATGAAACGTTTGAATGTAGACTTACAAGTAAAGTGAATCATAAAGCTTGTCGAGGATCGATCGTCTGACGATCTCGATGACCATTTGATCGACCTCGATTAAGCAGCATCGGCCTCGGATAAGCTCCGTGTAAAAACGGCCGAAGCCGTACTGGCATGGCGCCAGGTTTTTTCTCGGCAGTCATCGACTACAAAAAAACCCGAGCAGCAGCTTAAAACCATAAAACCAACATATAAACAACAAAATTAAAAAAAAAATAAATAGTGAACTAAAGTTTATTAAATTTTATAAGTTGAATAAGTAAGAACAATTAAAATAAACACAAAGCGTAAACAAACAAGAACAATTTAAACAGAAACATCAACATAAACAAACAAGAACAATCACACGAACAAAAGGTGAAACAAGCAAAATCAAACCAAACAAAAAACACAATCTTTAAAAACCAACCGAAATACAAACACTGAATTAAAATTTAGCCGATCTTTGGCACTAATAAACTCCTTTTTTAAAAAACTCAATTGTATTGTCTGCTTCTTCACAAGAAACCTAATGCAAGTAAGTACATTCAATCCGTTTGAATTTAATTAATTGTCGCTGATATAAGACACCCCCCCCCCCCCCCACTATTGTACCATCCACATATTTATTACATTTCGTGTGATAAATAATTTGAGTTGTCCACTTCGGTCACGCCAAGTAGATACAACAATTTTCCAATTTACGATTGGGAACTTGTTTATGGTCCTTTTGAATCCGTCAAGGAATCAGTTAATAAACTTATTTTAATTTCATTAAAATAACTTTATTATTTTCAAATTTGTTTTCAACAAAGAAAAAAGAAGAAAAAAAAATTCATACAGTGTTAATATCTGCTACATATTGATTGACATACATACATACATATTTTATCAGTTTGAAATATTGTGTTGTTATTGGTATTAAATTTGGTGGTGGTTTTTTCTTTTACATTTGCTTTAAATCTCTTTGGAAGATCTCTTTATTACTCGCGCTGCTGCATTGCTATATAATTGTATGTGCCTACACACGTACATAAATAAAGAGAATTAAGCGTAAGAGAAAATAAAAATACCTTTGTACTTATTGTTGCACTGTGGTTTGGGTACCCTACACGTAATAAGTTAGTAATTTTAGTACAACGTTCTGTTTGTACGGGAGCTTATTTAAAGATACAAGGAAATAACAGATATCAGATTACCTTATTCTTTGATTTATCATTCCGTGCACCCTACACTTTAGAAGTTATTATTATTTAAAAATAATTTACATTACAATCCATATTGTGTAATTGTTTTTTTGGGTAGTTGCTTACCGACGTAAACTATACACTTTACACATAATATTATCAGTCCGAGATCCTATTATTAAAATAGGGAAGACGTGGAAAATTTTAAACGAACGGTCGATTGTGAAGAATTGTTGATTTTGTAGATCAGTTTTATCGGCCAAATCAATTGCAGAAATGGGTTCGCAAATTTGTTCAAGATTCGTTCACGAATCGGATAATTTAATGGGGGTTTGCAGTAAATTTTCAAGTCTAGGCTGCGATGACTTAACGGAATCTCTTCTCGAGATAAAAATGCAAACCCTGGAAGAGGATTGGCAATCGCTTAAGCGGACATATGAGGGGGTGTATTTGGCCGATGATGGAGCTGTTGATAAAGTCTTCAAGGAAAAGGCAAAGGCTAAATTTGAGCAATGTAGAGATAGTTATCAGCAAACAAAAGCTGAAATGACAGACTTTATTAAAGCTGCTAGGGCTGCTGATGAAAATGCTCAACGAGGATGTGGTCCGGCTCATTCCTCTGCAATTGATCCGTCTAGTTACTATCCCATGAACATTACATATGAAGCGCCAGATATGGGAGTTAGTGTTCCACCATGCGATGCACCAGATTTTCATGGGTCGTATGAGGAATGGCCTTCATTTAGGGACCGGTTTAATGCTGTTTACATCAGCAAAGTTAGAATGCCAGATGTTCAAAAACTGCTATATCTAAGGAAAAAGGTAAAAGGTGAAGCAAGTTCGATAGTCAATAAATACCCATTGACTAATGATGGGTTTTCACTTGCTTGGGGAGCTTTACTAGCTCGCTATGAGAATAAACGGATCCTGGTTGATGTACAATTAAAATCCCTTTTCAACATTCCAGCCGCCAGAACGGAATCCGCTGAGGCGATTCATAAAATACAGACAACAATAAGTGATTGTCTAGCAATGTTAACGTCTCATGGCATAAAGGTTGATGACTGGGATCCGATTCTCATATACCTTTGCTCTTCTAAGTTACCTAATGAAACATTGTCTCTTTGGGAGCAATCTATTGCTTCAAACTCCATTTTGCCTTCATGGTCACAAATGGAGCAATTTTTGATTAAACGACACAGGGTTGTAGAGAGGGTAGTTGGTATCACCAAAGATGTTAGTAGATTAGCCTTTGATGATAACACAACATCTAGGCCAAGAAATATGAATAAAAACCTACAGGCACAACAGTGCAAGTTGTGTGAGAAAAATCATTATTTAAGATTCTGTCAAAAATTCTCTAGTTTTTCTCCCAAGCAACGAAATGATTTTGTCTCGCAAAATCAAATATGCTCTAATTGTTTGTCGCCAGCTCACAAAGTCACTGAATGCACAAGTAATAATAGGTGTAATCAGTGTGGTAATAAGCATCATAGTATGCTTCATTTAAATAAAAATGTAAACACTACTGGTCAAAAGAAATCAAATAAGGATTCATTAATAAAGTCCTTTCATGCTGAGCCAATAAGTATTGAAAGTGAACAAGGGGTGGAAGATTCTGATCTCTCAGATACACCGTGTTGTTTTTAATCGCTTAAAGTCGTTTAATACGCAAACACATTTGACGATTAATCAGGACGAAATTTTACTACCAACAGCTCTTGTTCAAATTCTGCATTGTGGTGAGCCATTCACTGTTAGAGCCCTAATAGATTCTGGATCAAAAAGATCATTCTTAAGTAGTAGAATTAGTAAAAGATTGGGTTTAAAGACTGAGGATGCGAATTTTGAAATTTGCGGTTTAGGTGGTACAGTTGTTGCAAATTTAAATCAGGTGAGCACAGTCACTTTATATAACAAAAGGCACAATTTTAAGCTGGACACATGTGTCATAATAGTGCCCAATTTGAAAAACTTAATGCCAAACTCCTCAATAACCGTTTCTAGTCTGTCCGAGATAGATAAACTAAATTTGGCAGATCCTAATTTCTTAGTATCGGCTCAAATTGATATGCTCTTAGGTAGCGATATAATTCCTCATTCTGTGAGGAACTTTATAGGGAAACCACGTATCGTGAGGATGATGGAAGATATGTTGTTAAACTTCCGTTTAAGGCCGAGTTTCCAGGCTCGATGTATTTACAATCGTCACGATATATTGCTCAGCAACAGTATCTACATACTGAGAAAAGGCTTAAAACCCATAATATGCTTCTGACCATGTATAATAATGTCTTAGATGAATATATTGATTTTGGTAACATGAAAGATCTAGTCATAGAGAAATTTGTTCGGATGGAAAGTACTTTTCGTATTATCTACCACATCATGCTGTTTTTCGGCCGGAAAGTGCTTCAACAAAAATTCGTGTTGTATTTAATGGCTCACGAAAAACCAAAAGTTCCTTTCGTTAAACGACGTTCTTTACGTCGGGCCCACGTTGCAATCCGATTTAATGACAATAATTTTAAACTGGCGATTTTACAAATACGTCTTCAATGGAGACATTGAGAAAATGTATCGTCAAATATTGGTACATGAATCTGATCGCCAATATCAGAGAATTCTATGTCGAAAAAATCCTTCAGGTCCAATTGAAGATTTTGAGTTGGCAACTGTTACCTTTGGTATTCCCTCGCGAATGGGTAGTCATCTTGCCGCGATGCGAGGGCTTAAGTACAAGGACGTTTAGAGTCATGCTGGCGGTAGTGACGTTAGTCAAGACCGGTAGGGCCTCCCATGCCAGAAGGGTCTAAACCGAGTACGAACCAAGAACTACCCCCCCCGTCTATTAGCGTCTGTTTCTCCTAGTTGGAGCGGCTAATGACTAGGTCCGCTGGCCTTTTTACGGTCAATTGTTTGCCTTCTGAAGGCTGTCGGTCCGCAATAAAATCCATCAGCGTCTGTTCTCATAGTGAGCGGCTGATGGTCTGCGTCTGTCTCCAGAGGAGCGGCAGGTATAATTTCGCCTGGCAGTAGGCATAAAATGCAACCCCACCACACCCCCCACGAAATGTCCGAAAATTCACGCCCTACGTATCCGGTAAAGGGCTTCATAATGTCCGGAGACCCTACTACTACAGCGTCGGTATCAGGCCGTAGTATGTCGAATGCTACTGAAACCTCGACTAGCAAGGTGGTTGCGCCAGGCTCTGCTAGTCGATTAGCTACTAGTGCGCAAAAACTCACGGCTAAGCCTTCAGGCGGTCGTAAACCAAGCTTGGTACAGGGTTCTTCGAAACCAGGTACCTCCAAGGCTTCCCAGGTCCGGACGGGAGAAAAACCCGTCAAAACCCCTTCCTCGGGTGCTGGCTTGACGGTGCAGACTCAGTCTACCGGAAATCCAGTTTCCCATGTGCCGAAACCTGTGCAAAGAGAGCATACGAAGAAAGATTCGATGCCCTCTGATGTACCTGCCCCAGCCTCTACGGCAATTATTAAAAAACCCCAAAGGCACATAAACCCATCCAAACGGGCCTTTATAACCAGGCGCTCCGCCTACAAAATCATCAGCCGACTTGGTGAAAAACCGGTTGGTGAGCTCACGGAGCAGGAGAAAAGCTCTCTCCAGTGGGCAAAAACCCATATTGAGGGTTTAAAACGTGCACCTCCCTCTGCAGAGGAAGGCAATCCTGAACGGAAGCCAACCGAAGCAGCGCCTAAACGGCAGCGGTCTGGGGAGGACACGCTTCCTGGGACTAAAAGGTCCAAACACACGCCTCAACGGCCGCAAAACAGGTCGTACAAAGATGTGGCTAAAGACCACCTCATTTGGGCGATCATTGACCGCAACGCAAGTGACGGCACCATTTCGTCCAAAAACTGGAAGCTGGTTGTCGTCGCACTTAGTAGGGCGTTCCTGAGTGTTCTAAGGGGAAACCCTGGACCACCACCACAGTGTGAAGATGCCGGTTGGTATCAAGGGCACATTAAATTGATAGCGTGTGCAGATGAGCGTTCAGCGCTGCTGTACAAGGATGCCGTGGAGTCCCTGGGGGAAGTTTGGCAGGGCGCTAAGATTGAGGCAATACCTCTGGCCGATGTACCGCAAAGGCCCAGATCTATTGCCAAGATCCCCGCTGAGCCATCCGACCCCAAGGAGATCCTGGAAATAATACAGCTAAGTACCCCCCAGCTACCCACACAGGACTGGAAAGTAGTGAGGGTTTCTGAATCTGTTGAAGAGTCCAGGAAGGCCACTGTTGCGATAAACAGTGACTCTCTGCCGTCACTTCAGAAGACACAGGGGAAGATTTTCTATGGATTTGGAACTATCTTCCTCCGAGTCTATAAAGGTGACGACAAAGGGAAGCCTCAAGCTCCGGCGACTACCACCACCACAACAACAGCATCAACGGATCGTATGGAAGACGAATCTGCTACGTCATCGGCCAATGAAGACACCCAATCGGTCAGTGGACTTGTGGGTGACTTCCTTGGTAAGATGGGAGTGGCGGATGATGAGGACATCCTTCGTCCATAGTGATGAGCTATGATGAAGGTGACACAAATCAACCTTCATCACTCTAAAGCAGCGTCAGCTGCCCTTCTCCTCCGATTAGCTTCAGGCACGGAGGAGCTTATATGCATCCAAGAACCATTGTTGTATAGAGACAGGGTTTGCGGACTCAGATTAGACGGTTACAGTACTCTGTACGCAGCCGATCAAGGTAAGACCAGAGCTTGTGTTATGGTCAAAAACATCCTTAAAGCTTTCATTCTTTCTGATTTTAGCGATAAGGACACATGCACTGTCGCAGTAGAGTGCAAAACCAGTACAGTCTGGTTTATGAGCTGCTACATGGCACACGACCAGGGTGCTAACCCTCCAAACTCCACAACCAGGAAGGCGATGTCGCACGCTAAAAGGCACAACATCCCCCTAGTAATATGTGCAGATGCGAATGCACACCATACCGTCTGGGGCAGCTCGGATGTCAATCCACGAGGTGAGTCACTTTTGGACTTCATAGTAGAAAATGAACTAACAGTAGTTAATAGGGGTAGTGAGCCCACCTTTATTGTGACTAACAGAAGGGAGGTTCTTGATATTACGCTTATTAGTGATAAGTTCGCGGATATGATTAGCGATTGGAACGTGTCTAAGGACTGTTCCTTCTCTGATCACATGTATGTTGATTTCAATTTTTCCTTTAGAGTTGATTCAGTTAAACCCTACACGAACAGAAGAAGGACTAACTGGTCTATCTATGCGAGTGTACTCGGCGACAAGCTGCCTATGTGCCCAGTTCTCATAGACAGTGTGTCCATGCTCGACTCCGCAGTGGAGTCATTGACCGGTGCCTTAATGGAGGCAACAAACGAAGCCTGTAAAATAATGGACAGGAGGGGCAAAGCTAAGCCCATATGGTGGAATGCGGAAATTGCTGAAAAACGCAAGGAAAGCAGGAAGCTCTTTAATGAGGCAAAACGTAATGGTGTTTGGAACAATTACAAGTCCTCAGTTAATGAATTCAAGAATCTTATAAGGAAGGCCAAGAGACAGTCATGGAGGAAATTCTGCAGTGACGTGGAAAACTCCTCGGAGACAAGTCGGCTTCGTAAGATTTTATCCTATAATCCAGCTATTCCATCATTTATACGGAAGATGGATGGATCCTGGACCACAAACAGTCGGGACACCCTTGAGGTCCTGATGAATACACACTTCCCTGGTTGCACTGATGATGTGCCTAGGGAGGAAACTTTTAGTGGCGCTCGGGATATCTCTAATATTCCGATAACTCGCCATCGTGTGGAATGGGCGGTCAAAAGCTTCCATCCCTTTAAATCTCCAGGCCCGGATGGCATTATCCCAGCGGACCTACAAAATAACCTGGGAATATTGATGCCATGGCTCTTGGCAATATTTAGAGCCTGCCTGAGTCTCTCACATGTCCCAGCAACGTGGACATCATATAAGATCGTCTTCATCCCCAAGAGTGGGAAGACATCTCACACTATGGCTAAAGACTTTAGACCAATTAGTCTATCCTCCTTTCTACTGAAAACACTGGAGAGGATTTTGGATATTCACATTAGATCATCATTAGGACCCAATTCCCTGTCACCGGCTCAGCACGCCTACACGAAGGGAAGGTCCACTGAAACTGCGCTTCACTCATCGGTGGGCCACATAGAGAGATCCCTGCATTACAAGGAATTTGCTTTAGTGGCATTCCTGGATATTGAGGGCGCTTTCAACAATGTTAAACCTGAATCGGTTACACTAGGCAACAGCCATTTTGTTATTTGGTTCTAGCATACTTTTTCTCATGGATTTGGACCTACTGAACACGAAAATGAATTTTAAAAATTTTTCTGTCGATTGGTTTGCGAGATACAAATTTTTTAATTTTTTTTTTTTAATTTTTGGAGGTACACTTACTATGTTGAGCATATCTTTAGTCTTCTTTGACCTATTTTATCCTACTACTACTCAAATTAAAGACAATTGAGCCGTCTACAACTTATTTTCAGAAAATTTTCAAATCGGGTTAGTAGTTTTGATGTTGGCGGCTTAAAAAGGTTAAAAAACTGGGTTTTTTTAGTAAAAATGTGGCTGAAAAATTCATATAAAAATTCATATAAAATATAAAACGCGATGTTAACAGCGATTTTAATTTTTTTACGTATAGCTGACACTTTTCCAAAGAAAATAAGCCCTTACTTAACAAAATCTGATGACAAATGGCCGACTTATTATTTTTTTGGTAAACGACCGAAATTCCTCTATTTCACGATTTTTTGATTTTCATTATTTGCACAGCTTACCTACCCAACGCAAACGAATAAATACATTTGAACTTAATTTAAAATAAACAAATTAGTCTTCGTATATTATTTTTTAATTTATTTACAGCACTACATGCTCATACATATTTAAACATAAGGAGACACGGTTATCAATTGCATTTCAAAACTGTCTGTGAAAGTGTAAAGAAGTTAATATTTAGAAAACGCAAGGAAGACAATGAGTAAAAGACTACGTGTGTTCGAGTGTTTGAACGATCCAGACAATTTCTGCAATGTTTGTGGCCAGTTTATAAAAAAAAATCACGCACACAAGTTTACTCCAGCAGTACAATTGCACTATTTGAATTATTTTGGTATTTCACCAAATATCACAGAACCATGGACACCTAAGTCGCTGTGTGATCTTTGCTATATAATCTTAACCAACTGGGCAGCTGGCGGAAGGTAAGAATTTTTATTTAAACACATTATACATAGCGAATATAGTAATTTATTTTAATTTTAGCCGCCATATGAAATTCGATACACCAATGATGTGGAAAAAGCCGCTATGCCATTCCACAGACTGTTATTTTTGCCTCACCACAAACAGTGGGGTAGGAAGATTTTTTAAATGGAACTACGCTCAAGTGGGATCGTTTGCGCTTCCAGTACCACATTCGCATGATGTGCCATATCCAGTGTGCCCTGGTGCATCTCTTCAAAAAGCAGAATCGTCAGAAGAAGAGTCCGAGTCAAATGCAAGCGAATTTGAGCCGGGTGCAAAGCGAAAATTACTGTCACAGGCCGAACTAAACGATTGGGTGCGCGATTTTGGTCTCACTAAGGAGAAATCCGAACTTTTTGCGTCTCGGATGATAGAGTGTGGATTTGCGGCTTCAGAAGTGAAAGTATCAACGTACAGAAACCGTCACAAGGAGTATGCAAAATTTTATACAAAGAAAGACCAAATATGTTTTTGCAGCGACATTTCAGGCTTGTTCCAAGAGCTTCACCAAATTCACAACCCCAACGAATGGAGGTTGTTTATTGACAGCAACAAAGAGAGCTTGAAGGCAGTTCTCTTACATAATGGGAATGAAAAGCCATCTGTTCCTATTGCTCATGCGGTTCATTCAAAGGAGAACTATGAAACTATGGACATTTTGCTGAAATGCATAGAGTATAGGAAATACAATTGGAAAATATGCGCCGACCTTAAAGTTGTGGCCATTCTGTGTGGACTCCAAGGAGGCTATACGCGACATTGCTGTTTTCTGTGCCTTTGGAATAGCCGCGCTGATGATCAGCATTATAAAAAAAAAAAATGGTCGGTACGAACGAAACCTGTAGTTGGAGAAGCGAATGTTCAGCGCAAACCACTAATAGAGAACCGTGAAAATATAATACTTCCGCCGCTGCACATAAAATTGGGTTTGATTAAAAATTTTGCCAAAAAATTAGACAAAGAAGGTGAAGCTTTTGCCTATTTACGGTCAATTTTCCCTTACCTTTCGCTGGCAAAAATTAAAGAAGGAGTCTTCGCAGGACCCGAGATAAAAAAAATTTTGAAAGATGAAAAATTCCCAAAGCTGTTATCACCCATCGAAGCCGCAGCATGGAATTCCTTCAGGCTTGTTGTGGAAAACTTTTTAGGAAACAACAAAAGCCCGAATTATAAGGACATAGTTGAGGATCTGGTAAAGAACTATGAAGCCATGGGAGTGCACATGTCACTTAAAATACACTTTCTGCATTCTCATTTGGATTTTTTCCCTGAGAATTTAGGAGACGTGAGCGACGAACACGGCGAGCGCTTTCATCAGGAATTGAAGGCTATGGAACGACGCTATCAGGGCATGTATGACACGGCTATGATGGGTGACTATATTTGGACCCTAATACGTGAGACCGATTGCAGCGAATACAAAAAACAAAGAAGAAGTCAGCAGTTTTTCCACATGGCATAAAATGTACACTTATATCATCAGATTTTGTTAAGTAAGGGCTTATTTTCTTTGGAAAAGTGTCAGCTATACGTAAAAAAATTAAAATCGCTGTTAACATCGCGTTTTATATTTTATATGAATTTTTATATGAATTTTTCAGCCACATTTTTACTAAAAAAACCCAGTTTTTTAACCTTTTTAAGCCGCCAACATCAAAACTACTAACCCGATTTGAAAATTTTCTGAAAATAAGTTGTAGACGGCTCAATTGTCTTTAATTTGAGTAGTAGTAGGATAAAATAGGTCAAAGAAGACTAAAGATATGCTCAACATAGTAAGTGTACCTCCAAAAATTAAAAAAAAAAAATTAAAAAATTTGTATCTCGCAAACCAATCGACAGAAAAATTTTTAAAATTCATTTTCGTGTTCAGTAGGTCCAAATCCATGAGAAAAAGTATGCTAGAAACAAATAACAGACAAAAGTTTGTTATTTGTGACCTAGTGTTATTAACGCTATGAGACATTTGGAGATCGACCCAGCGATCATTCAATTTGTCAGCAGTATCTTGCACTTCAGGCGTATCGAATCCAACTTGGGCGCCTCGAACATTTCAAGGGTTGCGACTAGGGGCACCCCGCAAGGTGGTGTACTGTCACCTTTACTTTGGAATCTAAATATAAATACCCTACTCAGAGACATGGAAAGGACGTGCTGCAGAACGGTCGCATATGCGGATGACGTTGCAGTTGTGGCTATGGGTAAAGATCCCAGACTTTTGTCTGAACTAATGGAGTCCGCACTGGACGTCCTAACAAAATGGTGCCAGGGATGTGGACTGGATGTAAATCCCGCCAAAACAGAACTGGTACTTTTCACAAGGAGATACAAAATTCCCAAATTTAATACCCCGAGGATAGAAGGGGTGTCACTGGAACTGTCTGACAGCGCCAAGTATCTTGGGCTAATATTGGACAGTAAACTGAACTGGAGGATGAACACCAGCTCCAGGACTAATAAAGCGGCTACTGCATTATATTGCTGCAAAAGGGCCATTGGCCTAAACTGGGGAATTAACCCGAGGAAAGTATACTGGCTATACGAATGTTTCATTAAACCCATTCTCTTCTACGGGGCAGCTGTTTGGTGGCCGGCGCTCAAGGCGAAGAGTCATCAATCCAGGTTTGAACGTACAATGAGAATGGTGGCGATAGCGGTAACAGGTGCCATTAGAACAACCCCCTCTAAGGCATTGTTTACGATTCTAAACTGGTTACCACCAGACATTTTGGCGAAAAGGTTAGCTGCGAACGCGGCGGTAAGACTAAGGGCCACCGGAGCATGGAGAGATTATAATATCGGACATGCTAACATTCTGAATGATATTAATTGGCACATGGATGTTGATTATGTCACACCCGAGCCAATCTTTGATCCTGGCTTCACGGTAAGCATTGTGGATAACGTGGTCCACTATGATGACCTGCAAATCCCCGCGAATACGATTCGAATCTTGACGGACGGGTCTAAAACACTGTATGGTGTCGGTTCTGGCATATACTCCGAGCAGCTAAACTGGAGCATTCCTATAAGGCTGCCGGACCACTGCAGTGTAATCCAGGCCGAGATAATGGCCATCCACACAGCCGCGAAACGCATCCGGTACGGTGAAATATCTGGAAGGGATATTCACATTATTACCGATAGCAAGGCGGCCATAAGATCCCTGGAGAATGTGTTCATCACATCGAGAATTGTCCGAGAATGCCGGATGTCTCTGGAGGAGATAGCGAGACATTCACTGGTCACCCTTAATTGGGTCCCCGGACACGGGGACATACATGGGAACTGCATGGCGGATTCGTTGGCGCATGCAGGTACCACCTTGAATCGGGACGGTTCCACATATGTAGGTGCTTCACTCCCAAGGTGTAAGCAACTTATAGCGCATAAGTTTCATCTTATCGCCAGTCAGAGGTGGCACGATGAAACCACCTGTGGGGAAACCAGGAAAATCTGGCCCATCATAAATGAAAAAAGGACACGGCGGGCATTACAGCTGTCCAGACTGGCCACTGGCCAATTGGGAGGCACGCCCAGAGGCTGGGGCTCCCTTATAACGACTTGTGCAGAAGTTGCGGCGATGAGGAGGAAGAGTCAACGGAACATCTTCTCTGTAACTGCCCGGCTTTCGGAGACTTAAGACTCAAAATGTTTGGTCGAAGAACCCTTGGGGACAAAACTTGTCTCTCTGATGTTGAAGTAAATAGGATCCACTCCTTTATTGAATCGACCGGTTGGCTGCATGGGAATACTAGCAGCCAGATGTCATAGGACCCATGGGAGACGGCGTGATATGGTAACACAACGGGAACTAAGCAATGGACCCACGTGAGCTGTGCTTGATCACGGCTGCCAATGGAACCTAACCTAACCTAACCTACCTTTGGTATTGGATATGCACCTTATTTAGCAATAAGAACCCTTCTACAATTAGCATCTGAATCTGAAAAAGATAGCCCTATATCTTCTAGAATTCTTAGAAAGGAAACTTATGCTGATGATGTATTGACGGGGGGTCATTCCCTATCTTCTGCGGTTGAGTCACAACAACAACTTATTAGGACTTTAAAGTCTGCAGGGTTCCCGCTGAAGAAAATCACGGCAAACCATCCCGACTTGTTGTCTCAGATTACGTCTGAAGACCTTCTAAATTCTGAATTCTTGAAATTTTATGATTCAAGCTACACAAAAACTTTGGGAATAAAATGGAATGCCATAAGCGATTCCTTTTCTTATAAAGTTCAACCATTCCAAAGGAATTCAATAGTAACAAAGAGGCAGATTCTTTCTACTGTTGCGAAACTTTTTGACCCCGCAGGATGGCTTACGCCAGTTATAATTCAAGCTAAAATCCTTTTACAGGAATTGTGGCAAGACGGGGTAGGATGGGATGAAAATGTTAAACCACAGTTTCTTTTAAAGTGGAATAATTTCATTGAAGGTTTCCCGGATATTGAAACTATTAATATCCCTCGATGGATTAATTATCATCCACAGAATAATATTGAAATACATGGATTTTGTGACGCATCTGAACAGGCTTATTGCGCCACCTTATATGTTGTATCAGACACTACTGGTGGCATGACGCTGCAACGTATCAGTCTACCTCGCCTTGAATTGTGTGGAGCGCTCTAGCTTTCTAAACTGGTACGCCATACTCTTGCCAAGTTACCTATCTTGAATTATTCATTGCATTTATGGTCTGATTCAACAATTGTAATTGCATGGTTACTTAAGCCTCCATCTGTCTGGAAAACTTATGTGGCCAACCAAACGGCTCAAATCATTGAAAATGTTGGTAACACTAAGTGGAATCACGTTCCGACCAGGCAGAATCCTGCTGATCTGGGCACACAGGATCTGATTAAAAACCCTCTATGGTGGCATGGGCCAATGTGGCTCTTGGGCTCTCAGGACCACTGGCCAAAAAGTATGCCTACCGTAGATGTTCTTCCCGAACAAAGAAAAGTAGAAAACTGTTTTTCGATAGCAGTTGACCAAAGCTTTGTGGATAGATTCTCATCTTATCCTCGGGCGTTAGCTGTTACAGCATATATTTTACGGTTCTTAAATGCTGTTAGGAAAACACACTTAAGGGGCAAGCCATTCAATCCAAGTTTAAGTTACACTGAACTTGACGATGCGAAGGTTCGTCTTATTAAAATAACTCAACAGAGTTACTATTCTAATGAGTATGATGACCTATCTGACTCAAGAGCGATTTCAAAAAAGAGTTCTCTTCTTACCTTAAATCCATTCCTGTAGCCCGTTTCTGTATTTCTCGCATCGTAAAATTTCCCGCATGAAACAAGTGAATTATAACAAAAACAGTGCAATATGAAACAAAAAATGGTTTTTCTCACATAAGTGTTTCTGTATATTTACTTTGGGAGAATTATCTGTCATTTAAATAATTTTCCAGCATTTATTGGAAGGATGTGAGAAAAAGTGTTTCTGTATTAATATTTTGCTAAAAGTTTCTCACAAGAACTGTCAAAATAAGTTACATTTAAAATTGATGCGAGAAAAATAAAATTTTAATTAATGGAGCACAAATTATGTATGTATGTACGCAAGTATGTGTATTATTTTTTTTTTATTTGAAGGGAAAGATTTTTAATGATGAAAATAAATAAAACACAATTGTTAAATTTTTTTATTTTAATTTTTTTAAGCCCTTCATTGCTTTCGTTTTATGCAGGGCTGCCAGATAAATTTTTGAAAAAATCGTTAATTTCCTAAGAAAGAATAAAAAAAAATCGGCTAATTTGTTTAAAAAAATCGGAAAATTTAAAATTAATTTTGACAAATTTTTTTCGATTTTTATTAACACATAATCAAAAAAATTGGTAAAGTTCATGGGTAAAATACATATTTTATACATACTTAAACTTGAGGTATATTTAAATAAAATTATGTATTTTATTTTTCTCTTTAATCCGATAACAATTTAAAATTTCAGACAGTTTTTTTTTCCTGAAAATATCGCTTAAAGGCGTAACAAAATATCATATTGAACTTGCCAAAAAAAGGCCAAAATTTCCTATAGTGCATTGATTAAAGATGGTGTAATAGTTTAATGTATTGATCACATAAACAAATGTATTAAATAATCTAAGGAAATAAAAATTTAGCAGTTTTCCTTCGAAATTTTAATTTTGCCCATATATTTTTAAGCTGCCATGTTTTTAAAGATATCGTTTTTCTGTGGAGCAAAATATATAATCATACTAAATTAATTAAAGTTATTTTATTTCGAAGACTGAAAAATATGTTCACCAGAAAAAAACAGCAAATCGGCACTTTGCCAATTTTGGAACAAAAAATCGTCAAAATGACGATAAATCGACAAATCTGGCAGCCCTATTTTTATTATATCTATTTCTTTCGTTGACGTTTCGCTTCCATTTGACATTTAATTACTGGAAGTATTCCAGTTAAAACAGAATCTGTGTTGTCTGTTCTCGCAATCAAATACAGAAACACTTTTTTCTCACAAATCGAGAAACGATGGAATTTTTTGTTTCACACTTAATGTGAGAAATTTTGCAATGCGAGAAATACAGAAACGAGCTACTGGATTCTAACGGAGTATTACGAATTAACGGTCGACTCGCGAACTCACCTTTACCATACGATGAAAGGTTTCCTATCATACTACCACACTCATCACAGCTTTGTAAAACATTCCTAGATTTTACTCACAGCACACTACTGCATGCAGATATTGCTTTAATGATGAATGCTGTTCGTAGTACCTTTTATATCCCTGGGCTGAAAAGGGCAGTAAAAAGGTGTGTTCATCACTGCTTAACTTGTACACGATACAAACAGCAAGTCAAGTCTCAAATAATGGCCGCATTGCCTAAGGAAAGATCATCATTTTCATTACCCTTTACATATACTGGTCTCGATTTTGCTGGTCCATTTCAGATTAAATCTGGAAACTTGCGAAACTCTCCATATATGAAAGGATATGTCTGTGTGTTTGTATGTTTTTGCACAACATCGATACACCTGGAAGCCTGTTTCAGTTTATCCACAGACGCATTCCTGGCAGCATTTGCAAGATTTATCGGAAGAAGAGGCCTTCCGAAGCGAGTTATGTTCGATAACCGTACAAATTTCATTGGGGCTAGCCGGTCCGTTTTAAAAGAGTATTCCTTGTTCTTAAAGCGATCAGAGCAGGAAGTTTCTAAAAAATATGCGATTCATGGCTTTGAATGGAGATTCGTACCGCCCAGTGCTCCCCACATGGGTGGTTTCTGGGAAGCTGGAGTTAAAAGTTTTAAATTACATTTCCGAAAAATTGCTGGAAATCAGAAATTTACGTTTGAAGAGTTTTCAACTCTTTTAGCTCGCATCGAGAGTGTTCTTAACTCCAGGCTAATTTCTCCAATGTCTGAAGACCCAGAAGATTTACAATCTTTGACCCCAGGACACTTCCTGCGGGGAGGGCCCCTCCTGTTCGCTCCGGAACTTCCAGCAGGTAACATATCCCTGATTAACCGATGGGAGCGCCTTAAGGTTTTCCACCATCGTTTCAGTCAACGATGGAAGACTGAGTACCTTCACGAGCTTCACAAGCGTTATAAGTGGAAACACCCTAAACGGGATTTACAAATTGGTGATTTCGTCATCGTTAAAGATGAACTTCTTCCGCCATGTGAATGGAAAATGGGTAGAGTTGAAGCGGTTCACACGGGAGCCGATAAGCATGTTCGCGTAGCTAATGTGCGAACAGCCTCTGGCACTATTACCAGGCCAATCGTTAAACTGTGCATACTTCCGGTGTGTAAGGTGTCGGTAGATTGACTGCTGTTATGTTCGTTATACGTGCTGTTTAAACCGTTCAAATATCTGTTTGAATGCCCAATTCTGCTGTTCTGTTTTTCTTTTATCTCCTTCTTACAGATGGACCCCATGCAATCATCCGAATTGTGTCTGGTATGCTTCCGCTATCACCCCCTTCGCTATTGCAAGCAGTTTAAGCGAATGACGATTAAACAGCGACAATATATCGTTCGAGTACATCGTTACTGTGGTAATTGCTTTGCTCGAACGCATCTACTTGGAGGATGTACTTCGATGGGGGCGTGCCAATACTGTGGTGATCTTCATCTGCACCCAGAGCAAGCAGTACGACCACGTGTGGAAAACCGACCCCAAGTTCAACGGAGTAGGCCACCATCACTACCTCAACGTCGACATACCGCCCAACCAACCCGTCAGCGTCGTGACCCACAAGCGCTACCACCACGTCAGCGGCGTTCGGTAGAACAAACGTCACAGCAACCAACGCGTCAGAGACGCCAGCAGCAACCTCAACGACGCCCGCAACAACAACGCCAGCGTCAGCAACGGCAACAACAACAACCATCTGCACAAATTAGCCGACGACGTCGTCAGAGTAATGGAGCCGATGCTGTACCGGATGCACAAGGATTGGTCCGACAAATACGAACCGCCCTAAGCCAGCTGACTAGCGCTTTCAACATTGCACCAGTGCAAGAGGGGCGCCATGCCGAGGATCGATCGTCTGACGATCTCGATGACCATTTGATCGACCTCGATTAAGCAGCATCGGCCTCGGATAAGCTCCGTGTAAAAACGGCCGAAGCCGTACTGGCATGGCGCCAGGTTTTTTCTCGGCAGTCATCGACTACAAAAAAACCCGAGCAGCAGCTTAAAACCATAAAACCAACATATAAACAACAAAATTAAAAAAAAATAAATAGTGAACTAAAGTTTATTAAATTTTATAAGTTGAATAAGTAAGAACAATTAAAATAAACACAAAGCGTAAACAAACAAGAACAATTTAAACAGAAACATCAACATAAACAAACAAGAACAATCACACGAACACAAGGTGAAACAAGCAAAATCAAACCAAACAAAAAACACAATCTTTAAAAACCAACCGAAATACAAACACTGAATTAAAACTTAGCCGATCTTTGGCACTAATAAACTCCTTTTTTATTAAACTCAATTGTATTGTCTGCTTCTTCAAAAGAAACCTAATGCAAGTAAGTACATTCAATCCCTTTGAATTTAATTAATTGTCGCTGATACAAGATACCCCCCCCCCCCCCCCCCCCGCCACTATTGTACCATCCACATATTTATTACATTTCGTGTGATAAATAATTTGAGTTGTCCACTTCGGTCACGCCAAGTAGATACAACAATTTTCCAATTTACGATTGGGAACTTGTTTAAAGCTAAAGAAAATATAAAAAGAAAGAAAAAATGAAATATAAAATGGTCTGTTTGTACAAAATCAATTGCGAATTTGAGAACGTTTAAAATAGTTGCGCATAAATATAGAAAATTGTTTAAATAAAACAAATCAATTGCCCAAACCACAACAGCTTGGGGGCTTAGAAAATTAAATAATAAATACAAAGATTTTAAGGAAACCACCAGCAAGCTAACTTGTCTTTTTTTTAAAAAAAAATATTTTGTCTTTAAAAAATAATCTTTCGATACAATTTCCAGAATTAGAGAAGTTAGATTGTTTTTAGAATTTTGTGAATCAGGTGAAGAAATAATCAAAAGAATTTGTAAGCTTTTTTGTTCTTGTTGATGGGATGAATTAAATTTAATAATAGTTTATAAATACGGGGGTTAAATTTCAAGTTGCCTTTACACTGCACTTACACGTGAAAGTACTTTCATGAAATTTCTGTATACGAATAACAAATAAAAATTTGATTGAAATGGACGACTTTCTTGAAAATTTCTTGTGCGATTACACAGGAAAGTGAAAGTTCATTTTAAAAATGTCGTCAAAGCGAAAAGTTGCAAAAATTATTTAACTTCTAGAATTAAAAAAACTAGAAATGGAAGGTATATGTATGATTTATTATTCATATCCCATAAAATTGGGTATACACATTATAAATTTATTAATCTAATTATACTTTGGTGGTTTATGCCCCTATTGCGGTTCTCCACTTTTGTAACAGTTTGGTTGTCTTTGGTAAATTTGCATTGCCATTCTCAACTCGACTGGCAGTTGGCTTTTCAGTTGTGTATCTGTTTTTTTCGTGGTATTGCCGTTTTCAACTTTGTAAAAGTTTGGTCGACAGAAACGTTATAAATACACAACTGTTTATTAGTAGTTGAGTTGTTTTCAGTTTCAGTTGACTTTCATTTTTAAAAGCAAAAAAAAAAAATAACAATGGAAAAACCGTAAGTAGAAAGATTTGTTATACTGTATATTAGAATTTCACAGCATTTAATACATTCGTAGATCTTTGAAAATTCCAACTAAAGCACAATTTGAGAGGCTTGTTAATCGAATGGAAAAAAAAACCCAGAGATTGCACGTGGAAAACCAAAATTTGGTATGACCAAAAACCAGTGTAAAGATATATGGGACTTTAACAAATTACTTTAATATAGGAGGAATAGCCACTACGCGAACAGGTGGTTTTTAAATGATCTTTGATTTCATCCAGCAAATAGCAAAACGCTTCCTTGTTTAGTCGGAAATAACTTTTAAATCTACAAATTTAAAATTATTATTGAGTTACATTTTTTTATTTTTCGAATTTCTTCTATGAGTTAAATTTAAATAATTGTAAATTTTTCTGTACATAAATATACTTCATTGCTATCCAACGGAAAGCTAAGGAAATTCAATTTACAATTATTATTTTACCAAAATCCAGTAAATTTGTATAAGTCTGTTTAGTAGGCAACTGTATTTACCGCTCTGTCATTTTACTTTCAGAAAGTGTCAAAAAATTACTTTCTTGAAAAAAATCGTTGAAAGCTGAGTGGAAAGTAAAAAAATGGGAGTGTATTAGTGAAAAAGTGTGAGTGTATTGCGACTTTCATGAAATTACTTTCACGTGTAAACGCTAGGTTAAATGGAAATAAATAGAAAGTATTGATCATAACTCGGGCATTTTGCCCTGATTCGACAAATTTAAATACCGACTTGGGTTATACCATTTACTTGGGTTATAAAACGGTTTTTGGTTATTTTTGAAAAAAAATTATATTTTGTTCATAACTTCTATCCTAAAATTTTCAATCTTTTCCTATGTAAGACGTAGCCATCGGTCGTATTACATCCCTAAACTTTATCTGCCGTATTCATAAAAAATAAAGTAGATTTCAAACGTATTTTAAAAACAAATTCCATACAAATTTTCCTTAAAATAGATTTCATATCCAATTTATTTTTTTATGAATACGGCCGTAAGTTTTCAAAATAAGTTAATGTTTTTAGCCCATTCTTTGAGTATTTTGTTAATAACTTGACCATTTTTTAACTGATTTGACAGATTTATATACCGATTTTTCCGAGTTTTTCAGAAAATATGCTCTACTAAAGATCTTTTGATATATAAAACACAAGAGTTGAGCATCAAAAGATGAAGCGTGTGAATGTAGACTTACAAGTAAAGTGAATCATAAAGCTAAAGAAAATATAAAAAGAAAGAAAAAAAGAAATATAAAAAGGTCTGTTTGTACAAAATCAATTGCGAATTTGAGAACGTTTAAAATAGTTGCGCATAAATATAGAAAAATGTTTATATAAAACAAATCAATTGCCCAAACCACAACAGCTTGGGGGCTTCGAAAATTAAATAATAAATACAAAGATTTTAAGGAAACTACCAGCAAGCTAACTTGTCTTTTTTTAAAAAAAAATCTTTTGTCTTTAAAAAATAATCTTTCGATACAATTTCCAGAATTAGAGAAGATTAGATTGTTTTTAGAATTTTGTGAATAAGGTGAAGAAATAATCAAAAGAATTTGTAAGCTTTTTTTGTTCTTGTTGATGGGATGAATAAAATTTAATAATAGTTTATAAATACGGGGGTTAAATTTCAAGTTGTCTTTACACTGCACTTACACGTGAAAGTACTTTCATGAAATTTCTGTATACGTATAACAAATAAAAATTTGATTGAAATGGATGACTTTCTTGAAAATTTCTTGTGCGATTACACAGGAAAGTGAAAGTTCATTTTAAAAATGTCGTCAAAGCGAAAAGTTGCAAAATTTATTTAACTTCTAGAATTAAAAAAACTAGAAATGGAAGGTATATGTATGATTTATTATTCATATCCCCTAAAATCGGGTATGAACATTATAAATTTATTAATCTAATTATACTTTGGTGGTTTAATTTTTTCTCCATTTGTGTTGTTTTGATTACTACCTAATGAGAGTTGCCAAAGTTATCACATACACAAATTTATATATAAAACACATAAATTGTCATTTTTTATGTATATTTGAAGAAAAATATTATAAATATATTCATACATACACACAAGAAAATACATAGGTTAAATTACCTAAAAATATGGCATATAATTAAATAAGCGCAAGCATGGAATTATCTAAGTTTATTAGGTAATATAACTACATATTTAATTAGGTAATTTCTATGTTCGAAAAAGTATCTTATATTTTGTTAAAATTACTTAAAAGCTTGGAAAATTTACCAATATTTGAAAAGTTATTTTATTTTTTATTTTTGGAAAATTATCTAATGACGATTTATTTTCTGAGGAATATGTTGCATAAATTTTACATGTTCTACATTTTTGTGTTCGTTTGTAGAAAAAATAAAACTAGGAAACATTTTCAAGTTCTTTTGTGGATATGTTGATGAAAAACATGCGAAACATGTTGCATATTTAACCCACACTTTTACTTTAGGTGTTTAAACTGCCCTGTCTTATAACTTTGGCACTTCTACTTTGTTCGTACAACCAAGGTTTTATTTTGTTTGTCATAACACAAACTGCTTAGAATTTTGTGAAAAGATTGCTTAAAAACAATATATCAAAATGTTGCCACATTAAAATAAAAATTTTATGTATATTATTATCGTTTTAAGTGCTGGTTCACATTGTTCAAGTCTTAGCCGTCAAGTCTTGAGTTTTTAGGGGAGAAAGGAAAAGAAATGCCATTCTCTTTGCCCTTATCTCCTAAAAGCTCAAGACCTGACGGCTGAAACTTAAACAGTGTGAACCAGCACTAACTTCTTCCAAGCCATTAGTGATGTCAATATTGGTTACAAAATCGCTATAGTTTGCAGAAACCGCTCAAATAGCTAATGACGTACATTAATAATAAAAGTGTTATAGATTTAAATAAAAGCAACTAATTTTGTTCTATTGAAGTTGCACAACATGTAAAATTTTGTTGTAAAGTAAGCATATTTGAAAAAACTTTTTATTGATTGTCTTTCTAAATCTACTTATCGATCGTTCGTTCATTTGCTCCAACGTCGTAATTATTCAAAAAATACGTTTCGAAATAAACGTGTTTAAAATTTTTGATTTGCTTGATCCACTTGCAAAAAATAACGACAAATTTTTTTTAAACGGAGAAAGTATAAAAGATATAAACATACATTTTATACACAGTATAAAGAAAAACATAGCGACCAATTATTCATCACTACCTAATTTGTGCGATAAATAACGAAATTCTTCTTGTAAGTTTAAGATGCGACCATTATTATCAATTACGTATATTCGCCTTGGTAAAATTACCTAGATTATTTTTTGGTGTGTACAAAATAAATTAAATTTAAAATTATAATTTTTTTGTGTGTACAAAATAAATTCAATTTACAATTATTATTTTACCAAAATCCTGTAAATTTGTATAAGTCTGTTTAGTAGGCAATTGTATTTACCGCTGTCATTTTACTTTCAGAAAGTGTCAAATAAATACTTTCTTGAAAAAATCGTTGAACGCTGAGTGGAAAGTAAAAAAATGGGAGTGTATTAGTGAAAAAGTGTGAGTGTATTGCGACTTTCATGAAATTACTTTCACGTGTAAACGCTAGGATAAATGGAAATAAATAGAAAGTATATTGATCATAACTCGGGCATTTTGCCCTGATTCGACCAATTTAAATACCGACGTTTTTTAAGAAATTAACCATTTACTTGGGTTATAAAACGGTTTTTGGTTATTTTTGAAAAAAAATTATATTTTGTTCATAACTTCAATTCTAAAATTTTCGATCTTTTCATATGTAAGACGTAGCCATCGGTCGTATTACATCCCTAAACTTTAAGTTTTCAAAAAAAAGTTAATGTTTTTAGCCCATTCTTTGAGTATTTTGTTAATAACTTGACCATTTTTTAACTGATTTGACAGATTTATATACCGATTTTTCCAGAAAATATGCTCTACTAAAGATCTTTTGATATATAAGACGCCAAAAAAATTAGGTTTTGGTCATAACATTTTGTAGCTGAACCGATTTTTCCGAGTTTTTCAGAAAATATATAAGAAATTACAGCCCTAAAATTTAAATTTTTATAAAAATTTTCATGTTTATTAGGCCCATTTTTGGAGTATTTTGCTCATAAATAGACATCTAAAATATATATATATATATCTTGTTCATGACTTTTTTGTATCTGAACCGATTTTGCCAAGTGTTCAAGCTGTTGTCACAAGCTGCTTTCGTCGTTTAATATTACACCTTCTATTAGTTAATATGTTTCATATTAAATTTTTTTATTACCAATGGAAATAATTCTGTACATTTAATTTGAGTGTATGATCTGCGCTATCGACATTATGTAGGTGTCGGTAAGAGTGTAATTGAAAATTAAGATAACACAGTCTCTTCTTTTTTTGCATGTAGCTACATACAAAAAATGGACAGCTAGATTCTGAATGCTGCTACCTTGTGGACATGTACGTAGAAAATTACTTTGTTTTGTATGTATGCTAGCTGTCTCCTCTTTTGTATGTAGTTTCTACTAACTTGGGAATTTAGAATATATATAAAACAGAGATAGGCAAAAGGCCCCCTATGGGCGCTTTGTTATTCTCTTATTTACACGTACTTAAGCACACGTACAGAAATAAAAAATTAAAACAATTCAGTCTCGCATGAGCAGTCGCACAGGTATATTGTGTTACGCTTGTTGCTTGAGCAGCGTTGCTAAATGTGAATTTTTTTTGTTAAAAAAAGTTTTTTTTTTTTCTATTAAAATAAAGTTTTTTTTTATAGTTCTTTGTTTAAAAAATAAGTTTTTTCGTAAATTTTTTTTTTGTTTTTCTGTTAAAAAAAAAGTTTTTTTTAAAAAAGTTCTTTGTTTAAAAAATGAGTATTTTTTAAATAAGTTCTTTGTTTAAAAAATGAGTTTTATTGTAAATTGTTCAGTTTTACTTAACAATTTTTTTCTTTCAATTTTAGTATTATATTTCTTACGACATTTTTGCCTTTTAAAGGCTTGATCGAACTGCATTATAATCAATTATTAAAAGAAGAACTTAACTTATTCAAAACTTTTGATTACTTCATATATGTCAAACTTGTAGGGACAACATTTTATACGCATGAGGTCTTCGAAATGTTCACCTGTGAGACGATTTCGGTGTTTATTATTTATAAATTTTAATAAAGTAAATGAAGATTCACATATAAAGGTTGATCCAAACATCGAATACATCTTTAGAATTTCATTTTTTGTTTTTGGATATATGTTTTTTTTTAATTGATATTTTTCCAGAAGTTTATTCCACTTTCTAGAGGTAAAGATAAATCAACTTGCATTTTTTAAGTTCTTCTTTTATGTCATTATTATGTTTTTCAATGTTACACAGTAACGGATTATTATGAAGTTCGATCATATTTTCAAGTCTTTGAAAGTCAAAAAATCGATTATTATAATTATTAAGCATACAATCTAAGACATCTACATACTCATTAAATTTGTTTATATTAAATTTGATTTATTAAAAACTTCGAAAGTTCTATTTAAACTTGATAAATTTTTATTCTTTATATTTGTTATTAAAATTTCTATTTTTTTTTTTATAAATGTCTGAACAGCAAAAAATAGTTCAAAAATAGATTTGTTATTTCCTTGCAACTGAAGGTTCAATTGATTAACAAATTCCATAATGTCTGTCAAAAATGCAAAATCTAGTAAAAAATCGGCATCTGTCAAATAAGCAAGTAATTCCCGAATATCATTGGTTATGGCCCCTATTGCGGTTCTCCACTCAACTCAGTTTGGTCGTGTGAGAGTCAACCCAACTTATGCTCAACCAAACTCAATTTAGGTATTGTGATACCCAACGGTTTTTAGTTGAGTTTGCTATAAAGTTGCCAACTTAAAATATCGATTTGCCAACATAACGTTTGACAAGTGAAAATTTTATAAAATGAAATAATTTTTTAAACTTAAAGTATTTTTAATTGTTGTGTTGAATAAAAAGTATTTACAATGGATATTAGTGTCGATTTATTTTATGATGATGAAAATGAAAACTCTTGAACAGATGTGCTACGTATAAGAAGAAAAATTCCTGATGATTCCAACCCTCTTGAACTACCTAATGCCAAGTAAGAACTTATAATTAGTAACGTAACTAAATAATAATTTTAAATTTGTAGATTTAAAAGTTATTTCCGACTAAACAAGGAAGCGTTTTGTTATTTGCTGGATGAAATCAAAGATCATTTAAAAACCACCTGTTCGCGTAGTGGCGAATTAAAGTTATGTGTTAAAGTCCCATATATCTTTACACTGATTTTTGGTTTTCCATGTGCAATCTCTGGGGTTTTTTCCATTAGATTAACAAGCCTCTCAAATTGTTCTTTAGTTGTAATTTTCAAAGATCTACGAATGTATTAAATGCTGTAAAATTCTAATATTCAGTATAACAAATCTTTCTACTTACGGTTTTTCCAATGTTATTTTTTTTTTTTTTGCTTTTAAAAATGAAAGTCAACTGAAACTGAAAACAACTCAACTACTAATAAAAAGTTGTGTATTTATAACGTTTCTGTCGACCAAACTTTTACAAAGTTGAAAACGGCAATACCACGAAAAAAACAGATACACAACTGAAAAGCCAACTGCTAGTCGAGTTGAGAATGACAATGCAAATTTACCAAAGATAACCAAACTTGTACAAAAGTGGAGAACCGCAATAGGGGCATATATTACTTTGAAAAAAAAAGCAATCACCTCTTCGCGAAGACTAAAAAGACTTTGAAGGCAGCGTCTTTTGCTAAGCCATCCAACTTCGGCGTATAATAGCAAATCGCCATACTCAGAATTTAACTCATTCAGAAATCCTTTAAATTTTCTGTGGTTCAAAGCATTATGACATCCACGAATTTTGTTATAGATTTTAATTAAAATTTGCATCGCATTCGATAAATTCAAGTTTTTCGTAAAAAGTGCTTGCTGGTGGATAATGCAGTGAAAAGCATATATATCCAAATTATTTTGGAATAATAAACCACCAAACCGATCTTTTTTTCTTGCCATTACATTTGCACCATCGGTGCATACAGAACAAGACTTGCTTCTGGCAGCAAAAGAAAAAACTTCTTCATTGACAACATCAAAAATAGTTTTCCCTTTAACATGGCCATGTAACGGAATCAGTGCCAACATTTCTTCATTAATATTAAAGTTTTTGTCTACCGTTTTAACGCATAAAATCAGCTGTGCTGTGTCACTGATATCTGTACATTCGTCTAAGCAAAAAGAAAAGTACTCGCAATTTAGAATTTTATTTTTAATATTTGAATAAATAAATGCACTTATATTTTAGTTCGGCGAATAATTGTGCGAGGGGACATGGGGACCTCATTTATAATTATAATCCTCAAAAGGACGGCAATGCCTAGCAAGAGCGGTAGCAACGACAAAAGAAGCTTTCTTTTTCGAGTAACGTTCTGCAGCTCCGTCAGCCCTATATTTTTCACTATCTAATAAAATGTTCTTATAAAATGGCTTCTTTGACTCTACAATTAAAGTTTATTTGTCATCATCAGATATATTTTGATATTCGCTATGACAAAAAGTAAAATGCCTATTCAAATAATAATTTCGTGTGCATGGTAAGCTTTGCTGACATATCAAACATTCAACTTTACCAAAAAATTTTCGGCACAAAAAAAGTTATTAAACATTTCTTCATCAGACATTTTTTAAGTGTGCATGGAATAACAACGTCAATACAAATTGTTTGTGTACAAAAAAAGCATCACCACAACCTCTTGGTATACACCAGTGGTGTCAATTATGATTGTATTGGTGCGAATACTCTTGTCTCTTTCATTCTCAGCGGGAGGAATCTGCGGTTGCGAGGCCTATTACGAGGCCTAATAAACATACATATTTTGCTATGAAGACTTTAGAGCAATTAATAATAATACAATTATCGAAAAATGTTGAGTTATGGACAGACACACTCAGTTATTATTTAAATAAATTTAATTTGGAACCTGCATTTCGCAGAAACTTTGCTTATTTTTTGGAAAAATTGAGCATTTGACAATATTTGAAGTCATTTTACTACCTTATTAAATTCTTTCTAATATTTTTAATTTGGTGCTCAACATACCTTTGCAAATGCCAACAATGAAAATTCATTTGCACATGCTAATGCAAATAACAACTCCATTAAGTTTAAAAATATTCTATAATTATTAACCACCATTATAAAAAGAGAAGATTTTACTAGCCTATAAAAATATACTTTTATTTACCAATAATATCTTCTAAATTTAAATTGCAGTTTCGAAACAACAAAACATTTTTTAGGTTTGTGGACGTTAAACAATAAAGTTTCATTAATACATTAATAATACACATCTTCTTACCCAAAAATTTTACCTGCTGTCACATTTGCTTTTATGTGTATAGGTTTACACATAAATTGTAGGAAAACAAGACTTTTTTAAATATTTTTACTTACTTGAGAAAAGTGTTTTCAAAGGAAAAAAAAACCCATTGACGCGATTGGTACAGAAAGCACAAGCACAAAATACCAACAAATTCTTGTGGCTATTTTTTTCTTAATAATTTCTGCATTTAGGTACGTCTTTTTAACGAAAGAAAAAGGGACCCTTTAAAAGGCAACAAAGAATTTTTTTCACAAACAAAACACATATCGTTAGCTTAAATGCAAAACAATGTAGATATTATTTGTCAATCATTGTACAATGTCAAAAACAGAAATAAAACAAAACATAAACAAAGATAATAA
Source organism: Pollenia amentaria (assembly GCA_943735925.1). NCBI lineage: Eukaryota > Metazoa > Arthropoda > Insecta > Diptera > Polleniidae > Pollenia > Pollenia amentaria. The sequence continues at coordinate 121,557,023 of OX031006.1, read as the reverse complement.
ATAATAAATATATTATTTCTGTTTAGAGGCCTCAAAACAGGCCGTGCGATATTTCGATATTTCCCGCTGAATGAGAGTGTTTTGCAGTAAAAAATTATATTTTACGCTCGCAAAATAAAAGAGCGTAAGCGTACATGTGAGTTTTGCTGACACAATTGTGCATGACGCTGACACCCCCTGGTATACACAATTGTGCATAGAAATGGATTTCCATGGTCTATTTATTCAAAAATAAAACAAATTACATGGGAATTATAACGTGAAAAAAGTTATTTTAGTAAAAAGTTAGGGTATTCATAGTGGTAAGTAAAATAGAAGGGGTATTCACGTTGTTGGGTTACTCATACTTCAAACATTTGTGCATACATTTTAATTCTAGCTAATGGTATATCATAACTTTTTACAAAATACCAAATGCGCACCTGAGTTTGCCTGCAAAAATGTATAAAGTCATTATAACAGGTCAAAGTTACGTTAAATAAATTAGTAAGGTTAACTCTTTGGACTTGGTCATATAATTGTAGCATAAAAAAGTAAGCAATAAAAATAGTGCTAAACAATAAAGTTTCATTAATACATCAATAAAACATCTTCTTACACAAAAATTTTACCTGCTGTCACATTTGCTTTTATGTGTATAGGTTTACACATAAATTGTAGGAAATCAAGACTTTTTTAACTTGTTTTTTAAATATTTTTACTTACTTAAGAAAAGTGTTTTCAAAGAAAAAAAACCAACCGACGCGATTGGTACAGAAACAAAAATATTTTTACAAGCACAAAATACCAACAAATTCTTGTGGCTATTTTTTTCTTAATAATTTCTGCATTTAGGTACGTGTTTTTAACGAAAGAAAAAGGGACCCTTTTAAAGGCATCAAAGAATTTTTTTCACAAACAAAACACATATCGTTAGCTTAAATGCAAAACAATGTAGATATTATTTGAAAATTTTAAATTTTTGTTGATTAGGATTCCCGTTACATATGTATTTTTTTATAATTTTAATTTATTTACAAAATTAAAAATGACGTAGCATCAAATACAAATATAATTTTTTTTAACAGCATAATGTATAATCACACTCAAGAAAAAGTTAGCAGTTTTTAATTCTTTTTATAAGAACACATTAATATTTTTAAACACCAAAACTGGGTAATCTTTTTTATAACTATTACCAAGGTGTTAGTGGAATTAGTGATCAGATAATAATTTATAATAATATATTGGGAATTATTTCTTTTTATAAGCAACTTTATTATATTCAACATTTTTTATTTTTCTGAAAATTAACTCATAGAATAAATTCGAAAAATAAAAAATGTTGAATTTATAATAATAATTTTTAGTATTGCATAAGAAAAAATAAAAAAGTGCTGTAAAATTATAAGAACCGAATCCATATACGTATGTAAAATAAAAGCTATAATAAATGTGACTATCAGCTTCTTCCACATAGGACTGTTAAGCTAGGGTTACACGATTGCCACAATGTACAAATTTGTAGCAATTTTTATTGTGCTAATTTGGAGGACAATAAATCGATTGTCCCAATCAAATTTTCTGCAGTTACACGATTGCCTCAAATTTCATAAATTTGGTTGCCGTAAATTGGCGCACAACGATTAAGGGCCAATAATTGCCGACTTCCAGTTACACGATTGCTATGGTATGCTGGAACACTGAGAAACAGCTGTTTAATTAAATTTTGTTTTGCTAACATAAATACCACAGAATACAATAAATACTTTTAAATCTGTAAAAAATTTATTTAATTAAGTGAAAAGGATTTCTTCTCAAAAGAAAATTGCAGCTGCTATAATTATTTTGGATACAAAGAAAAATGAAAAAAAGTGTGTTAAAAGAAGTATTTGGGTCAGGGGTGGCTCACAAAAAAAAAAAAACATTAATGAAGTTTAGAGAAATCGAAAACCAAAATTTTTTATTTAAAAATCTCATACGTATGGCCGAACAAACCTTTAAGGAATTGTTGCAACTAGTGTCTCCACTTATTAAAAACAAGACACATATATACATAAATAATTATTAATTTATTTACAACAGTAAAAATTAATTTTACTTACAGATATAATATTCCACGACTAAAGAAAAAATTGATATTGGCGCTTATTGCCCACTTTGATTGCCGCTCAAGAAACCAATAAATATTGGCGCAATTAACACATTTCATTGCCGCATTATTGTCTATCGAGCAGTTACACGATTGCCGTACCAGGGCTGCATTTGATTGGGCCAAATAAGAATAGTATTGTCGAAGGTTGCCGTATGAGCCAATAAATTGTGAAATTACACGATTGGTGCATAAAGTAGACCAATAATTGGTGCATTGCGGCAATCGTGTAATCCTACCTTTAGACATTTTGAAATTTTTAATATGAATATGCGAAAAAAAAAAAAAAAAAAAGAATTATGGGAACGCTGCAAAACAATGAGAGCGGGAGAGTCATATAGCACTAACATTATTACAAAAAACACATGTATGTGTTTGCCTATCTTTGATATAAAACTACATACAAAAAAGAGACAGCCAGCATAGCTTTCCCAAGTGCAAATAAATTGTGCAGTGTTACCAGAACTTTTAGAAGTTAAATCAGCAAAAAACATTGATTTTTCATCAAAATATCTGCGTCTAGATTTTAAAATCTTTAAGAAATCTTCAAAACGCATTTAGAACGTTTTATGTAGTTTATTATGAAAAAGATTTAACCATTTATTTCAAGACATAATAATACGATATTAATATATTTTTTATTGAAGTAAAACTTAAACAGATTGCTCACCATAGTGGCATACAAAATTTAATACATACATACATATACATATTTATTTTAATACTGATTAGTTTGTAAATAGTTTGAAAATAAGACTAATAATAAGATTAAATTTAAAAAAATAATGAAATATTGATGTTTTTTTACGTGTAAGGTAAGCGAACGAAGTCTTAGTTCGAAATCGATGAACAGGCCATAAGAAATACACGCGTACATAGGTATATATTTACATGTACCAGTAATATTTTATGGATAGATGACTTTATTACAATTAAATTTAGCAAACTACTGTTTGCGTTAAAAACGTTATACCAAAATAATAATGTTTTATTTTATGCAAAATACAAAAGTCAAGAAATAATTGTTATATCGTGGGGTTTGCTGCACGGAACAAATTTCTAGAAAAACTATAACTTACGCGAGGTATGCTTTCTATCAAAAAATAAACTTTTAACTTTTTGCACAAAATATAAAAAGTAATTAAGATTTAAATAAAATAATGCAAACCTGTTTTGCATACCACATACCATTTTTGACACTAATGTTTTTAAATGTCTTTTAAGTAGGTCAAAGTATTTGTTAAATCAAACACAAAATAGAAACCACAAAGTGTATCGTCGGTTGGTTAATATTTTACAGCACGGAACAATATAGTTTTGATCTACTTTCTTTGAATAGATCTTGCAGCATAACAATAACAAACATTAATATATTTTACATTGAAAATTTGCTTCATAGTACAAAAATTGACAAATAAATGTTCAGAGAACTGTAAAACTGAGGATATGAGGCAATGTTAGGGCTCGATATCTTTTAATATATGCGGCATACCAGAAACCGCCATACAATATATCAAGCAGAAAATAAAAATTATAAAGAATCGTTATTTGTGAACCAATCAATTATAATTATTCACTATCCAAAACGCGGACCGTAATAACTATTTATTTTTTTTTTTAAATCCAGACAATAACAGTTATGTTGAGATTTTTATATTTTCGAGCAAAATTAAAGGTTATTTTTGCTTCTTATTTTTCGTGCAAAAATAAAAGTTAGTTTCTAAAGAAATTTCGTATTATAATGATTTAGATGACTTTTAATATTTATTTTAATGTGTGGTCAGCAAACGGATGTCTTATGCACATTAAAAGAAGAAAAAAAGTTCGTATACAACAATTAAATCATACTTTTTATGATATTGATCATATTACTTCCGGTTCATTAAAAATAAAAAAGCTTAAATTTGTTTGAGAAACATACATAAGTGAAATAAATTTTTATATATAAACACTGTCTGTTATATTCATTTACCTACTAAAAAGACATATATTTACACTGCATTCTGTGTAGCAGTAAGCAGTTACTTTTTACTGCCGCTTAACATATGCTCTAGATAAGGTAACATCAAAATTGAGTACTTATTTTTTGAAATATGAAAAATCTAAAGACTTATTGCAACGTCTTACTTTAAATCGCCCTTGCAAAAATTTCCAATATTTTGCCCTTTCCATTAATTATGTTCCTAAAAAAGCCACTTATATTAAGCCACAACTTCTTGAATAGAAGTCAAATCTACTACATTGGGTACAAGAGCACATATTTGAGATAAACTCAATCGGATAACTTTTGTTACACTAAAACTTATCAAAATCGAATTTGTAAACAAACCATTACAAAGTGCAACATAAAACTTTAAGCAATGAACTCCAAAGTCGTTTTCATCATCTTCAGCTACTGCAGCAATAATAAAGAACAGATAAAATATAAGATCACTTAATCCCATTACTTAATATGTCGGTCCAATTCACTTCAAATTCTAAATTATATATATATATAAAAAACTTTATAAATATTAAAATTTATTTACATCTCAATAAACTTGCAAAATAAGGTGAAATTTGTCACAATGTCAACGCTGGTAAAATATAACTCTGTGTGTTCGTTTGGTAGTAATTTGTGTGTAGGAGCTAAACATCTGCGTGAATTCATTCGTCCAACGAATGCACAACCGCATTCATGAATGATTCTTGCTAGTCAGTGTGCAAAAAGACCATTGCATGAATGTTGTGTTGTACTTCGTTGAAGTTGTATTGTACTTCGTTGTGCTTCGTCTGGCGTAGATTTTATTAATTCGTTCCATACACCGATCGAACTCACAACATTCAATAATAGAGACAACAAAAAGACAAGTGCTAGTAGCAATGAGTCCAATGAGTGATTAGTATACATTGTATTGCGCATTCTCTCTCTTCACGCCAACAACGTTGTAACCACGTGCTTTCGGCGAATACATTGTATTTTTGTTTTGTTGGTTTATTATATTGTTTCAGTATGGAGGTAAGATTTAATTATATAAATTTTTGTGGATTAGCGCCTAACACAGAAAAAAATAACAAGATTTAGTATGTATGTATGTAACTAATATTTTTTAAGCTATTCTAAAATTTTCAACAATTTTCTGAATTAAATAATAAAAAAAATAAAAAAATTTTCTTTCAAAAATTTTCTATACAAAATCAGGGCTGCCAGACACATTTTTCCTTGTCCCCAAAAAAATTAAAAAAAAATCCCCAATTTAAAAAACAAAACCTTAAAAAGTAAATATATATTTTTTTTTGTTTTTTAAATATTAAAAAAATAATTTGTTTTTGTTTTAATTTCGTAAACAATGAATGCTGGGACTGTTATTGAAAGAAAGGATGATGTTTTTACACTCTAATATGTAGATTGTTTAGATTTTTTAAAACTTAATTTGACTTACATATTTATGAATTTAATATTTATTTGTGTTATATAAATACTTTTTTGTTTTCATTACTAAGAAAAAATTAAAAAAAAAAATTTTAATAAGTAAAAATTGTGTTTTTCTTTTATGATCTTTCTTCAATTAACTCGGGTAACGCGAATAATATGTATAATTCGAATGCGCCTTACAAACTCATTTAGTCAATTCACAAGGTATCCTAACATGTCATATTGTCAAAATGTCCTAATATTTCACAATGGTTTAAAAATATTGTTGTACGGCTCAGCCGCTCAGCGCTGGACTTTTCTGATTAATTACGACAGCACAATAAACACAGCAAGCAACGTTCTATTTATTTAAGACACTTTTTGTTAACAAACCAACAACAATATTTTTAAACCATTGTGAAATATTAGGACATTTTGACAATATGACATGTTAGGATACCTTGTGAATTGACTAATTGTATATAACAAAGTCGTACACGTACTTTTCTCATTTGTACCAACATACAACCAAGGTTGCCAACTCGACACTTTAAAAAATGGCTAGAATTGAAACCAAAAATAGCTAGAAATGGCTAGATTTTTAAAATGATTAAAAACTGCATTATTAAACCCAGGAAATATGTATATATTTAATAATTTTTTTAATTTAACCCATTTATGCCCACAGCGATCTGGACTATATATATATCAATGAAATTGTTTACTCAAAGAACCTATATAAAAATAAAAGCTTCTATCTGGCCTAGAATCAAACCATCCATGCCTTTGATTTTTCACAATTTAGTGATCTTGCTTTCTTTGTGGAATTTGAGGCAAAGTCAAACTGCTGCATACGAGAAATATTAGAAGGCGTTTATCTTTGTTTTCACTAAATTTCTTTTTGGAGATTCTAAAGACGATGGCGCACTAGTGTAGATGAATTAGGAATAACGCAGTCAATATTTAACTTATCAGAAGAGTCTTGCAATATTTTTTCTAGCAATAAATATTCTATGTCTTCCTGATTATCATCGACACTTGATTCGGACTTCCGAATTGAAATAATCATGGTTGTACAAATAGTGCTTTGGGCAAGTTTTGCGCGAACCCACTAACATATTCATATCCAGTAATACTTAGATCTATGCGATTCGATAACAAGTACCGTTAATATTTAAAGGTTGCTAAAACTATCCTTTAAGGTAAATTATATTGTTGCATTTTTTTAGTACGAAAGGTATATCAACATCAAAGTTATAACAGCAAAACTAGATAGAAAATGCCAAAAAATTGTCATAAACAAATATTACAAAAATTAAAAAAGTAGCTATGAAGAAAAAAATGGCTAGATCTGCCGGCTAGATAAAATCTAGCTATTATTATATCGCTAGATGAAAAAAAAGCCGCCAGATCTAGCCGGAAAATGGCTAAATTGGCAACCTTGCATACAACATATATTCATACTAGGGAGATCGAACGGTTATTATTCGACCGGTTTTAACCGGTTATTTTAGCTTTGCCCAAGTCGGTTATTTTAAAATGCCTATTTTTCGAATATAGAATAAACCGGTTATTTTGGTATAATAAACCGGTTATTTCAGTAATGTGTAATTTATATACATTTTCCTTACTCTTGTTGTAGATGTACCCGTAATCTAAGAATTTTCTAATTGAATATTGGCCAAACTTAAACTTTTTATGAAGAATGTCAAAACAAAACGTAACATTATGAACACTGTAAATACAAATCGCTTATAAAAGCATGGGTTCTTCACGAAAAAAAAAAAACAAAAACTATTCAAAATACTACAAAAACGTGTGCAGTTAAAAAATAGATAGTAATTTGTGCAAGAGTATTCTAAATATTATATATATTTTTATATAAAGGTTATCTCTAGATATTTTTCGAACGCGATTAAAACGACAAAGTAATTTGCTTGAAGTGCCCTAAAATGATAAGTTACAAAGGTTCTTCCATGTCACGACTTATTAATCACCTTTAATTAGTCTACATGCTTGACATTAATGTGATCCAAGTAAAACTTAACTCCGTTCGAAGTAGTTCTAAGGAGACGACAAATAATAAATACTTTACTAAAATACGCTGCAAAAAATGAATCATTGGGTGAAATATTAGCCCGTTGTGTTGCCGAGGACGAAATGCCCGTTAAGGCACTAAAAACTCTTAATTAGTTCCAGCATCTCTTCATCCTGAAAACTAGAACATTACGGCGGAATCAACGATATGGGAAAAATTTCTACCAGTTTTATTTATTAAACACCAAGAACTAAAAAACAAAATTGAAGAAATCAAACAATGTCATACAATGTTTTAAATTGTAGTCGACGAATTGACAAATATATTCCACAAAAAGAATGTTCAGTTCACTATTCGTTTTTATAATGGTGAAACAGATAATCCTGGCGTTTGCAACTTTTAAAAAATATGGTTGATATATACTCGTAGATAGCTTAACCACCAACAAATTAAAAGCCATTCAAAATAAATTTGAGAGAATATTTCAAATAATAACTTTATAAAATTCCTATAATTTATTTGCTTTTGCAAAACGTATGTCTAGATCAAATATCCTTCAACAGTTTCTTAGTTACATTATACAAATATCTTCTTATAAATAAGGTTTAGTAAATCAATACAAAATTGTTGAAAATTTAGCTAAAGTTTGATCAATTTACTGGTCCCACTTTTCTTGGATTTTATTGTAAAATATTTGTTAGGTCTGATTTAAGTCATATATATGTATTTGGTTGGTTCCTTACCTTTGCAAATTGTTTTGTTTTTATTCAAATTAACGTTTTATTTTAAAAACTTATTTGATTTTTGTGTTTGTAAGTATTCGAATTAAAACCGGTTAACCGGTTATTTAAAAATTGCTTAACCGAAAACCGGGTTTTTTAAAATAGCAACTATTCGTAATATTCGAAAACCGTTTATTGAAAAAAGTCGAATAATCGATCTCCCTAATTCATACCGAAGTAACCATATTCAATGCTTACCGAGTTGTGCCGAGTGTGATTCGTGGGTTGTGTGAACGCTACAAGTTGATCGGGTTCGATGCTTTCATACTTTAAACAACTCAAGTATCTTTTTCACTCACTCATTGCTTCTCATTGCAAATTAATTAAATGAACATGTGCCGTTATTTTTTGTGAGTGTCTCATAGCTGATTTTTTTTGCATTTATGCAGATGTTTAGTAGGAGCACATGATCAGCGTTACCGCTGTGATACTAAAGTACCAATTGGACCCTTTTTCGATGCTTTTGAACCTTTTATGACTCTGTTTTTAAATTACCCTTTGTATCAATTTTGACTATTTCGGGCCACTTTTTGGCCATTTTTATATATAAGACTTACTTTGTGTTTTTTTGACAACACTACTGCAAAAGCTTTTGTAAAGGGCATAATAAACCACACAAATTGCTTGGCAAACATGCACTTTGTTTCTGCTTCTGTTTGCAAATAAACAGCAGTCATATTTCGTACAAACATTAATTTTTCATTTTTGTTCTGCAAAGTTTTCGCTGAAATTATTTATTTCAGCACTAGATACCACAAAAAGTTTGACAAATATCCCACATGTCAGTTAAATATTAAAAACTTTTAACATTTCTACAAACATTGCTTCAAATGTTTGTTTAAACAGTAAACACCGCAATTAACAACGTAAAATATTTGTTCAAACGTAAAATTTTTATTTTTTCGACCTTAATTTTGCTCGTTATTATTGCTTCTTATTTTTCGTGCAGAAATAAAAGTTAGTTTCCAAAGAAATGTCGTATTATAATGATTTAGTTGTCTTTTAATATTTATTTTAATGTGTGCTCAGCATGGGGATGTCTTATGCACATAAGTATAAAAATAAAAAGTTCGTTTATAACAATTAAATTGTACTTTTTACAATATTGCTGATATCTTTCCGGTCCATTAAAAATAAAAAAATTTAAATTGGTTTAAAAAACATACATTAATAAAATGAATTTTTAAGAATAAACACTGTCTGTCAAATTCATTTATCTTCTTAAAAGGCAAATATTATCAGGAGCAACAGTTGTTATTTTCATACATGGGCGTACTGTATACTGTATATTTGGACTGCCATATGTTGAGCAGTATGTAGTAAAATTTTACTGCTTACTGAAGAAATTTGTTTCTTACATTATTTTTGTTTAAATTCATTTTTGTAAAAATCCGCTTAAATTAGGTAACGACAAAATTGAATAAAAAACTAATTTTGAAAATTCCCCTCAATAATTTTTTTCATACCCGATATGGTTGTTGTCATCATTCTGCATTGTAAATTTGACGTATTTAACTAAGTAATTTTAACAAAAATAATACGGGACTTTTCTTTCTTTTTTATTTATTTTTAAACATGAAAATAATTTGTCAACTCTAAAACGTTTTTCTTCTTGTATCGTTGTTGTTTTTCCTACAACGAACAAGTAGTAAATCTCTTTTTAACAACTTTTGTAGTGTTGTTGTTGTTACTACAACAAACGGCGTGATGTATAAAGCTGCGCAGCCGAAATTTTATCAGCTTTCTCAGTTTTTGACGCCTAACAACTAGTAAAAAAACTAGTCCAATACCTTACTAGTAAGGATTTTAGGTGCATGGGATCTACCTAAAATCAATTAACGAGTCAGTCTTACAATGCCCGTCCGTGCGTCTGGCTGGTTGTCTTGTGCGCAAAGTAAAAGTCGAATACTATATAAAAATGTAAGAATCGGTCCATAATTCCACATGCCCCCATGCTTTCCGCTCATAAACCATCTTATTATGTTGGTATTTATGTGGATAAAATTTGTCCGAAGAATACATTATTTCAACCTAAATCATCGTAATTATTTTTTTTTTTTTTTTAATCGGTCCATGGCTCCCATACAAATACCTCTCCCGAAAATAGCATTCAATGCCTCATAAATTTTGATATTGATATAAAATTTGGCGACGATAAGTTTAATATAAGATAGATATCTAGATAAAATTCGATAGAAATCTAGATAGTATTCGGAGTAAATAATATTTTTTTTATTCTATAATTGCCTGTAAATACACGAAAAGGAGTTTATTTTATAAATTAATCAATTTCGTTTCTTAAATCCAGAAAATCCATAATAATTACTTGATTTTAAATTATTTCGTTCGTATTTATTAAAAAATTTTAAATAAACATTTCACTTTAACCAAACCACACATATTTAGATATTTAGTAATTTTTGGCTTTGACGAAATCATGCTTTTTTTTATAAAATGCAATATTATATTGAATTTTTCTGATGGTAGCACTGGTAGCAAGGTAGTAGCTATACTGGCTTTTTTATATGTTGCTTTATTAGATGTGAAATACAGGTTTCAATACATATAACTACATACAATAACAAGGGACAGCTAGATTACTAGTGCTATAAATGTACCTTGGCTTCACTGTTGCCAATTTAGCTACTTTCTCGTGAAATCTAGTGATTTTTATTCCAACTTTACGGGAAAAATTGTGATTTAGCTATTAGCGGGAAATGTAGCGATTTTTTATTATGGGTTGGTTTGTTTTTAATAAATTTTTTGACAACTTTGTTGAAAAGTTGCTTTGCAATAAGCAAAAGGGCGAAATAAACCACACAAACATATGAAAAAAGCGTGAATCATACTTGTGTGAAATTTAAAAATTTGTAATATTTACACAAACATCTTGGTATTTCTAAAAAAATATATTGACTTTAAAGCTTCATTCATAATGGAAACATCCATTTCGTTTTCAATATGTCTTATTCTTTTCCAAGGTGTTTCATATAAATTCTTTTAATTTAAAGTACAAAAATTTAACTGAAGTTTTGTTAAAGAACTGCAAAACTTGTTTACTACTTACTTACAAAAACAATTTATATGAAGTTCTAAATGACGATTTTGATAATTTTTATAAGTTTTGAATAAAATCTAGCTTAGCTTCGTCAACGAATTCCTAGCACTTTTTTTTTTTTTTTGTTTTTATTGATTACTTTAGACTTAGGGGTGTTTATGAAATTTTTAATATAAAATTTTGATCTCAACAAGGCCTATAGCTTAACCTATATTATTTTATTTTTTTATTTATCTATGTGTATATATCGTTACAAATGTCCACAACAAATTTTTGAATCTTTCGAAGAAAATAAGCGATTTTATTAATAAAAAACAAAAAGCCCTATCTACAAAATATTATACGATAAACGCTTATGATATAACTAACAGCTTGCATTATATGCAACATTGTAATTTGTCAAAACCTATGGTAGGTTTAACAAGAAAAATAGAAGTAAATTAATTACAAACAGTTTAAGGCAATTTATCAATTTACCATTTTAAATAGTTTTTTGCTTCTCCTGTAAAATTTTCAAAATGTTAGATATGGCCTTTTGCGTTTTAGGTAACGATATTAATGTATGTTCTACATGCTTTCTGAAATTTGTTTCTAAAAATATCGTTTGATGATAATGGTTTTCCTTCATAATTTTATAAAATTTAACATAAATTACTCCCTTATTTGCAAAAAGGCGATTTATCGCTTAATTTTTTAATATTTCAAAAATATTATTTGCAAAAAGGTGTATTTAGCGAAATATCGCTAGATTTTTTAATAAGTAAAAGATTTAGCTAATTTTCATTCTGTTTTAGCGATATTCTTTGGAAATCCGTTGGCAACAGTGCTTGGCTTACAATTTCGTACATTTCTTTAAAGCCGACCATGGCCACAATACCAACAATACGCTAATTCATTCTTAAATGAATTATTGCAATGTTTCAAACACATTTTGGTGGTATTAAATGTTAGTAGTATTTAAAAATATGTGTCATATGGAACGTTGTGAAATACGTCTCTTAACCAACCAGTTAAGTTGCAAATTCAATTTCTGTGTAGTTTAGAAACTGCAAAATGCCTTAATATCGGTGGTAGATGAGGAGATTTATACGACGAAAGTTTTAATGGAAGCTGCCACAAATGTGTGTCATAAAAAATACGTAATCAACCCAATTATGAATAAAATTCCCCGGGAGTTTGGCGCATTTTTACAATTGGATTTTAATAGGAACAATTTAGAGTGCTATATTTGGCTGTGCCGAATCTGGCACCCTGCACCTACAGTTCCAATATTTTAGGGGGTTTATATGATATCTATATACATATTATTATCAGCTTCAAAATTGGTTAAGACCTATATTAAATTATTGGCTGAAATGCAGTTTACGGGGCACCAAAAAAAATATGAGGCCCGTGTTTTTTTAAATTTTAGGTAATTTGCTCACGATTGCAAATATGTATTCGTTCATTATTTTCCCCTCTAGGTAAATTTAAGTACATATATTTTAAACCATAAAGGAGAAAATCCTTGCGCCCGGCCGAAGCCCGTCTATTGAGAGAAGCTTTAGTTAGTGAAGCCGACTATGGAGAGGATCTTCTTTTACAAAAAAAAATTACAAAATTAAATGAATTAGCGCATAAAACATTAAAAAAAAGCAAAGTATTTACAAAAGTGAGCAACTAACCTTTAATTTGAGTCCCCATACATAGATATAAGTACGGTGGGGGGTCATTTTATTGGGTCTTAGTTGCATAAAAAAAGTTTCACACGGAATGACAAGCTTAGTATACCCTCATTCACCACTAGTGGTGGTGAAGGGTACAAAAAGGGAGAAAACTCCTGGGGAGTTCTTATTCATAACTAAGTTGATAATATTGAAACGAAGTAAAATTTTGTTTTGCTTTAAAAAGTATTATAGACTTTAACAAAATTTTCTATGAAATATCCAGTAATTTTAAAACCACTGAAACTGAAATTATCTTAGAATCCATGCGTAATGACCTAACTACTAAAAATGATATAAAGGGTGCTAATGATAAATTTATTAGATCTCAACTAAAATTAAGGTAACATTACATTAATATAAAAATCCCATATAATTATCAAAGTTGTTTTTGGGAATACAATTATTTTTTAATTTATTGTTGGAGGATAAGCTGTTCCTATGCGCATTTCTTATGCACTTGTTGCTTAGGCCAGATCATCAGGAAACGTTCTACTAAATAATTTTAGAAAAGCCAAAGCTATCACCAAACAAGACTACAGAGGGAATGAGAATTACTTACGTACACTCAAAAAGTCTTATTTGCAACGATATCAAAGCTTAAACAAAATACCCACAATAAAACAGTGAGTTTATCTTTTCTTACATTCCCCACTACAGTTAGGGCTAATAAATCAGAGCAAGTTAAACTCTATTTCTGGTTTAAAATGTGTTTAAGCCAACAAATCTATAAATCAGAAAACATATAAACCATCTTTAAACGCATAAAATTGGGCGTTTAAACTACCAATACAAACCATATGAATTTGTCTACATTTATCGTAGTGCTGCCACATGTTACTTTTTACACTACATATAATACATGGGACACTGATTTACAACTGTTGAGTTTAAGCTACATATAAATTTAAGTTTAGTTCAACTAAACCAGCGTTCAAACACTTACTGATTTATTAGCCATTAGTTGGAATTCTCCCAACATTAATTCTAGTTGTAAGTGGGTAAAGAAAAAACAAATTAAAAAGAAAAACAAATTGCTTTTATTGTTTTCGCAAGAAATCAAAATAAGAACAATTTGCCAGTTCAGTTTTTTTATGCACGTGCACTTGCAAAAATTTATTATCAAAGTTGTTTTTTGGGAATACAATTATTTATTAAAAGATGTTGTTTGTTGTGCTTTATTCCCTTTTTTTTTAATTATTGATAAAAAATACTGAAAATTAATGTTGGAGGATAAGCTGTTCCTATGCGCATTTCACTGGTTGCTTAGGCCAGATCATAAGGAAACGTTCTCCTAAATAATTTAAGAAAAGCCAAAGCTATCAGCAAACACGACTACAGAGGGAATGAGAATTACTTACATACACTCAAAAAGTCTTATTTGCAACGATATCAAAGCTTAAACAAAATACCAACAATAAAACAGTAAGTTTATCTTTTCTTTCAATCCAATATAACCTTTTTTCATAAAAACTAAGTTCAAGCGAATTTCAATTTTTCAGTACACAACAACTAGAATCTGATATAACATTTTCATTAAAAGAGTTTAGAGCATTTCTGGCATTTGCTGAAACTATAAATTCCAACTAATGAATGTTAGGAGAATAAATGACTAATGAATGTTAAGAGAACTGTAAAACTGAGGATATATACGAGATATCATAAAAAGGGATAAAAAATTTGAAGAGGGCACATTTACTATATTATTTATAACTCAATTTTTGTAAAAATGTGCCATGCGGCATAATTTCTGTTTAATTTCGATATATTTAACGAGGTTGTCTTTATTTGTTTGTATGTACATTTAATAATTTTTTTTCTTAGAAAGGTAAAATATTATTCTTTTGAGCAGATTTTTTGAGGGTTTTTTAAATTTGTAAGAACATTTTATTATCTATATATGTATAAAATTGTAACATTACTGACTGACTAAACGCCTGAAGCTAAAAACTTGAAATTTGGACCAGGCGTTGGTCTCTCCCCAAATCGATTCACTAAGACGGGATTTTTGGAAATTCGAATGCTTAGAGGGTAAATACGGATAAATTCGGTAACATAATATGTATCTCCAAACCTAAAAGAGATACAAAAAAAATTTAGTACTTATCGTTCTTCTTTAGAATAATAAGCGGACAGGTGTGTGGTACTTTTTGGAAATTCAGCCCTTTAACGGAGTAAACGGGTAAAACCTGTAATTGGGACCTTTTTTGTCACCCCATCTATCTTTTAAGCCCAAAAACATAGAAATAAGGGTTATATCACATTTGAAACTTATCTAAAAAATCCATATACAAATTTGGTACTTGTTCGAAATTCGGACGTTTAAAGGGTAAAAGCTGTAACTAATTTTGGTACTTTTTTTACAAAACATTTTTTTATTCCTTGACATAATATACGTATTAAATTATGGGCTCCCACTACAATATTGAAATTTTTCATGATTCAATGGGGAGAAAAAAAGTACCAAAAAGGGGAAATGCGAGAAATTTAATTTCTTACTTTAGCTTTTCGTTCTACAACTCGAACTTTTTTAATTATCGGTAATATTGGACCTAGAAACATAAACTTCAACATGCAATGTCCTGAGTGGATGAGAGCCTATGAGGGTACTTTTTGGTACTTGTTGCTCTTCAACTGGTACTTTTTGAATTTCTGTTAGTATTCGACCTAGAAACATAAAATAAAACATGCAAAGTCCTGAGTGAATGAGAATTTGTTAGAGGGATCTTTTTGGTAATTTTTCGTTCTTTAACTGGTGCTTTTTTAATTTTCGCTACTATTAGACCTATTTACATAAAATTAAACAGTCAAGGTCCTGAGTGAATGAGAATTCGTTAGATCGATCTTTTTGACACTTTTTCGTGCTTTAACTGGTACTTTTTTTAATTTCCGTTAATATTGGACCTATGAACATAAAATTAAACATGCATTGTCCCGAGTAAATGAGAATCTGTAAAAGTTTTTTTTCGGCACTTTTTTGTTCTTTAACTGGTACTATTTGAATTTCCGTTAGTATTGGACCTAGAAACATAAAATTCCAAATATTAATGTCCTGAGTGGACAATCTATATATATAAAAATGAATTATGTATGTTTGTCGCTTTATAGACTCCGAAACTACTGAACCGATTTTCCTGAAATTTTTACAGTAACATCACGTGAGCCCTAAAAATAAAATAGGCTACTTATTTTTTCGATAGGGGCAGGGGAATTGGTACCCCCCATAGGATGCCAAAACCGATTTTCCTGAAATTTTTACAGTAACATCACGTGAGCTCTAAAAATAAAATAGGCTACTTATTTTTTCGATAGGGGCAGGGGAATTGGTACCCCCCATAGGATGCCAATATTAATTATCGCATATCTTAAGAGCCGCTGCACGCATTTTGCTGAACTTTTTGTAGCAGGATCTTCTGAGCCCCGGAATTGAAATAAAATAGCAGCGGGGGTATAGGAATACCCCATAGGACGCCAATGTTTAACATCGCATATCTTAAGAACTGTAATAGTGAGAATGTTCAAACTTTCTAAAAGTCACTCTTATGGTATACTACACTTTTGAAAATAAAAATAAAGCGGGTAGGCGCAGGGGGGAAATGACCAACCATCCACTTCAAAGAAACTAAAGGAGTCGTCGAGTAAGGACGGTATTCTAGCGGCTGTCATTGATCGTAAGGATCCCGATGGAAGGATCAGTGTCGAGAGATGGCAGGTGCTAGAGAACAAACTACTCGACGAAATCTTTAGTGCCAAAGGAAGGCCGGACGAAGTATCGTTCAAAGGGGCTGACTGGACAAGAGGTGTCAAAACTGTCAGTTGCGGCAATCAGAAAACCTTTGAGTTTTTAAAGGCTGCAATTGGTAAGTGTGGCAGCTCCTGTCCTGAAGCTAGTCTGGATGTTATACTAGCGTCTGAGTTGCCATTAAGGCCGGTAGTCACGGTATGGATACCTCCACCTATAAAACCGGTGGAGGTCATACTGGGGGTACTGGCCAACCAGAACAAGGGGCTCAATACAAGCCAGTGGAAGTTGGTAGCTTCACTGGGTTGTAAAGAGAACCAGGGAAGAGACTTCAGGTTCGCAGTGGACCGGGAGTCTCTTAAAAAGCTTGATTCGATAGGAGGGGTTGCAATATTCGGGTTAGGGTCTATCAAATTTAGGTTTCCTAAAAATGATAGACCCTAAGAGGTTGAAAGTGGTGCAGATAAACCTGCACCACTGTGAAGCAGCCTCAACCGAATTAGTAACCCACCTCATCGACAACAACGTGGACGTGGCCTTAATCCAAGAGCCCTGGATTAATAAAAACCGGGTAGTTGGATTAGGGGTCACGGGGTATACATTGTTCGTACCCCACACAGATGAGAAGGTACGAACTTGTATCTTGGCGAGAACTGAGTTTAAATTTATGTTTTCTCATTCTTATAGTAATGGAGACCTCACGGTTGTGACAGGAGAAGCCAAGGACAGAAGGGTCCTGGCATTGGCATCGGTATACTTGCCGTACGAGGCTACCGATCCACCTGGTGAAAAAGTGCGAGAGTTGGTGGAGTACTCAGGCAGAACTGGCTCGAGACTGGTACTAGGGTGTGACGCCAATGCACACCATACCCAATGGGGAAGTGCCGACATCAACAAAAGAGGTGAGTCTATGTTTGATTTTATTATTGCCAGCAATCTTTATATCTGTAACAGGGGGAATACACCTACGTTCAGAACTAGGGATAGAGAGGCAGTGATAGACATGACATTGACGAACTGTAGGGAATTAGTGGAGGATTGGAGGGTGGACCTGGGGTTTTCCTTCTCTGACCATAGTCGCCTGTCCTTTAATCTAATGTTTGAGAGGTCGAAAAGGTGTCCGTATAGGAATCCGAGAAGGACGGATTGGGATTACTTTTCGAGATTGGTGCAAAGTAACCTTAGAGTTACACGCGACTGGGGGTCGACTTCGACCGGTGTAGAGCAACTGGTGGGCACCTTTACGGGGGTACTGACTAGTAGTTATGAGCGTTCCTGTCCTTTGAACTTTCCGGGCAAGCGCACACAACCAAGATGGTGGACAGACGAGTTGAGGACTCAAAGGTCCACTGTCAGAAGGTTGTTTAATAGAGCGAAGTATACGCGTAGGGAAGAAGATTGGAGTAACTTCAGATTGAGTTACAATAGATATAAAGGAGACATTAGGAGGGCGAAAAGGGACTCGTGGGTCAAGTTTAGCGAGTCAGTGGAATCTGTAAATGAGATGTCCAGGTTCAGGAGAATTTTATCCAAGGACCCTGTAGTCCCTGGATTTATTCAGAGACCGGACAACTCATGGACGGAATCTAGCTCTGAATCTCTATGTCTGCTAATGGAAACTCACTTTCCGGGATGTGTGGATCCTGGGACGGGGGAACAGATTGAATGTGGTAACCCCTTCTCTGGGTCAGAATCGGGCGGTGAGGAGAGGGAGACGGTGGGGGACATGATCACCTTGGAAAAAGTAACATGGGCGGTCAATACCTTTGGGTCTTACAAATCGGCAGGACCAGACGGTATCTTTCCGGCGATGTTACAGAATATCGGGAGATCATCACTCCTGCTGTTGGTGGAACTGTTTAGGGTCTGTGTGCTGAACGGGTACATTCCTAAAGGGTGGAGGGAGGTCAGGGTGGTTTTCATACCCAAGGCGGGAAGAACCGGTCACTCTAAACCCAAGGATTTTAGACCAATCAGCTTATCGTCTTTTCTTTTGAAGACGTTGGAAAGACTAATTGATCTACATCTGAGGACGAAGATTGACGCCGGCATCATCAGCGGCGCTCAACACGCCTATCTTAAGGGTAGATCTGTTGAGAGTGCGCTTCATGATGTGGTGGGTTATGTAGAGCGGGGATTGCGAAACAAGGAATACACCTTGGCGGCATTCCTGGATATAGAGGGCGCTTTTAATAATTTGAAGATAGAGGCTATCAGGCAGGCATTGGTGGATCTAGGCGTTCCTCTGTTCCTGGTCGAATGGATAACTCTGATGCTCAGCAGCAGAGTTATTCACGCGGATGATGTAGTGATATTGGTATCGGGCAAGTTTCTGCCGACAATAAGCGAAGTCATGCAAGGGGCGCTGGGCGAACTGTCAGCATGGGCGAGTGATAAGGGTTTGGGAGTCAATCCGGAGAAGACCGAGTTGGTTCTTTTTACTAGGAGGTACAGGGTAGAGAATTTTAGGCTGCCGGTACTAGGAGGAGTAGAGCTTAGACTATCTGATAGCGCTAAGTATCTAGGAGTTTTTCTGGACAGCAAGCTGTCGTGGGGAAGGAATACTCAGGAGAGACTTAAGAGAGGCCTCAATGCCTACTATGCTTGCAGATCATCGATAGGTAAGAGTTGGGGACTCCGGCCGTCAGTAGTGGGATGGCTGTACACTTCGGTGGTTAGACCCATTCTTACATATGGATGCTGTGTTTGGTGGGAGTCATTGAGAGTGGCTTGTCGAAGGAACCTTCTGTCTAAGGCTCAGAGGTGTGCTTCAATCGGCATGACAGGTGCCATGAGAAGTACACCTCAAGCGGCACTGGATGTCATTCTACATCTTCTGCCCATTGAGCAGTATGTTATGGGAATGGCAGCCAGAAGCATTCTTAGACTGAGGGAACTAGGATTGATTAGGGATTTCACGCAGGGTCACTCACGGATCTTGAGTGAGATCGAAGCTGGAGGTTACTGCCTGGGATCACCCGGCTCCACGGATTTCGTGGGCACCAGGGTGGATTTCGGACGGTTGCCGGAGGTGGTAACGCCTTCTAGGGAGAGATGGTCAGGTAGGAGCAGATTATTTAATGGATTTGCTATTTTCACTGACGGCTCGAACATGAGAGGCACGGGTGCGGGGGTCTACATTGAGGATCTGGATATCAGAATGTCATATAGGCTTCCGGACGACTGCAGTGTTTTTCAGGCGGAAGTTCTGGGGGTCTTGAGGGCCGTGGAACTGATGAGGGACAACATTGATAGGGGCTCGGAGGTCACTATATATGTCGACAGCCAGGCGGCCCTTATGGCCGTAAGGGGCTGTTACGTGAAATCCAAGCTAGTTGACGGTTGCAGGAGGGCTCTGGAGGGAGCCTTAGGAGAGTATATGTTGAGATTGTGCTGGGTGCCTGGTCACTGCAACATAAGCGGCAACGAGATTGCTGATGAGTTGGCGAGACAGGGCTCAGAGATGGAGGATCCTAATCACATAGAGGCAATTAGGCCTCCAATAGGATTCTACTTTGGGAAGATTAGGGAATGGATTCTGGGCGCGACCAATAGGGCCTGGGGGAACCGAACGGACTGCCGGGTATCACGGACGATGTGGCCGGTGCTCAGGAAGTCCGACTCGGAGTTGTTGCTGGGCAGAAGCAGGGTCTGCGTGAGGACCATAATAGGAATCATCACGGGTCATTGCATGATGGGCAGGATGGCGATGAGGTTAGGATCCGACGTGTCGGATATGTGCGGGTTGTGTGAGGACCCGGAGGAGCTGGAGACGGTTGAGCACATTTTGTGCCGCTGTCCCAGGCTACAGGGCAGCAGGCTGAGGTGGCTGGGCAGCAGATTCCTAGGCGAATTAGGGGACGTCCCGGGCTGTGGGCTCGAGAGTCTGATAGGATTCGTAATGGGGATGGCCTGGCTGCGCAGCAGGAGACTGGGAGCTAGCCGCACATAGGGCGGATTGGTGTTGTGTTGAGTGAGGCTTTTCTCTCGGGTTTGGTCAGAACTTCCTTTTCTCATCTATTCTTATCTGTTCTTATCTTTTCTGATTCTTTTGCTGTTTCTCTTCACCTTCTTTTTTCAGCTTCTTAAATATAAACAAGGCATCACAATGGACCGTATTGGTCTCTGGGTGAGGGTGTGAAGGAGACTTCACACCAGCCTTTCTACCTACCTACCTACCTAAGAAAGCTATGAACAAAAAAAACACAGTTATTTGAAGGAGTTCAAAAAAATTTCAAAATTTACCAAAAAGGCCCTTTTGAAGTGTACTAAAAATTATCACAAAATTAGGGAAATCAAAAAAATTCTTGTTTGGAATGCCTTATAGGACATTTACATTACATCGAAATCTAGTAGATTTAATTTGAATTCTTACTCCAAATCTAGTTCGTTTACATTATACTTTTTTGACATTAGCGAGATTTGGTTTGCACAACAAAAACCGCCGACTGAAAGTTTTTTGTGTAACACATACTTACATATAAAGAAATAGGCATTTAAAAATTTGCATTACATTTTCTTTATAATCAAATTCATTTATTTTATCAATATTATTTGCCATTTGCATTTTTTTTACTATTTTACAAAATTTTTGAATTTTTTTTTAACAATTTTAACAAGCAGCTATTATTGTTTTTGTTTTGTTTCTTGTTAAAATGTCATTTTTTTCTTGTGCAGGGAAGTTGTTTTTAGTGCTATATGAGGAAAAACATAGTTGCATCAATAAGTACTACTAGATTTCGTCAAAATCTAGTTACGGGGTAGATTTTGTTTTGTACGGGAAATCTAGCCAAAAACAACTAGATTTGGCTCGAAATCTCGAAAGTACTAGATTTCGTTGTAGTGTAAATTGGCTTTAATGGAGAAAAATGTTTTGAAAAAAGCTGGGGTGACAAAAACGTTCAAAATAAAGGTTTTAGCCAATAACTCCTCCAAGACTCGAATTTCAAAAAGGGACCAGGCACCTGTCCGCTTATTTATTTAATGAGCAACAATAATTAATAAATTGTTTTGTTGTATCTCTTTTAGTTTTGGATATATAAGGTTACCGAATTTACCCCCTAAACATTTGAATTTCCAAAAATCACGGCTTAGTGGATCGAGTTTGGGAAAGATAAACCTCTGGTTTTTGAAATATTAAAAAATTAAGCGATAAATTGCCTTTTTGCAAATAAGATCAGTAATTTATATTAAATTTTATAAAATTATGAATGAAAACCATTTGGTAATGCATCACCAAACGATATTTTTAGAAACAAATTTCAGAAAGCATGTAGAACATACATTCATATATACGTATATATCCATAGGTAAATAAAAAATAAAATAATATAGGTTAAGCTATAGGCCTTGATGAGATCAATATTTATATTAAAAATTTCAAATAAACCCCTAAGTCTAAAGTAATCACAGGGCTTGGATTTTCATGCACTAAAAAATCAAAACTATGCGCTTATAACATGCGCTATAAAATGGAAAATATGCATTTAAAATAAGAAAAATATGCACTAAAAAATATATGAAAAACATATAAACTTATTTGTTTAAATTGTATTTATTAATAACAAAAATAATAATTCAAGTAACTACGTAAACATACATATATGTATATTAAAATATATACACAAAATTAAGATAAAATAAACCAAAAACAAACTTCAATATGTAGTGTTACAAATTGAAGCTGTTTACAAAACATTAGATTATTGGTATTTTATAAATTTTTTTGTTTTGGGTTACTATATAATTAATCACATTAATTTTCAATTGTAATATGTATTTTGGCCACAAAGGGCTTTTATAATACACAATTATAACAAATAAAAAAAAATTAAATAAAAAAAAATAACAAAACTCTGTCTATTCGGGCGCAAAAAGTTTTTATACATTGAAAATGTACGCTCAAAACGTCAACGGAAGTCAAGGGAGCATATTTGAAGGATGCCAGTTTCATGGGAAAATATTTATTTTTAATTTTATTTGCATAATTAAAATCAAATAAGCTTACAACTTTTTTTTTATTTCATAAAATCCTAAATTTTTTTTTGCAATACAGATTCAAGTTATGTTTAATTTTGTCAGATATTTATATATATAAAGTATTAAATATTAATTATTTGATTTAAATTTCTTTTAAAATATTTCAAATACATCACAAAAATAAAAAATTCAAATTATATGCACTTAAAACAAAATATGCATTTATAACAAAATATGCAAAAACAAATCGATGCCGTTTTCCTGCAAATCCTTTGGTATGGAAAAATAACTCATCTCCATCCAAGCCCTGATGATCATATTCGCCATTTAAAACTTCATATAAATTGTTGTTGTAGTAGAAGTAAGTAGTAAACAAGTTTTACAGTTCTTTAACAAAACTTCAGTTAAATTTTTGTACTTTAAATTAAAAGAATTAATATGAAACACCGAAAAGAATTAGACATATTGAAAACGAAATGGCTGTTTCCATTGTGAATGAGGCTTTAAAATCAATATATTTTTTTTTAGAAATACCAAGATGTTTGTGTAAATATTACAAATTTTTAAATTTCACACAAGTTTGATTCAAGCTTTTTTCATATGTTTGTGTAACAGTTTGTGTGGTTTACTTGTAATAAACAAAAGGCCACTTTTCAACAAAGTTGTCAAAATAATTATTTAAAACGAACCAACCCATAATAAAAAATCGCTAGATTTCCCGCTAATAGCTAAATCACAATTTTTCCCGCAAAGTTTGAATAAAAATCGCTAGATTTGACGAGAAAGTAGCTTCATTGGCAACAGTGAAGCCAAGGTACATTTAAAGCACTAGTAATCTAGCTGCCCCTTTTTATTGCATGTAATTATATGTATTGAAACCTGTATTTCACATCTAATAAAACAACATACAAAAAAGGGACAGCCAGTATAGCCTTCTCTAGTGCTACCAACGTTGCCAAATGTGGAGATTTATCTGCATTGTGCATTTTTTCTAAGCATTGAGCAGATTCGTAGTTTTTTGTTTAAAAAATAAGTTTTTTTGTAAATTGTGCAGATTTTACATTAATTTTTTTTTACTTTCGATTTTGTTATATTATTTTTTATTTCTTAAGCAATGATCTTACCTAATAATGGCAAGAGCCAAACAAACCGCACAAACGGCTTGGAGTACACGCACTTTCCGTTAACAAATAAACGACCCAAACGTAATTAATCATTTTTCAGTACATTCTAATAAAAAACTTTTATCTTATTAATTTTTTTTTGTTTCGTCTCTTCCTTTTTTACTCTGATAAATTTCAACTTAAATGATTAAATTTAGAACTAGGTAGCGCAAACAGTTTGGAAAATATTCAACATTTTGATTTTTCTAAAGGGTGGTCCAACCAAAATGCACGGTGTTTTTAGTGGGTCACACCGTAACGTCAAGAATGTTGTCCAACTTAATTTAACGTTAAGATTGTTGAAGCCTTTTACGAAAATGGGCGTTCAAATCAAAATGAACTTTGTGCTTTTTTGGGTCAGCATAATCAACCAAGTGTGTTCACAATCGCGAGAATTGTGTAGGAAAACTGAAAACACCTAAGCATGCTTATAGCCAAGCGGTCGATGTTAATTGGCCGCACCAACATATGATTTGATATTTAAAGAAATTTTTATTTAAAAGAAGAATTGTACGTCAATCAGCCAAGAACAATTCATGAGCTAACGAATAATATAATTCGGCACCTTAATGACATTGAACCTTAATTATAGTTCTCTGAAAACTTTTATTTACAATTAACAGCTTGCGGTTTGGTTGGACCACCCTTTACAAACATATTTTAATCGTTTGTCAAATATCTTTTGATTTTTATACTAATGTGCATAAGACATCCCCATGCTGATCACACATTAAAATATATATTAAAAGTCAACTAAATAATTATAATAGGACATTTCTTTAGAAACTAACTTTTATTTTTGCTCGAAAAATAAGAAGCAAAAATCCATTTTTAATATTGCTCGAAAAAATAAAAATCACAAAATAACTGTTATCGTCTGGATATTATGGAAAAAAATAATAAATAATTATTACGGTCCGTGTTTTGGATATTGAATTATTTTAATTGCTTGGTTCACAAATAACGAATATTTATAATTTTTATTTTCTGCTTGATATATCGTCGGGTGGTTTCTGGTATGCCAGAGTGCACATTTTTACAAAAATTTTGTTATAAATCTATTTTATGTAGTAAATGTGACCTATTTTCAAATTTTTCTTTATTTTTTTGATATTTCGAATATATTAAAAGATATCAAGCCCTAGGTAGGTAGGTAGAAAGGCTGGTGTGAAGTCTCCTTCACACCCTCACCCAGAGACCAATACGGTCCATTGTGATGCCTTGTTTATATTTAAGAAGCTGAAAAAAAAAGAAGGTGAAGAGAAACAGCAAAAGAATCAGAAAAGATAAGAACAGATAAGAATAGATGAGAAAAGGAAGTTCTGACCAAACCCGAGAGAAAAGCCTCACTCAACACAACACCAATCCGCCCTATGTGCGGCTAGCTCCCAGTCTCCTGCTGCGCAGCCAGGCCATCCCCATTACGAATCCTATCAGACTCTCGAGCCCACAGCCCGGGACGTCCCCTAATTCGCCTAGGAATCTGTTGCCCAGCCACCTCAGCCTGCTGCCCTGTAGCCTGGGACAGCGGCACAAAATGTGCTCAACCGTCTCCAGCTCCTCCGGGTCCTCACACAACCCGCACATATCCGACACGTCGGATCCTAACCTCATCGCCATCCTGCCTATCATGCAATGACCCGTGATGATTCCTATTATGGTCCTCACGCAGACCCTGCTTCTGCCCAGCAACAACTCCGAGTCGGACTTCCTGAGCACCGGCCACATCGTCCGTGATACCCGGCAGTCCGTTCGGTTCCCCCAGGCCCTATTGGTCGCGCCCAGAATCCATTCCCTAATCTTCCCAAAGTAGAATCCTATTGGAGGCCTAATTGCCTCTATGTGATTAGGATCCTCCATCTCTGAGCCCTGTCTCGCCAACTCATCAGCAATCTCGTTGCCGCTTATGTTGCAGTGACCAGGCACCCAGCACAATCTCAACATATACTCTCCTAAGGCTCCCTCCAGAGCCCTCCTGCAACCGTCAACTAGCTTGGATTTCACGTAACAGCCCCTTACGGCCATAAGGGCCGCCTGGCTGTCGACATATATAGTGACCTCCGAGCCCCTATCAATGTTGTCCCTCATCAGTTCCACGGCCCTCAAGACCCCCAGAACTTCCGCCTGAAAAACACTGCAGTCGTCCGGAAGCCTATATGACATTCTGATATCCAGATCCTCAATGTAGACCCCCGCACCCGTGCCTCTCATCTTCGAGCCGTCAGTGAAAATAGCAAATCCATTAAATAATCTGCTCCTACCTGACCATCTCTCCCTAGAAGGCGTTACCACCTCCGGCAACCGTCCGAAATCCACCCTGGTGCCCACGAAATCCGTGGAGCCGGGTGATCCCAGGCAGTAACCTCCAGCTTCGATCTCACTCAAGATCCGTGAGTGACCCTGCGTGAAATCCCTAATCAATCCTAGTTCCCTCAGTCTAAGAATGCTTCTGGCTGCCATTCCCATAACATACTGCTCAATGGGCAGAAGATGTAGAATGACATCCAGTGCCGCTTGAGGTGTACTTCTCATGGCACCTGTCATGCCGATTGAAGCACACCTCTGAGCCTTAGACAGAAGGTTCCTTCGACAAGCCACTCTCAATGACTCCCACCAAACACAGCATCCATATGTAAGAATGGGTCTAACCACCGAAGTGTACAGCCATCCCACTACTGACGGCCGGAGTCCCCAACTCTTACCTATCGATGATCTGCAAGCATAGTAGGCATTGAGGCCTCTCTTAAGTCTCTCCTGAGTATTCCTTCCCCACGACAGCTTGCTGTCCAGAAAAACTCCTAGATACTTAGCGCTATCAGATAGTCTAAGCTCTACTCCTCCTAGTACCGGCAGCCTAAAATTCTCTACCCTGTACCTCCTAGTAAAAAGAACCAACTCGGTCTTCTCCGGATTGACTC
This sequence comes from Pollenia amentaria, assembly GCA_943735925.1. NCBI lineage: Eukaryota > Metazoa > Arthropoda > Insecta > Diptera > Polleniidae > Pollenia > Pollenia amentaria. The sequence continues at coordinate 121,530,115 of OX031006.1, read as the reverse complement.
CCAAACCCTTATCACTCGCCCATGCTGACAGTTCGCCCAGCGCCCCTTGCATGACTTCGCTTATTGTCGGCAGAAACTTGCCCGATACCAATATCACTACATCATCCGCGTAGGCCACAACTTTCCGACCCAATCTGTCAAAAAGTCCCAGAACGACGTTGACAGCTAAGAGCCATAATAAGGGAGAGAGAACTCCCCCCTGTGGGGTTCCCCTAGTCACCAGTTTCTTTAAGCGCTCGTTTCCCCAGTCCGAGTGAATAACTCTGCTGCTGAGCATCAGAGTTATCCATTCGACCAGGAACAGAGGAACGCCTAGATCCACCAATGCCTGCCTGATAGCCTCTATCTTCAAATTATTAAAAGCGCCCTCTATATCCAGGAATGCCGCCAAGGTGTATTCCTTGTTTCGCAATCCCCGCTCTACATAACCCACCACATCAAGCCCTAACATTGCCTTATATCCTTAGGTTTACAGTTCTCTTCACATTGTTTTGCTTCATCAGTCACTTTTTTGTGCTATGAAGCAAATATTCAATATAAAATATATTATTGTTTGTTATTGTTATGCTGCATGTGCTATTCAAAGAAAGTAGATCAAAACATTATTGTTCCGTACCGGCAAAACAGTTACCACCCGACGATACACTTTGTGGTTTCTATTTTGTGTTTGCTTCAACAAATAGTTTGACCTACTTAAAAGACATTTAAAAGCAAAAGTGTCATAAATGGTATATGGGACGAAAAACAGGTTTGCATTCTTTTTGTTGAATCTTTTTATATTTTGTGCAAAAAGTTATAACGACTTTATTTTTCAAAAGAAAGCATATCTCGCGATCGTTATTTTAAACAAAAAATCTATCGTGCAGTTCATATATAAAATTAGTCCAAACATTAGTTATAGTTTTTCTGAAAAAATTTTGTTGCATGAACCAACGATATAACAATTATTTCTTGACTTTTATATTTTGCATAAATGCAAACATTATTAGTTTGGTATTACATTTTAACCCAAGCCTTAATTTGCTAAATTTAATGGCATCTATCCATAAAATTTTACTGGTACAATATATACATATATGTACGCCCCGACGCGTTTATTTCTTATGGCCTGTTCATCGTTTTCGAACTAAGACTTCGTTCGCTTATCTTACAACAATATGTTATAGTTGTTTTAATTTAATCTTAATTTAGGCTTAGTTTAAAACTATTCACAAACTAATTAGTATTAAAATAAATATGTATATGTATGTATGTATTAAACTTTGTATGCCACTATAATGTGCAATCTGTTTTCGTTTTGCTTCAATAAAAACTATATAAATATCGTATTATTATGTATTGAAATAAATGTTTAAATATTTTTCATAATAAACTACTTAAAATGTTCTAAATGCGTTTTGAAGATTTTAAAATCTAGACGCAGATGTATTGATGAAAAATCAATGTTCTCTTCTGATTTAACCTCTAAAAGTTCTGGCCACACTGCACAATTTATATGCACTAGGGAAAACTATGCTGGCTGTCCTTTTTTTATGTAGTTTTATATCAGTGATGCTCATTCAAGCAAACAATTGTTAAGAAGCCCCACCCCTTTGTTTTTTACTCTCATTACTTTTGTCGTACGTGTGAGAGCAACAAGTGCACATGGACGGTAGCTGTATTGAAATTTTTTCCAATACAGTGTGTTAAATAAATAATGATTGGTGGCATGTCATAACGTCCAGTGTCATAGTGTACATGGACGTTATGACACTATTAAAAGTGTCATAGTGTCAATGGACATTATGACACTTTCAAAAGTGTCATAACTTCCATCAAAGAAATGTGTGCTGATTTCCTATTGGTTGATTGACGATGAAACAAAAGAGCGTAAGTGTACGTGTTAAGCCTCTAGTACACGGCATGTAAAAAGCCACATGCGCATGTGGTTCTGATGTAATTTTGACGTCAATGCAAAGCCACAATAAGCATTGCGTGTTGTGTGATGACGTCAAAATTACGTCAGAACCACATGCGCATGTGGCTTTTTACATGCCGTGTACTAGAGGCTTTAGTTTAATTTGCTGACATCAGCCACTGCTGGGCATCTTTGGAATATACACATTCGAGACAGCAGGCAACACGAAGACACAACTACAAATGATGCAGGCTGCAATTGTAGTCGCGTAATCAGCTACTGAATTATTTTGAAGACGACAGCTACAATTAAAAAAATATAAAAAAAAATTTAAAATACATAGTGAAATATGTAGATGACATACTAGCTATAGTAAAACGGGACGACAAAGAAGAGATCCTGAATGCTTTCAACGCATATCATCCAAAAATCCAGTTTACTACGGAAATTGAAGAGAATTTTAAAATTGCATATTTGGATACATACATATATCGACATAATAATTTTATTAAATTTGACTGGTATTCAAAAGAAATATCATCTGGTAGACTGATGAATTTTAATGCAACTCAACCAAAATATCAAATAATAAATACGGCAAAAAATTTCATTTTTAGGGTACTATATATTAGCGATGAAGAATTCCACGTTGAAAACATAAAGAAAATTACAGCAATATTAATAAATAATAGCTTTCCAATAAAACTTATACACCAACTAATTGAAGAAACACAAAGAAAATTAAAAAACAATATAACTTCAAACAACACTGAAAATAATGACAAAGTTTTTTACAGTGTAAAGTTTATTCCTGGTTTAACGGACAACAGAAATATTAAAACAACGATAGACACACAAAACATATGTTACGCCTACAAACCACATACTACACTCAACTGTATTTTTTCTAAAATTAAAATGCCTGTAGAAAAACAACAACAAAACAACGTTGTGTACGAAATAGCATGTAAGGGAAATGACGAACAAAAATGTGATTTAATTTATATTGGAACAACAAAGAGAAATTTACAAACAAGAATATATGAACACAAAAATGACATAGATAAACATAAGGAATCAACAGCTTTGTCAAAACATATGATTTGCGAAAAGCATAAACCTGACTTTGACAGAATAAAAATATTAGACGTAGAAGCAAAACAGAAAAAACGTTTCACAATAGAAAGCTTACGTATACAACAAAACATTGACAGAACAATAAATTTAAAGGAAGACACAAATAATATAAGTTTAAGCTACAGAGTTGCAATAAAATAGGAAAAAATAAGCTGTGATATTAATTTAAGTTGTGTGTTTAATTTAATTATATGTTAAATGTTTTATGTTTTATGTAAGCTGTGTAACATTCGATGTATAATTTAATGTGAAAAAATACTTAGTAATTGTAAGTTTATTTATGTTGTTGTTTTCCAATTTTGTAATAATATATTGTTTTTTATTAAAAAACTATTTAATAGACAACCCCTGAAGATGTCAACAAATAATTGACGAAACGTTGGGAGAAACATGTAAAAAAGGTTTTTTATTTACATTAATATATTAGGCCCAATTAGCTTAACAAAAACTTATATATAAACAGCTGTGTTTTTTTATTTTGTATTTACATTTCAGTGGTGCCACTATCATTCTTAATTTTTATAAATTTAACAACATGCATAATTGCAGACTCGTACACAAACTTAATTTAAGCCTACAAAATTATAAATGCTTATTTATGCTAAATTTTTTAAGGTAAAAACAAATGAATTAATTAAAAAACAATTAAAAAAATTTTAATTTTATTGTTTTTGGAACTCATAAAGAATATCATCTTCACGGCAGGTTGAATAAAAAAATCCTAATATTCAGTAGAATCGCGAAAAAGTAAACTTAAATGTCCTAACTTTTTCGTCTTATTTATTAACTTTTCTAAGCGGGCTTAGATTGTAAAAAATGCAATAATAAACATATGTGCCTATATTTTTTTCAATGACTTAGTTTTCATCAGTACAAAAAAAACCTTAGATCCAATTTGTACCGGCTGGTTTCAAGTTTACAATTGCTCTTGAACTACAATTTATAATTAATAATTATACAATCTGTCATCTATTATGTGTTAGGTGCTACATACGACGGTTGTCAGAAAATTAGTTCTTCAAAAATTTTCAGATAGCGAATTCTGTGTATTTTCTAAACATTTGCCAGCCATCCATTACTGACATTATTGTCTTTTCAGGTTGCAGTTAAGCGCGAGTTCGTGTAACAGAAATTAGAACAGTAATTGCCCAAGTACGTTTTCCTTGCTTCAAGAAAATATTTGTACAAACTTGTTTTAAGATCGGCATATTTCGGTCTATGTAATGTTTTCTATGTGCTGTTTCCTAATTAATTTAATCTAATTTGTAATCGTTTGTACAAATCAGTACTTTTTTATTAATACGATCTGAAAAGTTAACTTAGAGATAACGTTTAGAGCGGCACAGAAGCGCTAAAATTTGGTTAACCTGACCGGAAGATTAACTGTATCGCGATTCTACAGAACTTTTTTGGTTCAACGCACTCAATTTATGAATTATATGTCATAAAAGTTTCAGAGCACTTTGTCAATAGTATAGGAAGAAAACTGTAATCTGAATTTTTAAAGTATTGGTATCATAATAAAGTCTTTCGAAACACATTTCATATGTTGTATTAAATATACCGATTTATTAACCCCTTAAGAGCATTTATCTTAAAATTTTCTCGATATGTATAATAATATTTCCCCAAATATAATTGGGGGATTCACAAGGTGTCATAAAGTCATATGTCTTAAAATAATAACATGAAAAAATATGACTGTTGTGAGCAACCCCTCATAATTTAATGTGCTATTAATGACGACAGCACAATAAACATAGCAAGCAACGTTCTATTTATTTAAGACACTTTTTGTTCACAAACCAACAACAATATTTTTAAACCATTGTAAAATGTTAGAACATTATGACAATAAACCATGATAGCACACCTTGTGAATACCCCAAATATATTATTATATTATAATATATTAATACTCCAAGTTTTTGTATGCTATATTTTTAGAAACTCCATCATATAAAATTTTAAAGTTATTAGGGTTAAAAAAATTTTATTTTGGAAAACTACACAATTTATTTATAAGTTTGAGTTAAAATATATGGTGGTAATAGTTTATGCACTTGTTGCATATTTAAATATAGTAATATGTAAATATTTGAAACGTGTTCCGGAAGCCCGAAAACCCGAATACAGAAAAACTTTATTATTCAAAGCCCTAATACCTTTGGTAACATGTGTATATTATTGTTATATCGACATAATTTAAAGATAAAGCAAATTTAGTAAAAAAAAAGTCAATCAAGAAGTATGAGCATTTGAAATGGCTTAATAAATCGGTGTGCTTTAAACACAATGTGAAAAGCACTTTCAATTTTTCAATGATACCCATACTGATAAGAATCAGTTTATACATCAAGAGTATTTTGAAACTTTTACGACCTATAGCTCTTAAACTAAGAGCGTTGGCGTGACAAACATCTTCCTATATAACTTCTTTTAAGGATACTAAAAAGTAATAATAATATAGATTTGGTGGTGAGCCGCGCTTACAGTACGTTTACATTTGACAGTACTGGCAAGACAGTAAGCAAATACATATTAGTGGCCAAAAACACTACTTGCTGTGTTCGTGACGTAGGCGTCCAGACAGTAGTTAAGACAGTTCACTTTTAAAAAAATGTCTACCGTCAATGTCGCAGTTCAAGTTATAGCTAAACGTGTTTTATATGAACTTAACAAATTAAAAATAGCATTTAACAACTATTTTTTGTGAACATAGATAACACTTAAGTAAAACATACAAACCCAAAGCATAATTTATTAATTTTCTTTTAATTGTGGATTTTTTATTGTACTTTTGCAAACAAAACTTCAAATTACTGTCAGCAAATGTCAAATCACTGTCCATTTTACTGTCTGCAAAATTTGCTAGACAGTAGACAAGACAGTTGGAAAAGTGTACATGTGTAAACGCTATGTTATATTCTTGTTTCAATCCGGTTCTTTGCTGTTTAACAAAAAAATTATTTTTTTAAGCACAAATTCTTCTAATTTTTGATTATATTAGCAACACTTTTTCTGTTTTGTAGCGTACAAAAATAGAAATTAGTTTAATTTAACTACAACGACAAAATTAGCAAAGACAACAACCTGCAGCCATATAGCCGTGTCGTCATTTCCATATACACACATGTATTCTATTGTTGACATATTGAAGTCGGTAGCCTGCTGTCTCGAATGTGTTTAAAGCAGGGATTTCCATTTCTTTGCACAGTTGTGTACACCACTACTAACACATATTTTTATACTCTTCAATTCAGTCGTCGATGTGACTTCCATAGACAATGAATAGACTCGACACGGGGAAAAAAGTTTGGCCAAATTACCACGTTAATATGAAAGGTGCAGCAAATTTTGTTTAATCATATACAACTGTCTTTTTTATATTATCTTGGTAATTTGTTTTTTTATTTACACTTGTAAATTTTTCAATTGTGTGTTTTTTTATAATTTTTGGCGCAAATTCATCATTTTCCTCAATTTTGAGCGAAAATATGAAAGTTTTGGCGCAATTCTGTGGAGCCATTTGCTAGTGGATAGCATATGTGTGTGGTTGGTATTTTTGTGGCGAAAAAATATACATATATAGATAAAAGGAAAACATGTAAGTATGAAAATTGATTTTTTTAAATTAGTTTCTTTAATTAATTATTTTATTGTATTTTAGGAGTCGCAAATCTGCTATTTGTTGTGAACCAGAAGAGAAGCTCCACAATTTTCTAAATGATTCCACCAGGTAAGCCGTATTTCCTTTTTTTTTTAAATAAGTTTTAAAATTTTTTCACCAGCAATACATACAAATATATGCGGTTTCCACTACGTTTCGGAACACATATGGGCAATATTGGAATCATTTTAAAGCTTTTGAACAGACCTTACTGGCTACACAACATTTAATCAATAAATTTTCACCCATTAAGCGGGAATGAGTTTGCGAAAATGCAAGTTTGTAGCAAGCATAATAATGACGATGCAGAGAAGTTTTAGTTAGCAAAGATGGTGCTGGTTATACCATGAAGGAGAAAATCATTTCGCCCGGCCGAAGTCCGGCTATGCAGAGAAGCTTTAGTTAGCGACGGCAATGTTTGTTATACCATATAACAGGAAGAGAAATTCCTTGGGTGCGGCCGGAGGACATCTATCCAGTCAAGCTTTATTTAGCGAAGAGAGTGTTTGTTATTTCGCCACATTTTTATGTGAAATTTTGAAACTATTTTGTACTAAAGTGTGGAACAAAATTAGTTTACCAACGCAGCTCCAAATAAAAAAAAAAGTACCTAGGGTGATACAAAACGGAAAAATAAGAAGAATAACACTTAGTGAAAGTGTAATACAAATTTTATAATATAACAAAGACCAGCATCCCAAAAAAAACTGCTCTACGTTGTCAGCCTTTGGCCGGACGCAAGGATCTACTTCTCTATGGTATAGCAAACACTGGCCTCGCTTACTAAAGCTTCCTTGCATAGGACTTCGGCCGGGCGCATGATGTTCTCCTCGATGGTATAACAAGCACTAGCTTCGCTAACTAAAGCTGCTCTGCATAGTCGGCCTTTGCCCATGGGTACGGATTCTCTCCTCATTAGTATAACATAAACATAAAGAAGGTTTTACTTTTTTTTTTATTAAAATTTTTAAATAAGTTAGTATGTAGTATGTATGTATGTAGTTAGTATGTAGTACATACGTAAAACAATTAGAAAAAAATGAATAAATTTATGCTTACTAAAAAATTTTGTATTTTTACAAACCGGTCCCACTTTTAATAATCTCAAAATATTCAAATAAATTCTGTATGTCCAAAAAGATCTAGTGAAAAGCATATTTATATGAAAACTTTAAACGTATTTTTCAATTTTCTATCACCCTAGGTACTTTTTTTTATTTGGAGCTGCGTCGGTAAACTAGATATAAGCCTAAAGTGTTAAATTTTTTAAAATAAATTTTGTGTATCCAGAAACTTCTATTTAAAATCTTTAAAATGGAAACAATATTGGCCATATAGGTACGTTAAATGACAACAGGAACATATCAAGTTAAGAACGCAGATCCAAATATAAAAAAAATAGTATATAGGGTAAAAGAAAGTGTTAAAATAAGAAGAAAGTACAAAGTGGTAAAAGTGCCGGTGTTTTTTTTGTTTAATTAAACTTTTTTTATACTTTTTTTGAATAAGCTACATACATACATATTTAGCTTGCAAACTACCGTAACATTTTGAGGTAAATATCTGTAAAAATTGTATTGGGAACTAAAGAGGTAAGAGGTTTAAGTAAATTTTGTATATTATCATGTAGAGTTTCATCTAATTAAACTTGTGTTTTATTGAAAAAAAAAAGACAACTACAAGAACTGCACTTAATTAACAACTCAAATTTTTTGTTTTTTTTTTTCACTTTTCGAAAAAATCTACACGTTATATTCATATCTACCCGCTGTTACAATATCGTGCTATTTTGTCTACTTTTTGGTTATGAAAAGGATTGTTTTAAAACTGTTTTTCATATGCCTTCAATGTTAAATTAAAAACTGTTTTGATTCTACTGAACATTTTGAGTTAATACCCTCTTGTTGATTAAGTGCGATATGTATTTTGTTTTTGTAAACAAATTTTGTTTTTTTCCAATCATAAAGATGGGTTTTTCCATTGAAAACACTTAAACATGTTTTGCTTTAATGTATGTGTAAGCTGAGTTTTATTGTTATATCAATCGTAGTACAACATATAAGGACAGAATGAAAATACAAATGTATACAAGATGATGACGGTAGGTAGTGGTGGTTGTTGACTTTTTGTCGATCAACAAATTTAAGCACTAAAAAGACAAAAAAAGCCATTAAAAACTTTTTAATTATTCACTATTTTATATTTCCAGACACTTAGGGAACTTACCAATAATCCCGGGAAGAAGTCCGCCACAAAAAAGGATTTCCTGAGGTTAGTATGCCATACAAAAGAATTTACCAAACGACAGACTAAAAACACAAACATTAAAAACTTTAAACTATTCAATTTTTTTTATTTTCATGCAATTTGGGAACTTACCAATGATCCTGGGAAGAAATTGGTCAATAAATTGTATTACTAGGTTAGTATCCTATACAATTCCATACAACGGACTTGACACCAACGATAGACTAAACAGACACAAAATAATTAAAAACATTCAACTATTTGTTTTTTTATATTTTCAGGCACGTGACTTACCGACAATCCTGGTAACAATACTGCCGGCCACCACATTCCACTTTCACAGGTTTGTATACTTTTACCAAGTACATTTTTTTTTGTTTTCATATTTTTAGGCACTTATGGAGAAAATTACCTTAATCTTAAACTTAGATTCCACTGGTTGGTCCATTTCAAGAAATTTGTTTGGACGAAATCCATAATTAGTCTCTACCTGAATGAAAATAAAGGAAACGGTAAAATTAACTAGCTTTAACACATTTCTATCTTTTCAGCTTACACTTACCCTTTCAGCATACAAAAATCTTCAATTTGTTATGTTTTTAATACATGCTGTATTTAAATTATATTTAAAACAAACAAAAAACCAATAAAATAAAAAAATTCAGAAATTTTTCATATTTTTTTTATTTTTATTTCTTTGGGTTTTTTTGTAAACAAATGTATCAAAGGTAATGTATATCTTGTTCTTCTCTCTCATTGCCTCGACGATGTTGTGTTTTTTTCTCTCTCGCTTAGAAAATCGTGGTAATCACACATGATAACACGATTTTCACACGTCAAAGTTGCTATATCTGGTAACATTTGTGGTGACTTCGACAAGTGTACATGTCTAGCGGATGCTATATTATTTTCTTTCAGCTTACACTCAAAAAATTTTGTACGGTTTGTGGTAACATCCAATGCCTTGCGTGCAATTTTTATTTAGAGTTTAAATTTTAAGACTTCAATGTAGAATAATGTAACATTTCATAAGTTTACATGCAATGCAAGAACTTTGTAAGATGGTAATTATTTGAGATTTAAAAGCATTTTTTAATATTTCAGATAAAATATTTCAAAATGTCTAACAGTCCTATGTGGAAGAAGCTGATAGTCACATTTATTATAGGTTTTATTTTACATACGTATATGGATTCGGTTCTTATAATTTTACAGCACTTTTTTATTTTTCTTATGCAATACTAAAAATTATTATTATAAATTATTATCTGATCACTAATTGCACAACACCGTGGTAATAGTTATAAAACAGATTACCCAGTTTTGGTGTTTAAAAATATTAATGTGTTCTTATAAAAAGAATTAAAAACTCTGCTAATTTTTTTCTTGAGTGTGATTATACATTATGCTGTTAAAAAAAATTATATATGTATTTGATGATACGTCATTTTTAATTTTGTAAATTACTTAAAATTATATACAAATACATATGTGACGTGAATCCTAATCAACAAAAATTTCAAATTTTCAAATAATATCTACATTGTTTTGCATTTAAGCAAACGATATGTGTTTTGTTTGTGAAAAAATTCTTTGATGCCTGTAAAGGGTCCCTTTTTCTTTCGTTAAAAAGACGTACCTAAATGCAGAAATTATTAAGAAAAAATAGCCACAAGAATTTGTTGGTATTTTGTGCTAAATTAAAATCATTTATTTGAGTCAAGTTTCTTAATGGTGGTTTAGGGATAACTGGCATTTTGAGATATCTAGCTGCTCGCTATAATGAGTAGTCTGATTGTGGAGTTGCATCAAGTTCCTTAAGACATTTCCCAGGGAAGCCGTTTTCGTAGACTGCAGTAACTTTGTTAGCCTTTTTGCCTTCTTTTAATAAATATTTAGGTTGAGGGGATCTGTGCAATTGCCACTCTCTTCGACCTATCCTATTTTCGGAATGTACAATGAGTCCACCAAATGCTGAGGCTCAGTTATGCAAAACTTCGACAGAATTTTTTTTAAACTATTTTCCTACGAGAAATTTTAAGACATTTTGAGGGGCAAACAAACTTGTATGGATTCCAAAAGAATATAAATGTTGAAGTTACATTGGACGAGATTACAGGTGTAACAAATTTTGATGTAAATGAAATGAGATCATGCCAAGAATTCGGTAAAGAAAGGGGTGCTGTAAGTATTTCCCAACTAAAGTATTTCATCGATATAGTATGGGCATGGGAGGTGTTGATAAGATGGATCAATTAGTTGCAGTCTACCGCTCGCGAATCACGACAAAAGAAATGATGACGGCCAATCATTGCATATCTCCTTGATGCCTCAGTCGTTAATGCATGGCTGCTGATAAATAAGTTACAACCCAATGATCCGACATGTCCATATCTTCTTATTTTTCACCAAAATCTTGCTGCATCCTACCTTTAAACGTATGGTATCCCATTTATAACAGGTTCTCGCACTAACAAAGTAATGATAGATACACGACTTGATGGCAGAAAAGCCATATTGATTATTTAAAAGCTGATAAACGATGTGGACATTGCGGAAAACACTTCATTTGCAACAAATGTGAAAAATGGTGTCACCCAAAAAATGCTTTAAAATGTATCAGGCGCCAAGTGTACCTATCGCGCCGTCGACGGTCGATACCTCTTAAACTATAAGTTTTTAATGAGATCATATTTATTAAAAATTGGTGAACATTTTTTAAGGAAAGTGGCCATGGAAATACTTTCACTAATGGGTTGATTGTTACGGAAAATGCCAAAATGCCTTTATAAAAAATATTAATGATATTTGAGATATCAAGTATGAACATATATCCCAACAAACACGAAGTCAAACATTGGATATGAAATCTTTTGACATCAAAACTAATTCTCAAACCTTTTTCAATTCTTTGTTTTTAACATTTGAATTTAAATTAACATTGGGTTTGAATATTTGATATATTTACAATGTTTTATTAAATGGTTATCATATATTTTTCTCAAAGCAAAAATAAACTTGGCAACACTGAAGCGAATAATAACACAGCGAGATAAAAAAAAAGAAGTAAAAATACCTGGGATTTTTTGCCATTTTTCTGTTAGGTACTGTCCAGTACAACAACAGTCTGTTGTTGGAATTTTCAAAACACCCCCAAAATCTTGAGTTACGGGTAAAAACCCGGTTTTTCACACCCGTTTGCACTTATCACCCTGTAATTTAGTTGAATGCCAACCTTTTGAACGGTATATATTTTCTTTAAGTTAACTTCAGATACATGTGTATTTTTACACCAAATTTATTTTTGACGGTTTTTTTTCTAACTTTTCTATTATCGGGACGTTGTTACACAATATTTTTGTATAGGAACCGTGATATTTATGGCCTCTATTACGGTTCAAAACTCAACTCAGTTGAGTTGTAATTTCTTAATTTTTGTATTATGGTTTACAACTTTTCTATATTGAGGCGAACAAAAACATCAAAAAATTACAACTCATCACAACCAGTTGTTTTAATTACAACTCAACTGAGTTGTTGCATAAAAATGGCAGCATCGCCATGTAGTGTAGGAAGATGTAGTGTTTGTGAAAAGTTGTTATTTTTCCCTATAGCCCAATATAGTTTTATGCAGCTGTAGGGTACCTGTTTAATGGTCAGGCGTTCTTTCGAACTTCCAAATTAGAGACTAAAATAAATTAAACTAGGCAAAAAGTGCCACTTTGCGTTTTCAAAATTAAATTCTGATTTTATTATCATTTGTTTGAGCTTATATACTAGTTTAAAAAATTAGTCTTATGCTTTAAACACATTCGAGACAGCAGACTACCGACTTCAATATGTCAACAATAGAATACATGTGTGTATATGGAAATGATTATTTTAACGACGACACGGCTAAATGGCAGCAAGTTGTTGTCTATGCTAATTTTGTCGTTGTAGTCAAATTAAACTAATTTCTATTTTTGTATGCTACAAAACAGAAAAAGTGCTGCTAATATAATCAAAAAATAGAAGAATTAGTGCTTTTAATATATAATAATAATTTTTTGGTTAAACAGCAAAGAACCGGATTGAAACGAGAATATAAGCGAGACTCACCACCAAATCTATATTATTATTACTTTTTTTTAGCTATAGGTCGTATAAGTTTCAAAATACTTGATCCATATCTCTTAAGGTATAAACTGATTCTTAGCAGAATGGGTATCATTAAAAAATTGAAAGTGCTTTTCACATGGTGTTTAAAGCACACCGATTTATTAACCCATTAAGAGCCCATTTCAAATGCTCATACTTCTTGACTGACTTTTTTTTTTACTAAATTTGCTTTATCTTTAAATTATGTCGATATAATAATATTTATTTAACAATAATATACACATGTTACCAAAGTTATTAGGACTTTGATCAATAAAGTTTTTCTGTATTGCGGATTTTCGGCCTTCCGGAACACTTTTCAAATATTTACATATTACTATATTTAAATATGTAACAAGTGCATAAACTATTACCACTATATATTTTAACTCAAACTTATAAATAAATTGTGAAGTTTTCCAAAATAAAATTTTTTTAACCCTAATAACTTTAAAATTTTATATGATGAAGTTTCTAAACATATAGCATACAAAAACTTGGGGTGTTCTCTATAACATATTATATTTGAGGAAATATTATTTTACATATCGACAAAATTTTAAGATAAATCCTCTTAAGGGGTTAATAAATCGGTATATTTAATACATCATATGAAATGTGTTTTTTTTTTTTTTTTTTTAAATAGTAATAAGTAGTATTTATTATACTTTAGATTATACTGATAATTATAATTTAACAATTTTTTCATACATTTTCTTGAATTACATTATTCCCATTATTTCTAACAAATTGTGCAATATTTTTTTTAAATATTGCAGTCTAAAGTTGTCCGAGTTTCTTAGATTGTATGGCTGTACCCCTCCTACGTAATTAAGTTGATCAATTAGGTAATCAGGAGCATTTCCCATCTTCATTTTTTGAACAAATGTTATTGTATTTAGTTCCAGTCTCTGTTGTATATTTAGCCATCTTAGCGCATCAAGCATTAACTTTATATGGGTAAATCTGTTGCATTTTAAAATAGAACGCATGGCCTTGCTTTGAAGTTTTTGTAGTCTTTCTAATTGTCTTGTTGTGCAGCAAGTATATAAAATTGTAGAACCAAATTCAAAATGTGGTTTGACCATTGTGTTGTATATATTTATTGCTGTTATTATTGATACTTTATTTCGCACCCTTTTAAAAAATCCAATTTTTTTGCCAATTTTCCTGCATATATATTCAACATGTTGTTTAAATTTTAAGTCTTTATCAATTATAAAACCAAGATATTTAATTTGTTTAACTTTTTCAATAGTTTCGTTATTTATTTTAAAATTTAAGTTACTGTTCATGTTTATTTCCATTAGTTTAGTTTTTTTTTTCATTTAATTTTAATTTATTTATTTTAAGCCAATAGTTTATTTTGTCGATATCATGCATTAATTTATCATAACATTGCGTTTCTGTGTCTCCTTCGGCATAGATCAAGGTGTCATCTGCATAAAGGACTATTTCACATTTATCTAGAATATTGGGCATATCGTTTATGTATATTATAAACAATAACGCTCCTAGTATAGAACCCTGAGGCACTCCAAATTCGTTATCTATTTTATCGGATTTTACACCGTTAACTTTCGTGATTTGTTTTCGATTTGTTAGATATGATCTAAACCATTGTAATTCGTTTTGTCGAATGCCATACATATATAGTTTTTGGATCAATACCTGTCTATCAATAGTCTCGAATGCTCTTTTAAAGTCCAAGAAAATTGCCATAATCTTCTTCTTTGCATCTCTATATTTCCATTTATTAATTACATAATTTACTGCTGTTTCACATGAGTATTTTTTTCTGAAACCAGATTGATATTTCGAAAACATATTATGAAGTTCCATATATTTTTCTAACTGATCTTTAACAATTTTTTCTATAATTTTTTCACACGTTTTAAGCATATTTATTGGCCGGAATTCCTCACATTTGTTTGTTTTTGTCACTTTTTCTATTGGTGTTATCATAGAGTATTTCCAATTTTCAGGAAATATACCAGCTTCAAAAGATTTATTTATAACATTTAGCATGTTTTTACCAATAATGTTCCAGTTGTCTAAAATTATTTTAATTGATATTTTATTAAAGTCTGGCTTGTTATTAATGCATTTACATATGTCCTTTAGTTCCAGTATGGATATTGCACGAAATTTAAATCTATAGGTTATCACAGGTATTATGTTTATATATTGCACGTTTTCTATTGTATCTCTAATTGACTTAATACTATTGACAAAATAATTATTAAATTGGTTGGCGATTTCATAGTTATCATTGTACTCTATATCATTAAATGTCACAGTTTTAATCACATTTATGCTTTTTCTAAGTACTAGGTCTTTTATTTTCGTCCACATTTGTTTCTGGTCTTTGGCATTATTTATTTTATTATTGATATATTTATTTTTTTCAAACTCTATTTTGCTTTTATACCTATTTCTTATCACTTTATAATTACTCCATGCATATTCACTATTTTCAGTTTAAGCAATCTGGTATTTCATAATTTTTTCTCTTTTGAGTATTTTTAGTTCTTCGTTGAACCAATTGTTAATCTCGTTTTTTGTATTAATTATTTTCTTCTTCGTAAATTTCTTAATTGTTCTCTCAAGACACACTTCCATTTTATCCACACTACTATTAATATTGTCATTTTCATTATATTTTAATATTGCACCCAATTCCTTGTTAAATAAATCTTTATTGTATTTAAACATCTCAATTTCTTTTTTTATTAAGTTTGTTTGATTTTTATTCCTACTATATTCGATTTTAATGTCTATTGCATCATGGTCCGTTACTTTATTTTCATTATTATTTGCCGTTGTAATGTTACATATGTTTGTTATTACATAGTCTATTAATGTCATTGAATTCTGTGTGATTCTTGTATAATCATTTACTACTTGCTTGAGTCCATTATCATTTAAAATATATTTCTAAAGACTTTATTATGATACCAATACTTTAAAGATTCAGATTATATTTTTCTTCCTATACTATTGATAAAGTGCTCTTAAACTTTTACGACCTATAATTCATAAACTTAGTGCGTTGAACCAAAAAATTACAGTAGAATCGCGATACAGTAATCTTGCGGTCAAGTTAACCAAATTTTAGCGCTTCTGTGCCGCTCTAAACGTTAACTTTAAGTTAACTGTTCAGATCGTATTAGTTAAAGTACTTATTTATACAAACGATAACAAATTAGATTAAATTTTAAGCTGAAAGTTGAGAGTTTAAACAAAATTGAGAAATACATTAAAGAAAAACTATCGGCGTTGTATTATTGTATATCTGAAGTTGCCATCTCAAAAATAAAAACGAAATGTCACAAAATTTTCGAGGATTTGAAGAATACATAGGAAAAAGCACACAGGAAAACATTACATAGACCAAAATATGCCGATCTTAAAGCAAGTTTGTACAAATGTTTTCTTGAAGCATCGAAAACGTAATTGCGAAATCACTGTTCTAATTTAAATATCAATAGCTAAGCTCGAGTTCGTGTAACTGCAACCTGAAAAGACAATAATGTCAGTAATGGATGGCTGGCAAATGTTTAGAAAATACCCAGAATTCGCTATCTGAAAATTTTTGAATAACTAATTTTCTGACAAACATCATATGTAGCACCTAACACATAATACATGACTGATTGTATAATTACACTATGCTAGTTGAAAAAACAGACAAGCCGGGCACATGGCGTTTTAACATAATTCGGGTACGCTGAATCCAGTGGTGTTCGCGTAACTCAAAAACCCTTTAGCTAATTGAAAAAACTTAAAAAACCGAAATTTCCTTTAAGAAAAGTAAAACTTCTTTCTAATATCCGCAGTCGTTATTGAAAAAAAAATTGATTTTTTATCAAAATTTTAAAATTTTTGTTTTTTAAAAATTCATAAAAAATTGGAAAATGCTGCTAGGCTTCTAATTTTTTGCAGACGTATAAAAAACGAAATTCCAAACAAAACAAGCCATTAATGAACTTTTGATTTTATTCACAAAAGTCGACAAATTTTAATTAATTTAAGAATTTCATAAAACGCAATATTTGTATGGGAGCCCCTCTAAGGGATGGTGATAAAGGGAAAGTATAATTTGAGAAAATTTTAAGAACAAAAAACTAATGGAGGTCAGTCATATGAAAGCCCCCTTAAGCAATGGAGATAGCGGGTGGGTATGTTAGAAATAAATGATTGAGATGAAAAATATAGTGGGGTTGGTCATATGTACCAATGCAGAAAATTTATTTTCAATGACATTTTGACGTAAAATTTTTTAAATGCGGTTTGTGTGCCATTTACAATACAAAACAAAAGAACAAATATTCAAATTTATGCTATTCCAAAGAAATATGCATACATTATTACCACACTTTCACTTTGCGGTAGGAGTTTTGGAAAATCCACAGTTACCGACATAAAAATTGAAGTTAATCAGGCTTCTGCGAATTACGTTTTTCCATGTTGTTTTCTTCTACACGTGTTTCATCAAAATTTTTATTTGTCTCATTGACTCATTATTTTCCTTATTTTTATTCTTCATGGCCCTCGTTGTTACTAATACTTTTTTCCTTTTTCGTCGTTTTTTTTGCGGTATAATGTCTGAGTGTATTTCTCTTCATTTTGGTCTAACTGCAAGTCGCTAACAATTTTGTTAAAACGTTCGTCATTGTTTACCTTTATGTAACTTAATATGTCATAGTTTTTCAGTGGGTCAGTGTGCCCTGTAGAATTGTCGTTTGAATTGTTGTGTTTAAAATTTTAATGTGTCTCATTCCGATTTTTTTTCTTTGCTATTGAATTACTTTAACAATTTTCGTCTTTTAATTCATTAAGATTGGCTCTGGTTTTCGAGATATACAGTTATTTCGAAAATGGAGGAGGTTGCACAACAAATGTTCGCGTAACTCAAAAACGATTTAGTTTATTAAAAAAACTTAAAAAACCGAAATTCCGCAATAAAATTTCATTTAAGAAAACAAAAATATTATTTAATAAATAATATCAGTAGTCGTTATTGAAACATAATTTTATTTTTGAAAAAAAAATTATTTATTTTATCAAAATTTCGAAATTTTTGTTTTTTTTAAAAATACATAAAAAGTTGGAAAATGCAGCTATGCTTCTAATTTTTTGCAGACATAAAAAAACCATATGGGAATACGCGATTATGAAGAAGGTACATGCCACCACCTGGATAACTATCTTGCCGCGATGTGGTGGCTTAAATGCCGGCGGTAGTGTATGTCTTGGAACTTATTTCGGTACAGTCTAACCGGAACAAGTTCGAAGGCATAAGCTTTAAAGCCAGCATGACCAAGGGTTATCCATCCCATATCCCATCCTCTTTACCTATAATCCTACCTACTTCTCCCTTTGATTCCCTACATCCCCCACTTTTAAGGTCAAGGTGGTTGATAGCAGTGCCGAGGACCTGAATGGCTAGTTAGTGGTAAAAGAAACTGGTCGTGAACAGCTTTCCTCTGACGCCGATGGCAAGGGTCAGTTGTAATTCTAGCCAGTCCGCGTACGCCGTCACTGCGCGCGATGGTCGCTTTGTTTACGTGCATACTCGTGGGACCAAAAACTGGATAATTTAAATTTTAAAGAAAGAAATGAAGAAGTTGGCGCAGGGAATGTCTCTGTCAGCTCAGCAGGTTCGGGGTCAGATTTGGACTCCGACTTGCTGGGTATTCACAGAGATATTCTGCTGCAGGAGAGTCAGTTAATGACAGAACTGACAGTCATGACAGAGACGGACAGGATAGACTCGCCAATCGGATCTCCGTCTCGTACAGGGGCATCGGAAAGACTCGGTGACCTAGCTCTGGGCTCTGATGATGAGCACGAAATAACTTTGATTTCCGCTCATGATGAGGGCCATAGGGCTGGGCCATCGACTTCCGGAGTCACACTCGGGTTGGAGAGTGGATTGGCGAGTGTATCAAAACTCGTTGTTCGGCAAGATGCGACAGAACAGGTCACGTCAGATAGCCGAACGAGCTACGATAAAGCCAAGAGTGGTGTGAGAGCCTCCTTAGCCTTTCTGGAAAATATAGCTAAGACTCCTCACTGCACGATGGGCGGGATAGGCATCTGCTGAGGAAGCACCGAAAGAACGTTGCTAGATTCGAACGAATCCACGGATCTGTCGGTGCCATCCTAGGGCTTCCCTATCCTGCGGGATACACAGCAAGGGCTGCTGTGGATACAAATGTTGTCAGTAAAGACAGCAAATCCCCAGCACCCCCTGTTGTTGAATCCTCGAATAAAGCAGAAGATAAGGAAAAGGAGGGTAAAGGTTCAACGACTGGCCCTCTTAATCGTGACAGTATGGTCACAGTTAAGGAGCTAGGCCTGAGAACGTTTTACCCACTACTAGTCGCGCGATGAGGGCTGGAAATGTCTCGATAATTTCCGATAGTCACTCCCAAAAAGGAGTCACTAAAGGAAGGGTT
This sequence comes from Pollenia amentaria, assembly GCA_943735925.1. NCBI lineage: Eukaryota > Metazoa > Arthropoda > Insecta > Diptera > Polleniidae > Pollenia > Pollenia amentaria. Next base: position 121,510,560 of record OX031006.1, on the reverse strand, counting down.
GCTGGGACAGACCAGTCAACATCTGCAGGGAAATCGGGTGATCATCGACTGAGCTCTGCTAAGGGCCCCAAAAAGGGGGTAGTTAAGGGAGTGAGGTCTGGTGATAACCAGAAATCCCCTGCGGCTAAGAGGACTGGTCAGACTGTGGTCAGTTCTCTTAAAGATCCCCATAAGGAGATCAATAAGAGGACTGACTCCAGAAAGGACCAACCATCCACGTCAAAGAAACTAAAGGAGTCGACGAGTAAGGACGGTATTCTAGCGGCTGTCATTGATCGTAAGGATCCCGATGGAAGGATCAGTGTCGAGAGATGGCAGGTGCTAGAGAACAAACTACTCGACGAAATCTTTAGTGCCAAAGGAAGGCCGGACGAAGTATCGTTCAAAGGGGCTGACTGGACAGGAGGTGTCAAAACTGTCAGTTGCGGCAATCAGAAAACCTTTGAGTTTTTAAAGGCTGCAATTGGTAAGTGTGGCAGCTCCTGTCCTGAAGCTAGTCTGGACGTTATACTAGCGTCTGAGTTGCCATTAAGGCCGGTAGTCACGGTATGGATACCTCCACCTATAAAACCGGTGGAGGTCATACTGGGGGTACTGGCCAACCAGAACAAGGGACTCAATACAAGCCAGTGGAAGTTGGTAGCTTCACTGGGTTGTAAAGAGAACCAGGGAAGAGACTTCAGGTTCGCAGTGGACCGGGAGTCTCTTAAAAAGCTTGATTCGATAGGAGGGGTTGCAATATTCGGGTTAGGGTCTATCAAATTTAGGTTTCCTAAAAATGATAGACCCTAAGAGGTTGAAAGTGGTGCAGATAAACCTGCACCACTGTGAAGCAGCCTCAACCGAATTAGTAACCCACCTCATCGACAACAACGTGGACGTGGCCTTAATCCAAGAGCCCTGGATTAATAAAAACCGGGTAGTTGGATTAGGGGTCACGGGGTATACATTGTTCGTACCCCACACAGATGAGAAGGTACGAACTTGTATCTTGGCGAGAACTGAGTTTAAATTTATGTTTTCTCATTCTTATAGTAATGGAGACCTCACGGTTGTGACAGGAGAAGCCAAGGACAGAAGGGTCCTGGCATTGGCATCGGTATACTTGCCGTACGAGGCTACCGATCCACCTGGTGAAAAAGTGCGAGAGTTGGTGGAGTACTCAGGCAGAACTGGCTCGAGACTGGTACTAGGGTGTGACGCCAATGCACACCATACCCAATGGGGAAGTGCCGACATCAACAAAAGAGGTGAGTCTATGTTTGATTTTATTATTGCCAGCAATCTTTATATCTGTAACAGGGGGAATACACCTACGTTCAGAACTAGGGATAGAGAGGCAGTGATAGACATGACATTGACGAACTGTAGGGAATTAGTGGAGGATTGGAGGGTGGACCTGGGGTTTTCCTTCTCTGACCATAGTCGCCTGTCCTTTAATCTAATGTTTGAGAGGTCGAAAAGGTGTCCGTATAGGAATCCGAGAAGGACGGATTGGGATTACTTTTCGAGATTGGTGCAAAGTAACCTTAGAGTTACACGCGACTGGGGGTCGACTTCGACCGGTGTAGAGCAACTGGTGGGCACCTTTACGGGGGTACTGACTAGTAGTTATGAGCGTTCCTGTCCTTTGAACTTTCCGGTCAAGCGCACACAACCAAGATGGTGGACAGACGAGTTGAGGACTCAAAGGTCCACTGTCAGAAGGTTGTTTAATAGAGCGAAGTATACGCGTAGGGAAGAAGATTGGAGTAACTTCAGATTGAGTTACAATAGATATAAAGGAGACATTAGGAGGGCGAAAAGGGACTCGTGGGTCAAGTTTAGCGAGTCAGTGGAATCTGTAAATGAGATGTCCAGGTTCAGGAGAATTTTATCCAAGGACCCTGTAGTCCCTGGATTTATTCAGAGACCGGACAACTCATGGACGGAATCTAGCTCTGAATCTCTATGTCTGCTAATGGAAACTCACTTTCCGGGATGTGTGGATCCTGGGACGGGGGAACAGATTGAATGTGGTAACCCCTTCTCTGGGTCAGAATCGGGCGGTGAGGAGAGGGAGACGGTGGGGGACATGATCACCTTGGAAAAAGTAACATGGGCGGTCAATACCTTTGGGTCTTACAAATCGGCAGGACCAGACGGTATCTTTCCGGCGATGTTACAGAATATCGGGAGATCATCACTCCTGCTGTTGGTGGAACTGTTTAGGGTCTGTGTGCTGAACGGGTACATTCCTAAAGGGTGGAGGGAGGTCAGGGTGGTTTTCATACCCAAGGCGGGAAGAACCGGTCACTCTAAACCCAAGGATTTTAGACCAATCAGCTTATCGTCTTTTCTTTTGAAGACGTTGGAAAGACTAATTGATCTACATCTGAGGACGAAGATTGACGCCGGCATCATCAGCGGCGCTCAACACGCCTATCTTAAGGGTAGATCTGTTGAGAGTGCGCTTCATGATGTGGTGGGTTATGTAGAGCGGGGATTGCGAAACAAGGAATACACCTTGGCGGCATTCCTGGATATAGAGGGCGCTTTTAATAATTTGAAGATAGAGGCTATCAGGCAGGCATTGGTGGATCTAGGCGTTCCTCTGTTCCTGGTCGAATGGATAACTCTGATGCTCAGCAGCAGAGTTATTCACTCGGACTGGGGAAACGAGCGCTTAAAGAAACTGGTGACTAGGGGAACCCCACAGGGGGGAGTTCTCTCTCCCTTATTATGGCTCTTAGCTGTCAACGTCGTTCTGGGACTTTTTGACAGATTGGGTCGGAAAGTTGTGGCCTACGCGGATGATGTAGTGATATTGGTATCGGGCAAGTTTCTGCCGACAATAAGCGAAGTCATGCAAGGGGCGCTGGGCGAACTGTCAGCATGGGCGAGTGATAAGGGTTTGGGAGTCAATCCGGAGAAGACCGAGTTGGTTCTTTTTACTAGGAGGTACAGGGTAGAGAATTTTAGGCTGCCGGTACTAGGAGGAGTAGAGCTTAGACTATCTGATAGCGCTAAGTATCTAGGAGTTTTTCTGGACAGCAAGCTGTCGTGGGGAAGGAATACTCAGGAGAGACTTAAGAGAGGCCTCAATGCCTACTATGCTTGCAGATCATCGATAGGTAAGAGTTGGGGACTCCGGCCGTCAGTAGTGGGATGGCTGTACACTTCGGTGGTTAGACCCATTCTTACATATGGATGCTGTGTTTGGTGGGAGTCATTGAGAGTGGCTTGTCGAAGGAACCTTCTGTCTAAGGCTCAGAGGTGTGCTTCAATCGGCATGACAGGTGCCATGAGAAGTACACCTCAAGCGGCACTGGATGTCATTCTACATCTTCTGCCCATTGAGCAGTATGTTATGGGAATGGCAGCCAGAAGCATTCTTAGACTGAGGGAACTAGGATTGATTAGGGATTTCACGCAGGGTCACTCACGGATCTTGAGTGAGATCGAAGCTGGAGGTTACTGCCTGGGATCACCCGGCTCCACGGATTTCGTGGGCACCAGGGTGGATTTCGGACGGTTGCCGGAGGTGGTAACGCCTTCTAGGGAGAGATGGTCAGGTAGGAGCAGATTATTTAGTGGATTTGCTATTTTCACTGACGGCTCGAAGATGAGAGGCACGGGTGCGGGGGTCTACATTGAGGATCTGGACATCAGAATGTCATATAGGCTTCCGGACGACTGCAGTGTTTTTCAGGCGGAAGTTCTGGGGGTCTTGAGGGCCGTGGAACTGATGAGGGACAACATTGATAGGGGCTCGGAGGTCACTATATATGTCGACAGCCAGGCGGCCCTTATGGCCGTAAGGGGCTGTTACGTGAAATCCAAGCTAGTTGACGGTTGCAGGAGGGCTCTGGAGGGAGCCTTAGGAGAGTATATGTTGAGATTGTGCTGGGTGCCTGGTCACTGCAACATAAACGGCAACGAGATTGCTGATGAGTTGGCGAGACAGGGCTCAGAGATGGAGGATCCTAATCACATAGAGGCAATTAGGCCTCCAATAGGATTCTACTTTGGGAAGATTCGGGAATGGATTCTGGACGCGACCAATAGGGCCTGGGGGAACCGAACGGACTGCCGGGTATCACGGACGATGTGGCCGGTGCTCAGGAAGTCCGACTCGGAGTTTTTGCTGGGCAGAAGCAGGGTCTGCGTGAGGACCATAATAGGAATCATCACGGGTCATTGCATGATAGGCAGGATGGCGATGAGGTTAGGATCCGACGTGTCGGATATGTGCGGGTTGTGTGAGGACCCGGAGGAGCTGGAGACGGTTGAGCACATTTTGTGCCGCTGTCCCAGGCTACAGGGCAGCAGGCTGAGGTGGCTGGGCAGCAGATTCCTAGGCGAATTAGGGGACGTCCCGGGCTGTGGGCTCGAGAGTCTGATAGGATTCGTAATGGGGATGGCCTGGCTGCGCAGCAGGAGACTGGGAGCTAACCGCACATAGGGCGGATTGGTGTTGTGTTGAGTGAGGCTTTTCTCTCGGGTTTGGTCAGAACTTCCTTTTCTCATCTATTCTTATCTATTCTTATCTTTTCTGATGCTTTTGCTGTTTCTCTTCACCTTCTTTTTCAGCTTCTTAACTATAAACAAGGCATCACAATGGACCGTATTGGTCTCTGGGTGAGGGTGTGAAGGAGACTTCACACCAGCCTTTCTACCTACCTACCTACCTACATGCCAAAAACGTACAAAGTGATAAAAATATGCATGCAGGATTCAGCGATAACTCAGCGAAACTAGATTCGATTCTGAGGAAACTGATATCCAAATTAATTACAGAAAATATAAATGAAATAGCATTTCTTAATGATGACAAAATATTTGAAATATATACAAAAGAAGAATTGAAAGAACCATATGCGAAGATAAAAGTAAACAATGAAAGTCCTCAATTAAAAATATTAATAGAAAGTGCCCCAAAAAGAATAACAGATGACATTTTAAACTAATCGACGAATTCCATAATGCCACTAATGAATATAACAAAACATGTAAAGACAAAAGTATAGAGATACATATAAAACAAAAAAAAAAAAAAAACATTTTTATGTAAACAGATAGTAAGAATCATTAATTAAAACAAAACATTATTAATTAAAACAAACACATTATAATTATAAGAAAATTCTAACAGTACTATGAAAGTATTAAGAAAAATCACTCCCCTAATTTTTCTCTTAACGCTGAGGGTGTAGTGTACCTTATAAGTGTCCACTGCTCACCTGCGTGTTGCCTGCTGTCTCGAATGTGTTTAATGCATTAACCTTTCTAACTTATTAAAAGATACAACTATTTCTTCTTTCTCTAACAATACCATGAAGTTTCATATTCACATTTCCATTTGTCCAGTCATTGCATTTTGTATTTAGACACTCCAAAATTGTGTCACTCACATTCTGATTGATTGAGTCACTGGGTAAATGCCGTTATTTGATCTTTTATGTATGGCATTTACCCTACAGTAATTGGGGTGGCATGTATAAATTTTAGAGTGGTTATTGGGTAAGCAGTGGACACTTATAAGATACACTACAAAACAAATACCTCCCTCTATTTTGGCTTCACTTAATCTTGGGAATATCGATTTAAGATGCTTAAAAGCTTCGCCGGTAATATCAAGCTTTTTAACAAATTGTTTCATGTATTCTAATTTTAAATGCAATGGTGACAGAATAACCTCAGCTTTAACTAATAGTATGTTTAGGACGTTTTTCCTACCAGTTTGCTGCAACATGTAAGAAACTTGGCATCACTCTCATAGGTCAAAAGTTTTTTAGGCAGTGATGCCGCAGCTCTGTAGCAAGTTTTTGCAATTATTGCATCAGTTAATTTTCTGATGCAATAACTTTTGATATAAAAGAAATCGTTTTATTTTTCTTTTTTTGATGCTTTTTCTTGTTATTTATAAGAAAACCGTCCTATTTTGTTTCAATATATTCAATAAAATTTGTCATCACTATTGTTGATAACATTTTTATTATTATTTTATGTTCGTTTATGAAGCTTTTGAAATTTAGCTCGTGCTCAAAAATTCAAACTTTGCACAGCTGTTGTGCAGTTAAAAAGCATCAGCATCACAACTGCAACTGGTGATCACGCATCAGCAACAAAATTTTGCATCACTGCAGCAGTGTGAATGTACCCGTAATCTTCTTCTTTAAAATATTTTTCATTTTCAGCAGCAGATTTGCTTGTTGTTGGAAGTTCATCATTTGATATTATTGGTTTTGTAAGAGTTACAACATTTGCGTACTTAATAAACTATGGCCTGAAAGATTCGTTTGGTAAAAATAGCAATCAGCAGACTTGTGATATACCTGATGATGCAAGTCATAGCCGCTGCAAAGGGCAAAGACACTGACGGTTGAAGTGTACATTTTTTTAAGGATGTACAGCAATATATACAAATTCTGGCTCATTCCAGCTTCTTATTTTATAGGAGCGATGGAAGACTTCGTTATAAACTTCCACCACTGCAATATTATTTTTAAAATTCCTCATGTGACTATTATCCGCAAATAAGCCACAGATATAGCAAAATTTGTTACGTTTATCAAACATTTGTATTGGCATTTTGACAAAACATCTTAAGTCAAGATAAGATAGTAAAAAAAAACTCGGTGAAAAAATAAATTTTATTAAAAAATAAAATAAAGCAAAATTAAAGAAAAATAACGTTTATAATAATACCAAATTTTAAAAACGTAAACAAAAATATTTTTGAATGAAAATTCGTATGATTAACAACATTTTTTTCAACTTTTTAAATCTGACTTAAGATGTTTTGTCAAAATGCCACAGAAATAAAAAAAACAATATTTTTACATGAGTTGAGCTCTTTTTGCACAGTTTTGTTTTTACTTCAACTTTTACGAGGTTGGTCAGCAAAGTTTCCGATCTCAACATGAAGATAGCAGCGCTCGTTTATAAAAGCTAGTAAATGTAGTTATGCATCTTTTGACAATTACTCACCAAGGTGTCAGCCATTTTGGACGTGCAGTTTTTAGTTGACAGTCGTTTGAGTGTTTTTGTGTAAATGAGAAAAAAATGAGTACCAAAAAGTCATTAGATTTTTTTTAAAGGCAATAAGCCTACGCAAGGAGATTATTTAGAAAAAAAAAATAAGGAAAAATTTCTTATTTCATTGTTAGTCCGAATATTTTTCAGACCACCCTCGTATTTAGAATAAAAGTTATTTGTAACTTGCGACTCTCAGGCTGTAAAAATCGTAGTAATTATTATAGTTATTACTTAAACGAGATAATGATGAGGTCGAATTACAAAGAAAAAGGTCAAGCAAACATTTTTGATTGGAATCGTTAAGAATAATTTTTTTAAAAATTCGTTTTTTTTAAAAGTAGAATAAATCAGTCAAAAAACAGACTGTTGTTGTACTGGACAGTAGCTACCAGAAAAATGGTATAAGATCCCAGGTATTTTTACTTTTTTTTTTTTTGTCTCACTGTGTAATGTAAAAATAAAAAAATGGCGATTTTAGTTAAATGTGTTTTACAATTAAGGAAAAATTGCATATTAGCTGAAGCGAATTCGCCTTTAGAAAACCGTAATTTTTTGTGAAAAAATATAAATTATTTGTGTGTAAAAAATTATTTACAAAGTGTAAGAATGCTGCCACGCCTCGACAAACAAAAAGGATCCAAGTATTTCATCATTCCAAGAATTCGACGACGGAAAAAACACTTTCATTTTATAGCTATGGTGCTATATGAAAAATCAATTTAAATTAAAAAAAAAATTCTCATTTATGTTCCACATTGTATTAATATCCACATTTAAGAACAACTTTTGAAAGCAAGTTGAAAATAAATGCATTTCTCAGAATTCCCCCTTCTTGTTGAGAATGCTATGATTTTCAAAATATTATCAAACGTATGTATATCGTTTGAGAAAAGGTTTGATTTCAAAACATTGTTAATATGAAATCAAACCTCAGTGTTTGTTGGGATAGTACATAAATAAAGCGTAATAGAGGTTCCCTACTTTTTTTAAGAAAAAAAAACAGAAAATTCAAATTTAATGGGGAATGTTTATTATCACTTGAAAGAACATTCTTTGGCATTTATTTTTTGAAGATTATGTTTATCAAATGTTGGCCGTTGCTACGTCGCAGATGGTCCATCCGTTGAGTCCAATTTTCGATGACTCGTTCGAGCATTTCGACTGGTAACTGCCGAATAACACGCGTGATGTTTTCCTCCAAAGCCTGAATCGAAGCGGATTTGTCCGCATATACTTTAGACTTTACATATCCCCACAGGCAAAAGTCTAACGGTGCGATATCACATGATCTTGGTGGCGAATCAACCGACCCAAAACTTGAAATTATGTGCTCACCGGTGTGCTCTCAATCAGGGCTACCGTTTTTGGTTATTTTTTTCTCAATGTGAGATGTGAATATTTTTTTCATTTTGGTTAATTTTTTTTGGTTAGTTTTTCGTGATACACTTGCAATTTACGTTTTTAAAATTTTAACGTTTTTATTTACACGGGGGTTATCGCGAATTTCGATTCGAAGGATATTATTTACGACTTTGAATAATGTGTACTTTGCACTAAGATTTTGCATTGTTTGTTTCAAATGAACGGGGTTTTATACTTTATCGAAAAGAATAAATTCTTGTCAACAGCTACCAGATATTTTTGTTAAGAAAAAATTGCAAAATGAAATTTTTATACTAGAAACGGCCATGTTCTGAAATTTAAAGAAAATTATGTTTAATTGATGGAGATTTTCAATTAATTTTTTATTAATGAGCGTAATTTTTCCCGATTTTAATTGTAGTAAAGATAAGTGGTACTTAAAATAGAAATTGCATAATATCACGCGGAATCGATTTCAGAACATGACTAAAAACACAAAAGTAGTTTTAGTGTTTCTTAATTCTTAAATACATGTAAGTAATTTGTTTTAATTTTACATTATTTCCAGTAGTATATTTTAATGTACAAATACACATAGGAAATTTAAAGATTTTTGAAAACTAAATTGTTATCTCATTTTAAGTCTATAATTTTAGAATTTATGGAATTTACTGCTAGAAAACGGCGTGAATTTAAGAAGTTTTAAAATTTACTTTTTATAACCTGTCGGTATGTATATTTATATAAAGTTCTTTAGATAAATTTGACAATATTTTTAATTTATTAAAAAAAACCTTTGGCTGTCAGTGATATACTTTTTGCCTATTGAATGTACGTTCTGAAGTATGAATATGTTTATATTCGCCATACAATGATTCACAAAGTCATTTCCAATTTGGTTATATTTTTCACATTTGGTACCTTTTTCAAAATTTTGGTTGTAAAAATGTCATTAGTCGTGGCAGCCACTGCTCTCAATAAATCTATTGAATGATGCGATGTGTGTGAAGTAGCGCCGTCTTGCTGAAACCAAATGTCGCCGAGATCACGAGCTTCAATTTCAGGCATCAAATAGTCGGTTATCATGGCACGATAACGGTCGCCATTGACGGTTACGTTCGCACCGGCATCATTTGTAAAGAAATATGGACCGACCACACCAAACCGTTGTTTTTTCTGGATGAAGTGGCAGTTCTTGAATCTCTTCAGGTTTCTCTTCGTCCCAAATGCGGCAATTTTGTTTGTTTACATTGCCTCGAAAGTTTCGGATCTTCTTGGAACTTTTCAAGAGGCTATAGAACGAAGCGATGTGAAAGTCGAGCGGCTTCAGTTGTTGCACAAGCTGTATTTTGTACGCTTTTGTGCGCCAAGTCGCTCCATACGTCAGACCGATTTGCAGCGAATGGCGCTGAATCGACACTCCACGGTCTTCCCGTACACTCTCAGCTACGGCCGCTATAATTTCTTCACAGCGTGCTGGACGTGGTCTATTCGGTTGAATATTTTCCAATAATGAATGCTGGGTCTCAAAATGGGTGATGGTGTTGCGAATAGTACACTCAGTAGGCCTATTATTTTGACCATAAGTTCAGCGAAGTGCACGAAGCACATTCCTCACAGAACGTGAATTTTCGTAATAAAGTTGAACGATTTTTAAACGTTGTTCAGGCGTAAGTCTTTCCATTATGAAATGCCAAACAATACTAAAAAAAATAACGACAGCATGACACGACTCACACGTGATCCGTCAAAAAAAGGCTATTTAAAAAAAGGATCTCTACTTGAATCACCCATGACATAGGTACAGTCACACAGATAATAGTACGTACCCCTTAAAAGTTTTTTAATTTTCCAAAAATTGGTGATATTTAAAAAAAAAATAAAAAAAACCGAAAATTTTTAAATGAACGCAAATATTTATTTCATTATTTAAAATTAAAATTAAACACTTCAATTTTATAAAAAAAACACAAAGGCCTATTTAATAGCACAGATAATTATACGTATTAAACCGTAATTTCAAAACTAAGGATCTACTGAGAGTACGTATAAATAGGGAATAGTGTTAAGACTACTCGGCTGAAATGCAAAGCCGGGTTATATTGTCCAGCCCAAGGACATTGAAATGTTAAATAAATATATCATGTTTTTTCAATACATTTTGGTTACCTTTGGACTACCCTGCAAATAATATTGGACCACCTGATCCAATTTGATTAAATGGAGTACTCCACGGACTGGTCCGATGTAATGCAAGCATGGACCATGTCATTGTTAAAAAGGGAACAAATCTAGTTTACCGACGCAGCTCCAATTAAAAATAAAGTACCCAGGGTGATAGAAAAAGGAAAAATAAGAAGAAAAAATTAAATAAGAAAGTTGGCGCAAACGCCTTGTTTTCGAGTTATGGACGTTTAAAATTTTCATAAAAATATGAGATTTTCCACTACAATTCTAAACATATATGGCCAATATTGGTATCATTTTAAAGCTCTTGAACAGATATTTCTGAATATACAATATTTATTTCAAAATTTTAGATTCTTTAGCTCACATAACAGTTTTTTTTCATTTTACGTCAAAATGTAACGGAAGTGCACTAGGAAAGTATATAGTTAATTTAAATAAGTGTAATACAAATTTTATAAAATAACAAATACCAACGTCGCAAAAAAAACTTTACTGCATAGCGGGCCTTCGGCCGGGCGCAAGGATTTTCTCCCCTATGCTTCTCTGCAAAGCCGGCCTTTACCCGGGTGATATGATTCTCTCTTTTTATTATAACATACAGCGACTTCGCTTACTTAAACTTTTCAGAATATCAGAATATATTAATACGGTGATAAACATTTAAAATAAAGTAAAGAACAACAATAAAACATATACACATACAGATCTAGTGAAAAGCTTTGTAATGATACCAATATTAGCCATATACATTTGGAAATGTAGTGCAAAATCATATATTTATATGAAAACTTTATACGTCCATAACTCGAAAACTAAGCGTTTGCGCCAACTTTCATATTTATTTTTTTCGGCAAAAGTGCACTTTACGGGGAGTACGAAAAAAAAAAAAAAAGTTGGACCCCCTCTGGAATAAAAAAAAAAAAAACCAAAATTAAAATTTAAGGGGGCTGAGGCCCCTGGGACCCCATGGATCAAAAAAAGCGGCCCACCCACTTAGTGGTATGTGTGGGTACTCAAATTAAAGGTAATTGTGTAAAAAATACGAAATTAATAAAATTTAGGTCGAGCGGGACTTCTGGGTCCCTCTGGGGGTAAAAAAATTGCACCTCCCACCCTTATAACTATGTGTGGGTACTCGAATGAAAGGTATTTTGCTTACGATTGTAAATATTTTGTTTCTATTTTGCTTTTTTAATGTTATACCTATGCGCTAAAATTTTCAAATGAGTTTTATTATTTTTTTATTTTTTTGTAACTAAAGCTTCTTTGTATAGCCGGCCTTCGGCCGGGAGCAAGGATTTTCTCCTCTATGGTATAACAAAGACCGGCTTCGCTAACTAAAGCTTTTCTGTATAGCCGGCCTTCGGCCGGGCGTAAGGATTTTCTCCTCTATGGTATAACAAAGACCGGCTTCGCTAACTAAAGCTTTTCTGTATAGCCGGCCTTCGGCCGGGCGCAAGGATTTTCTCCTCTATGGTATAACAAAGACCGGCTTCGCTTACTAAAGCTTCTCTGCATAGCCGGCCTTCGGCCGGGCAAAAGGATTTTCTCCTCTATGGTATAACAAAGACCGGCTTCGGTAACTAAAACTTCTCTGCATAGCTATAAAAGATACATAAATTAACCTAGAGAGGAAAATATTAAACGAATACAAAAACAAAATACATATTTGCAATCGTGAGCAAATTACCTTTAATTTGAGTATCCACACAAATATATATACATACATAAGTGTTATGGGGGGGACACTTTTTTTGCCCCAGAGGGCCCTAGAAATGCCGCCCACCCAAAATTTTAATATTTTCGTTTTTGTTGCACAATTACCATTAATTTGAGTACCCACACATACCATTCAGTGGGCGGGGCGGTTTTATGGACCCAGGGGTCCCCACGGGCCTCAGCCCCCTTAAATATTAATTTTGGTATTTTTTTTTAATTCTGGATCGGGTGGCACATTTTTTATATTTTTTTTTCGTACGCCCCGTAAAGTGCACTTCAGCCTTTTTTTCTTCTTATTTTTCCATTTTATATTACCCTAGGTCACAGTCTTCGACTAACTCTTGCGCTGTACGGTTTACTTTGATCGATTTAGTGTCAGTTTTCTTTAATAATTTTTGCACTCATAACAATTCCTTTTCATACAGTCATACTTCTTCATACTTTTTCATACTTTTTGTGCGAAAGTGTTTCTACGTAAAATCAAGGATATAGGGTCGGTATAATGTACGAACCGCCCCATTTGGGGGATAACCGCTATTCGATACTAGCGGAACCCCCCCGTGCCAAAAAGAAACGCTCTACTCAGAATATCTCTGAAATTTTTCCCGAACTACCAGTAGTCCAAAAGCCTGATCCCAAGTACGTGGTTATTTCTGCCTCTTCTAATGATAAAACTCTGCAGGAATATTCCTGCTTTTCAGTCCACCGCTCGTTAAAATTAATTTGCTCCGAGATTCTTTCGGTATCTGAACTAAGACACGGCAATCTACTCCTCTTAATTGGAAATAAAACCAGTGTTGAGAAACTTATTTCAACGAAAGTTTTGCCTGGAATTTGTAATATTAAATGCGTCTATCATAATAACCTGAATTTTTCTAAGGGCACAATATATGCCCCATACCTCAATAAAATCCCAGAAGCTGAAATAATAAGTGAATTGAAATCCCAAGGTGTCGTTGAAGTATACAAATACCTTAAGAAAAATTCAGAAGACAAACTAGCGCCTTGCGGTGTTATATTACTTACGTTTGACCGCTTTCACACCCCAGAAAAACTCGATATTTCTTGGCACAAAGTCAAGGTTCGTCCCTACTACCCTAACCCGATGCGTTGCAAATCTTGCCAGAAACTCGGTCACACGCAAAAATGGTGCAAAAATTCCCCACTATGCGAAAATTGCGCACTTCCTCCCCATAAACCTACTGAATGCACACGCACTTATTGTGTTTACTGTTCGGAAGAACATCCCTCCATTTCCAGAGACTGCAAGGTATTTAAACAACAAAAAGAGATATTAAAAATTAAAACTAAAGACAAATGTTCCATAAAAACTGCCAAAGAAAAATATCATGCACAAAATTCTACACCACTGTTGTTTACTCGATCGTTTTCTGAAGCTACTAACAACAAACATACTAATGATTCTACAGTAAAAAGCACAGAATTTAACGCAAACAATCCAGAAATTACTAAACCTACCAATTTACCAACAACAATCTCTACTCAACAAAACAAAACAGAATCAATAAGAAATTTTACAGCCAGTACCGTTGCACTACCAAAAACAACACAAGAAACCAAATTACAAAAACAGACAACCAGCACATCACAAAAAACTTTAAATATAATAACAACACGATCAATGTCTAAAGCTGCAGCTAATTCTTCATGTAAGAATGTTACAAAAAAACATAATGAAACACTAATCTTTCAAAACAGCAATAACTCTTTGTTAAAGCCAACAACAAGTAAACAAGAAACACTTAATTTAACACAAAATAAAAATAATGCTATACCAAAGACAACAACAAATCAAAACTCTATTTACGATAGCCAAGAAGATATAATATTTCTTGATAATGAATAATCAATTCTTTAATTTTTAACCATGGATTTTAAAATAATTCAGTGGAATATGAACGGCCTTGCTAATAATTATCATGAACTTCAATTAATTATAAAAGATCATAATCCCGATATTATTTCTGTTCAAGAAACACATATCCCTAACAATACCACCCATTATCCAAAACAATACAATGGTTTTTTTCACAATTTATCTCGTAATAACAATGCTAAACAAGGCATTGCTATACTCATTAAAAAAACTATTCCACACAAATTGATGTATCTTGACCCTGATACTGCCTCAATAACCATTGAAGTGAATATCAACTTTAAGTTCTCATTTGTTAATGTGTATATACCTCCTAATCAACCCATATCTACAAATAACTTAAAGCGTATTTTAAACAACACAACCTTGCCGCTCTTCCTATCTGGAGATTTTAACGCTTCTAGCAACTTTTGGGGCTCAAGTACATCCAATTTTAGGGGTAAAGTTATGGAAAATTTCATTATGAACGAAAACCTGATAACACTTAACAATGGCAAACCGACACACTTTTCAACTCACAACACTTTCACCCATGTAGATATAACATTTTGCTCCCCCCAACTTGCCACACTTTGTTCTTGGAATACACTCGAAAATCTTCATGGAAGCGATCACTTCCCTATCCTTATACGTATTGAGAAAAGCACAAGCGAATTCAATTGTAAATATATACCTAAATTTAAAACAAATAAGGCGAATTGGTTTTTATTTCAAAAGCTCTCCGAACACAACATATCGAATTTAAAAGTATTCTGCAATGTTAATCAGCAAGCGGCATCCCTTGTAAAAAGCATTAGATCAGCTGCCAACCAATCTATACCTCAAACCATACAAAAAAGTAATAAACCTCGTGTGATTTGGTGGAACGCAAATTTACAAGAACTTAGAAATGAAAAGCAAAAACTTTGGCATAACTACAAAAGAAATAGAAACGATACTAACCTAATACTTTACAAGAAATCCAATTCAATGTTCAGAAGAGCCGTTAAGAAAAGCAAAGCTGAAAGTATAACAAAAATCACATCAAATATTAACCCTAACTCTACGTCCCAACGTATTTGGAAATACGTAAAACTCTTATCCGGAGCTAAATACCGTAATTTAATAAAATACATAAAATCCGACTCTGACATGCTATCTACTCCCGATGCGATTGCTAACGCTTTTGCGAAAAACTGGTCTTCTTTATCAGATAATTGCAACTTTTCCACCAACTTTCAATTAGCCAAATGCAATATTTCCAATCAAACTTATAATCCCCAGCATATTAACATTCACGCAAAAAAATAGAAATCCCTCTAAACTTAGTAGAACTTGAAGATGCTTTGCACGTTACAAAAGGTAAAACACCAGGAACTGACCGAATCACCTATCCAATGCTAAAAAACCTTAGCAAGTCCTCCAAGGAAAACCTCCTTATGGTCTACAATAACATATTTTCCTCAAATGTATACCCACAAGCTTGGAAAATTGCATGCGTTGTGCCTATTTCAAAGCCCAGTAAAGATACTTACTCCATATCTAGTTACAGGCCAATATCTCTGTTATCTTGTATGAGCAAGATTCTCGAAAAAATTATCTCCAGGAGGTTGATGTGGTTCTTAAAGGCCAACAATCTCATAGCCCCCAATCAAGTAGCCTTCATGAAAAAACAGGGTACCGACGACGTCCTATTATACCTCCAACATTTTATTTCAAACGCATTATCGAGCAAAAATCATATAAATATATTATCTACAGACTTTGAGAGAGCATTTGATCGTATTGGAATCCATGTTATACTCCAACAACTAGCAGAGTGGAAATTAGGAAAAAACATGGTCTCTTTAATAAAAAGCTTTTTAACAAATCGGAAATTTTACGTAAGAGTTAATGGCCACCAATCTAGAACTTTTCCTCTGCACAATGGAATACCACAAGGTTCTCCACTATCCGTTATATTATTCATTATTGCTTTCAATCAATTTAGCAAAATCATTTCTAGCTATAAAAATATACAACACGCAATATACGCTGATGATGCAATTATATTCACCAAAATCAAAGACAATAACAGAGCAAAACAAGTCTTATTGAAAATTCTTAAAGATATAGACAATTGGTGTTTAGTATCAGGTGCAAAATTGGCTATCGAAAAATGTTCTCTATTACATATTTGTCTTAAACATAACTGTGACCACTTTGATCTTGAATACAACAATATTAATATAAAACGAGTTGACCACTTACGTATTCTAGGAATAGTATTTGATAAACGTTTCACATTCAAGGAACACTGTATACAACTCAGAAAAAATTTAAATGACAGACTAAATATTATAAAATACCTTACGTCAAAAAACTTCAACATACACATATCTACCATGATAAACATTACGCGTTCTATTATTCTTTCCAAAATTGATTATGGTCTCCCAATCTACGGAGGCAGTGCTCCTTCCCACATAAAACTAATCAAAGCACCTTATCACGCGGCCATCCGTTACAGTATTGGAGCTTTTCGGACTAGTCCAACGATTAACTTACTTGTCGAAGCCGGAATGCCTTCTATTGAAGATCGCACTTACAAGCTTACCTATAAGCTAATTCCAAAATTTTTCACCAGTCACAACAAAACTATGTTTGAAATTACTTCAAAAGCAATCAACTACAATAAAACACCTAGAATCGAGTCCACCATTTTAAAATGCATACATTTTTCGCGCACCATTGCCTTTCAACTTCGACCAATACTACTTAAACAACCAACAGAACCGCCATGGTTACTGCAACAATCTTCGTATATTTCTTCTATGATTAACATGCCCAAAACAATAAAAATTTGTTTATCAACAAATGTTTAAAGCCACTTTTGAATCCTTTACAAATCAAAACTGGAATTTTCTGTATACTTATGGATCCAAATCCCTAAACTTCACAACATTTGCAGTCACCCAGCAAAACAACAAAATTATCAAATGTGGATACATCGATAACCACTGTTCTAATTTCACAGCAGAAGCTTTGGCAATATTTATTGCAACCCAAGTTGCAACCAAAGATAATTCTAAATATGTAATTTGTACAGACAGCCTTTCCACTATTTTCGCAACGCAGAATACTAAACATGACTCCCCTTTAATAAGCAATATTCGAAACACCCTCATTGCTAATCAAAACAAAATTAAATTGATGTGGGTTCCATCCCACGTAGGAATTCCTGGAAATGAATACGCTGATGAAACTGCCAACGATGCCAAAAATAGACCCCTTAAAAATTTCACCACATGGGAAAGAGAGGATATTACCAATGCAGTGTATTCCAATTTGAATGAATCCCTTAAAAGAAAATGGCACGAATACCAACATAGCTACAAAAATACTAATTCCCTTGGAATCAAACCATTATATCCGAACTCCTGCTCCAGATTCAAAACCAACATCATAACAAGACTTAGAATAGGCCACAGTAAACTCACACACCAACATCTCTTAGACAACAAACCCGCTCCACAGTGTCCAACCTGTAATACGCCGCTTAACATTGCACACCTTTTAAACGAATGCCCTGCTTACTATAATTCCAGAATCAAAATCTTTGGATCAAATATTCCTACTGAATTATTGAAAGATACATGCAACAAGAATATTAATCTAATTTGTAAATTTTTGATTGAAAATAATTTAAAAAATCTAATATAATTAAAATTCGGAGTTGAAAGCCTAGGCAGCTATTACTCCTTTTTTTTCTTATTTAATTACCTTAATTGTATTATGTAATTAAATTTAAAATAAATAAATAATATTACCCTAGGTACTTTTTTTTACTTGGAGCTGCGTCGGTAAACTAGATTTAAGCCTTAAAGTGTTTGTAGTGAGACATGTCTTCGTTTTTTAACATGTTTTCGTTTTTTAACGAAGTGAAAACTAACTGAGCTACCTAAATAAGAGCGGCAAGCGTTTTTTGTATGTCAAAACTTTTCATTTGCATAAAATTTATACGAAAAAAACCTTTAGAACGCGAATTCGACACCACCCGGCTGGAAAATCCTATTTGACAAATCCCTATGTCGATTTGTCTTATTGAAAATGTATTTGAAATAGAATTTTCATGTTTAAAAAAACGCTTGCCGCCCTTGTTTAGGTAGCTCAGTAATCCTCTTGTGTATACAATGGAGTAGTTTTAAAACTACTCCTTTGTAATGCATAGCTGGGTTACGTGGTCCAGCCCTAGGACATCGCAATGTAAATTGGAGTATGCTTTTACATTCATTTAGGTTAGGTATTGGAGTAGTCCTACTCCCTTATGGAGTAGTCCATACACGCATGTATAGAGTAGTCTCGTTTTTTGTAGGGTAGCTAGTCCTAGTCCCTTATGGGCTATATTTTACATGCGTGTATGGACTAGTATTATTTGCAGGGATACATACATTCACATACATTATTAGACTGTATTGCAAACTCATGCTACATATCTGGAACTATTCGAACTTGAAGTTAACATATATACATACATAGCCGATTATAAAATAAAAAAAAATGCAATATATTTTCACAACTTACAATGTTTGCAACAAATGTTAGATATCGCAAAAAATATACACGATGTAGAAAGTAGCGGACACCGTTGCCGTTTTGACTTATTTTAACTTAAGCTCGTAACTTTCTTGCACTGTATACTCTTTTTCTACTTCCCAACGACGACACGAGCAAATCTTGATGTAATATTGCACCACGTCTTCATGCGATATTGATTTAAACAAGACATAAGCATAATGTCGGCCGAACAACGGTATTTATTTATTTATTTGTACTTGTTTTCGTATGTGCTGCCATCTTTAGAAATATGAACATCGACGAAATATGAACATGTACAGCCAACACTAGCAAAATTCATGTGCAACAAATGTTCAATGTTAATCGATTTTGAAGACATGCCGTCTTCATTAGCCATCTCTATGTTAAAATAACAAAAAATTTTATGTGCACACATGAAACTGGATAGTGAAGACTGCTTTTGTCGATGTTTTTTTCTGGTTTAAACAGCGCTGTTAAAACAATTGCTTGCACAACGATGTCTCAAACTTCGTATTTGCCATAAAAATAATATGACACAATTTTTATTGTGCTTTATTGGCGCACAATAATGAAATTGCCCAAATAAAATATTCTGAAATCATACGATTGCCCTGTTGTATACAAATTTAATTGCCGCTAGTTGGTACAAAGCGAAATGGGTACAATAATTGCCGCAGCACAGTCATACGATTGTTCTTACTTGTGTCAATTGCGAACAAAGCTGTTGTGGTAGGTTTTTTATTTGTTTGAAAGATCTAGTTGGCTTGTTCATTAAACAAAAGAAAGTTGTATCATATATTCAAACAAATTTTTGTTGAATAGTGTACAATTTACATTGTACACACTGAGTTTTATATTTTTATACTTTTTATATTTTTTATATTTTGTATAGTTTATTACAATTGTAGTTTGCGATTTAAATAACTCTTACAATAGCATTTTTTATTGATTGAATTTGAATTGTTCGCTAGGGTATCTCATTTAAGGTTGAAATTTATTGAGTTAGTTCTTGTATTGAGTATCGAGAGCACAGAGTGAGTTGTGAGAGTAACCTTACTTGCATGTACTACATAACTGGTAATCAAGATTATCCAACTTCCACTACAAACTTGTCCAACTTTTTGGTGGGTAAAACACCAAAGGTTGCATGAGTTCGAAAGGTTTTTTCGTTGGCCACTTGCCATTTTGCATTCAGTCGCCTCACGTGTGATCTCGCTACCGTAAAAGGTTACAAAAAGTGTTAATTAATTTACTTTTGCTTAAATACATAAACGTTAATTACACATAACTATTTGCATATAAATTTAGCACTTAAGTCTAAATTTATTGAATTAAATGTAAATAAAATTACAGCAATTGTGAAGTGAAATCGAAAGCTAAGCGTTCCAACTTAAAAGGCATCCTAAACCCCAAGGTAAGCAAATCTGCGAACTCCACTGTTTCCGGCAGACACTCACCCTCATATTTTTCTATCTCCCTAATCTGCAATCACCTTCAACTACTCCTTGGAGTAACTGAAGGTTAATTGCCTTTACAGACTTCTCCTTCTCTGATCTCCTAAGAGAGGAAAGTCTGTAAAATTATTAATATCTAGGCTACCCAGAAGGCTAGAAATTATTCATGGTCCAATCGAACTAAGGGAAATAAAGCACCTATAAAAGGAAAAAGTTTATCTGGTCACCCCAAAAACAGAAGTAAAATCTCGACGTTCTCTTTCAAGGCGAAAAAATGAGGTCACTTATTCAATGCGCAGTAGTATTATAAAACAACTAAACGAGTAAGTAAATACCGGCTACAACCCTTATATTAAATTTAAATAAAATGCAAAAGAAAAATGTGTGTGTGTGTTGAAAAAAAAGAGGAAAAAATTTAGAAAAATCTGTGTGTGAAATTCTAGAAGTGGAAATATTAAAATTAATCGGGAAAAAAATTAGAGAATTCTAGAAATAAAATGCAAAATCAAAACGGTATTTGTCGCCATATTGGCAATTGTAATATGTACATAAAGTGCAAATAATAATAAAAAAAAAAAAATTTTTTTGATCAGAGCTAGTTTAAATAGGGAAAGGTACATAAGGCAAAAAACCGCCATCTTGGTACCATTAAAGAATAAAGTGGAAAAATTGTTTTTCAAAAATTGGAGTTTACTTAAATAAAAATTAAATAATCAAAATAACAAGAAAAAATTCACAAACAAATTGAACAAAAAAAAAAGAAGCCGCAAATAAAGGGGAAATATCTTTCAAAGAGTGGCAAAAAGTGGTTGAAAAAGTAAGAAAAAGTGAATCGCCATATGGTTGGTGAGAATAGCAAAAAAGGCATGCTAACAATTTCGCTTGGACAAGGGGAAATTTTAACCAAACTCCATATTTAGCAGCTGTATGTGCATGCTGCACTGTGCAGCAATAATAATTAATTAAAGGAAAAAAAGAGAAGTTAAGGAGAAAGCAAAGAGAAACCACAATTTTAGCCCTCAAGGCAGCCACTTGTTTCAAATCGTTGAAGACGTCCACTGGTTCATCAAAACACGAGAGAGTGTTAAAAGGTATTTAAATTTAAAATTTATGCATTCTGAGAAAAATCATATTAAAAACCATTCCTCATTAATAAAAAAGGCTATTTGTCTCCTTTTCAATTCCACTGGCAAACATCATCCACATTTACACACACAGCATTATCAGTGAACCAACAAAGTACAACGTTCTCTTGAATTGTTTCCCCTTAACAGGTTCAATACAAACACCCATCGTTAGTTGAAAGAGTTAGGGGCTTTAACAGGTTAATTGTAATGTTAATTGCGTTCTCTTGAACTCACAAAGAAAAAAAATAATAGATACACTCTGTTGGAGGCACGCCAGCCTAGGGTGACTTCTAGTGATTTCCAAGGGGATTTTGTATAAAATACAAGTGATTCATAAAAAACTTAATTTATTCAACAAATGTATTTATATTTAAATTCCTAAATAAATAACAATAATTAGGAATTGTATAATTACAAAATTATATTAAATTTATACATACTTTTTGGTTTGAAAACCACTAGGAAAATTTAACAAATTTATAAATTCAAAATTTTATCTGGCCACTGCCAACTTTATGTTCTGGAATTTACTTAGAGAATAAAATGGCAGTTCAATTTGGCTCCTAAATATGGCTTTTTTAGAACAACATTTTTACTTTCGTTAAAAACAAAATAATGACAATAAAAAAAATACGAAAAATTCTATGTTTAAAATTAGGTGCTGCCAGATGGATCATCTGAAGTTAGGGTTTTTGGTAGTGGCGTTAACATTCCCCCCGCAGTATGGCAAGAAGCTTCTTCGCCGCCAGACTCCTGCTGATGAGCAACTTCCAAAATAGGCCTTTCAAGTACGCCATGTTGAGTAAGTACCTTTGCACTACGTACTTGACCGTCGCTTGCCAATCTAACTTCTAAGACTTTACCACGTAGCCACACATTTCGAGGAAGGGATGGATCCACAATGAAAACTAAGTCCCCCTGACATAAAGGTTTTGGTCGGTCGTGCCATTTTGACCTACAAGTTAAGGATGGCAAATATTGACTCAGCCACTTTTTCCAAAATATATTGGCGTACTGTTGTGAAGTAAGCCAACTTTGTTTAAGTAATATGCCACTATCGTCACAAATCGATATAGGCTTTAGTCCTGAAGAAAAACCCACTAGGAAGTGGTTTGGTGTTAATGCCTCACCAGATTCCGCATCCACAGGAACATAGGCTAGGGGCCTTGAATTTATAATGTTCTCTACTTCTAGCAGCATACTTCGCAAAAGTTCATCGCTTGGTGACCTTGAAGGCATTATTTGATATAATATTGTTTTGACTGAACGTACAAGTCGTTCCCAAGCCCCACCCATGTGGGGTGATGCAGGAGGATTAAATTTCCATGTTGTTGTGGTGGTGGTAAATGATTTAACCAACTCATCTTTATCGACCTCGGACAAAGCTTCACGAAGTTCTCGTCCGCGGCGCGCCATAAAGCTACGAATGGCTAAGATACAAGAGCTGGTTGTTAATGAATGTGCCACCTCAATGTGGACTGCTCTGATCGTCAGGCAAGTGAACAAACATCCATATCGTTTTTCCTTATTCCTATTTACAACGACCGTAATTGGGCCGAAAAAATCGATCCCAGTATATGTAAATGGCGCAACATAAGAAGCTACACGAGCACGCGGTAATTCGGCCATTTGAGGGTTATGAGGTACTGCCTTCTTAATTTTGCACATTTGGCAGGAACGAACTACAGCTTTGTATGTTGCAGGAAGTCTTGAAATACAAAATTTTTGCCTAACTTCGTTGATAACAGTCTAATGATTCATATGATGATAATTGCAATGGTAATGCATCAAAATAAGTTTTGTGATTCGACTTTTTCTAGGCAGAATTATCGGACGTTTTTGTTCTAGTGGAATATCCGCTTTGCTGATTCTGCCGTGGACACGTAACGCACCATCTTGCAAGTAAGGGGTTTTGTTAAAAATATCACTAGATTTATGTATGACCATGTTAGAACTTATTAAAGATATTTCATAGGAATATTTTTCGCGCTGTGCCTGCTTATATAAAGTATTTTCAGCGCTTTGTAATTCATCTTGGGTTAATTCACCTTTTTGTTTTTTAATTAACCGACAATTGCGTACGAAACGAAGAACGTAGCCGGCAGTTCGAACGAGTCGATTCCACTTTGAAAATCTGCAGACATTGAAAACTGGTTCAAATTTCGTTATTTTAAATGCATGGTGCACACGCTCTTCTTCGGTTGACTCAGATATTGGAACGGCTTGCGGCCATTCATTTTCTAGAAGACGTAAAAATTCAGGTCCCCCAAAACATCTGGAGGAATTCGACACCTTTGGAATTTTTGACCATTTAGTAGCTTCATCAGCCACATTTTGCTTGCTTGAGATCCACCTCCAGTCTTTGATTGATGACAGCTCCAAAATCTCTGTAATGCGAAAGGCAACAAATTGATTGTACTTACGGTGTTCGGAATTCAGCCAACTTAACACCGTTTTTGAGTCGGTCCAATAATATTTTTTATTAATTTTTATATCATGATTTTCTGATATATATTTAGCAAAACGAGACCCTATAAGGGCAGCCATTAGTTCAAGGCGCGGGACGGACGGACAGATAATATCTTCGTAACCGAAAATAGCATACTGCTGCGTAACCGTCCTTACTTGCATCTACGAAGGTATGCAGTTGAACTTCGATGTTGTTGTAGCTTTCAAAATGTTTTAAATAACAACGAGGAATTTTTATTGTTTCTATTTCGGGTAAAATATTAACCCACTTTGTCCATTTAGTTGTTAGTTCAGGGGAAATCTTTTCATCCCATTCTATTTTTGATCGCCAAACATCTTGCATAAGTACTTTGACATACATGACAATATGTCCTATCAGACCAAGGGGGTCGTAGATTGACATCACTAATCGTAACATCTCTCTTTTTGTTGGTATCTTTTGACCAGAAAAAATGTCACTCTCTCTTAACCAAGGTGAGATTTTAAACGTTATGACATCCTCTTGATGTTCCCAAAAAACACCTAGAACCTTTTCCACTTGCTTCTCATCTTTTAGGTTTAAGCATTTAAAATCAGAACTAGTTTCTGAGGGAATAGATTTTAACACTAGCTTGCTGTTTGAAATCCAATTTCTAATATTAACCCCAGCTTGGCGATGAACATGGGCAATATCAGTTATAATTTGTATAGCCTCCTCCGATTCATCTACGGATATAAGGAGATCGTCAACGTAATGGTTTTCCTTAATTCCTTTTGCAGCCAGCGGAAATTCATTTTCAAATTTACTCGCGTTGAAATTTTTTATGTATTGGCTAATGCTAGGGGCACATGTAGCTCCGAAAATCATAACATTCATCACGAATATATCGGGAGTTTTTTCTTCCACACAATCACGCCAAAGAAAACGTTGGACATCACGATCTTCCGGCCGTATATGCACCTGGTGGAACATTTCCTCAATGTCACCACAAACAGCCACCGATTTTTGGCGAAATTTAAAAAGTATTGAAGGCAAAGAGGCCAAATAATCAGGTCCTTTCAATAAATAAGAATTCAAGGACATACCATTCGAAGTGGCAGCAGCATCCCAGACAACCCTCGTTTTATTTGGTTTGTTTTTATTAAAAAACAGCGAACATTGGAAGGTACCAAATTTTCTTATCACCACGCTCAATTTCATGTGAATCTAATTTACGAATATAACCTTTAGCCAAATATTTAGAAACAGTTTCTCTAAAAACATTAAGAAGTTCTGAATTCTGACGCAATTTTCTTTCAAGGCAAACTAATCGTTTAAGCGCCATCTGATAACTATCAGGCATTTCCACTAAATCAAACTTCCACAAAAGGGGGACCTCGTAATGCCCACACGGCTTATATTTTGTATACTTTTCTAATAAATTTAACGCACGCATTTCACTTTCTGCTACGATTGGATTTTTAACACTTACCCCCACACTATCTAATGAATAAAAACTTCTAACTAACTCATCTAATTCATTTACTCTAGTAGAGTAATCACATATATGAAAATTGTAGTTCATACTTGTCGTTTTGTTTTCTGCAACAGCGCCGTAAACAAACCATCCAAGTTTTGTACAAACAGCAACAGGTTCATGGGATGATACCTCACGGATTTTGCTTGAAACTCCAAGATTGAAATGGTTTAATCCAATTAATATTTGCGGCACAGCATCACTGTAACTTTGTATAGGAAGATTTCGCAAGTGGGGATAGCGTTGCGATAATGTTTCATAATCCAGCGATTGAATTTGAACAGGCAAATTTAAAGATTTCACAGTAGAAACATCAATGGCCACACGTTTTTTATTACCACCTGAAATGTTTATTTTGAGTTTTCTGGAGTGTAGTGTATCCACACAATTCATTCTTTCTTACAAATAAACAAACAAATAATTTTATTAAGTTAGGTCAGTAACATAACTGAATTGTTTTTCGTTGTCACAATTATAAATTCTTTTGTGTAATTCAATATTTTAAATAAACAACGGCCAACGTTCGCTTATTTATGTTGACAACAAAATCGACAACAGTAGTTCAATGTACGTTGTTACATTTATGCTGATCTAACAAATTCCTTAGTTATGAATAAATTCCTTAATACACTGGACACCGATATGAGTAATAATTAATGAAAATACAATTTGATAAAGTAATTTAAAGATTTCTGTGTGCCTGATACAATACCGTATCATTCGTATGTAAGTTAATGCTAAGTACTAGAATAAGTGATTGAGTGAACTTATTGTAGTCACTCAATATTAGGTTAAGTTTTATTCTCATAATTAGTATTTAAGCAAACAAAAATTGTAAATAAAAATCAATCATTAACCATCAGCTAACGCTTGTGTTTTATTTAGATAAAACATTACATGGCGATCCTGCTCTGATCCTTAATCTAATTTATATATAGCAAAAGGACCACAAAGCGAACTTGCTTATCCTTGCTTAAAATTAAATTAAGGAAATAGATCCTAGACACACAGAGCTTAAGCTTAGTCGAAGATCTATAGGACCTTGATTACAAAAAAAAAAAAATTTGTATACTAAACTCCTAGAGAGAAGGATGTCCCGTCAAGGACTATGAACGAACTGTGGAGAGATCCTTCAGAAATTGGAAAGTGAGGAATACAGTTATATTTAAAAAAATAATGGCTAGTGATGATGACAACAGAGGTGAATTGTGCTCAGATGACCTACGAGTATTATTTTTATAGATTACATACTTAAAAATTTAAATTTAGTAAAAAAAAAAAAAAAAAAAACGTTCAATTGCAAAGTATACTACAAAAAATACATGGTTACGCCAATGATTGTGATTAATGATTTACAACTATTAAAATTTTTAAAGTTAGCTGTCAAAGATATATTGTTGTTCATATAAATATTAAAGGAAATTATTGTCAATGCAATGATTAGGAAGGCCTTATGCTAAAAAGGATACTAAAGCAAAATAAAAATATAAACTTAAGAAAAAAATAAAAAATTGTAAAGAAAAGAAAAAAAAGAATTAATTAAGAATAACTAAATTTAATACACATAGTAAATAAAAATAAAAACGATATAAACACATACTTTTTATTGTAGTAAAAATTTTTTCTATTGTTAATTACAATAAAAGAAGGCAATTATGCTAGTATAAAAAACCATATTTAAACAACAAAAAAAAAAAAAAAAAAATTAAATAGAACATACAAAATAAATGAAGAAAAGAATAAATAAATTTAGAGGGAAAACCCCGATAAACTGAGATTACCAAGAACCACCTAAATTAAGTCCAGAAAGAAAAGTAGAATTATTAGCTAACATTTGGAAAACTATTGGTATAGAAGGAACTCCGACAATAGAAGATTGGTATGATATGAACAAGACTCTTTTGGAAATGAAACTCAGTATAAAGTGGGCAGATAAGCATTATAAGAGCACTTTTGATAAATAAAAAAAAAAAATGAAAAAATTTTGTATTACAGTGTTAGTGTTAGTATTAGTTGTCACATTGATAGGTTTTTGGATTAAAGTTAGCATAGTCAACATAATAGAGAGTGATTTACAGGAATTTCGTAGTTTTATTTTAACACAAATAGATAGATTTTTTTCATTAAGAAATATACTACCCTTTTAAGATAGAAACAAATAATGAATAATTTAAATAAATTTTACAATAAGTATATAGGCTGGATAGTTATATTTGTAATATTAACCCCTATGATCGTAGTTTTGGATATGAAAATATTAAAGTTTGTGAAATTAGTCATAAGAGATTTTTCTAAATGGAATTCATAGAGCAACTGAATCAGATTATAATTAATGCAAGAAAATCAATAGGAAGACCCTATACTGCAGATACTATTAATGAAAAAAAGCTAGAGATAGAGAAAATTGAAAAAGATTATAATATGTGGTGTACACTTATTTTTTCATTTCAACAAAAGCATTACACAATATTTTTGTAACAGAAAATATTGATTGTAAACAACCATATCAATGACACATAAACATTATGACACATATGGTAAACAAATGCTTGCACTTCATACGTATACCAAAATATCTACAGCGAAGTGAAACATGAGTATTTTCACTTGCTCCACTTATAGTTTATTGCTTTAGGTACTTGACCGTACTTAAGGGGTAACAATAGCAAATCAAATTTCTTTTTATTTTTTTTTTTTTTTTAATACCTTAAATAGGAGAAATGCAATTTGTTTAAAAATAACGACTGTGCTGATTAGTCAGTCGATCAGTAAATGCATTTTGTAACATGAACAAAAAGTTGAACACCATGTTACATTGGGCATTTTGGATGTATGAATGAAATGCAAGATGTGTCAGATAATTTTTAGATAATTTGTAAATTAGTATATAAGTTAGAAAATTTGTAAATAAAAGTTAGTCTCAGCTTAGACACAAGAATTCATTCTTCTTTTACTGAACTCAAAAAAAAGGGGCATCATTTGCTCGTCTGCCGAGTTTTAAAGCCTCGCTCTACAAACCAAGGCTTTCTATTGCATTAGTCGCGATTCAATGCTAAAGCAATAGTAATAGATTTGTAATTGTTTTGAATATTTATAAACCATACCAACCAAACCTACTATATGGCGATCCTGCCAACATATCTGGAATTTTTCTTTTTAAATGGACGAAGATTTTCATAAACTTTTCGAAGATTTGGTTAACAGATTGGCAGTGGAGGAGTACAATCCCACTGAAGGCGTGGAAATTCAGGCACCACCTTACATACCTACCCCAAAGCATTGTGGACCACAGCCAATTACAATAGAACAATATCTTGAGAGAAACAAGTCGAAAAAACAGCGTCCAGTACCACCTGTAACTCCAACTAAAAAGAAGACGAAGGGCGGCAAAAAGAAGCGGCTCAATAGAGAAAAAGCGGAATTAAGGCGGTTAATAAGCCTTAGCAGTGGACCGCAAAAGAAACTCTTCTACAACAAATTAAAAGAGTTAGAAAAATAAAAAGCAGCAAAAATTATATTTTACAATGATAATTTACATAAATAATTAAATTATTTCATTATTATGACTTAAAGTAGGCACAAAAATTGTTTTTTTTTAAAAAATTTATACATATTTATACAAAAATAAAGCATGCACATACATAAATAAAAACATCAAAATGGGTTGGTGGAGTAAAGTTAGTAACGCAATTTTAGTAGCAATTGCTGGCTATGAAATAGGCAACAATACTGAAAAACCCAAACACACTAACGATGAAAAACATTGGATTGTAGTATTAGCTATAATTTTTATATTGATTTTGAGCATATGTATTTCAAAACGAAATAGTTATTATAAAAAATATGTCAATAAGAAAGTCAACAACAACATTGTTTGAATAAAATTAAATATCAAAAAAAAAAGCAATAAAAAAAAAAAAAAAAAAATTCTAAAATGTATTGTAAATGGACCAATTAATAGATAGGTTGGCTAGAATCATCATTAATTTGAGAAAATCGGGTAGCAGAGGATATACTGAAAAAACATTAATTTTAAAATTAAAAGAGGTAGAGTTAATTGAAAAACAATTTGTAGAATTTAGCATTGGTAAAGAAATAAAAGAAAAACTTATAGAGAAATTTTACAAACTTTATGAAAAAGCAAAGACACTGTTAAAGCAAAAATTGGAAAGATTAGATACAGAATCAACTCAAAGTATGTCAGATTCAGAAAGAGAGGCTGAAAATTCAAACGTATCTACTGAAAACTCAAACTTAACTCCTGAAAATTCAAGTTCAAGTTCAAATTCTACAGTTAAAATGGCATCATTCAATTTGGAACTATCATTGAAAAGTATACCAGAATTTTCTGGAAATTTCAAAAATTTAATATCATTTTTGAAAATAGTTGAAATAATTTACAATTCTTTAACAACTGACGCGAAAATACAACTCATAGATTTTGTTATTAATGTGAAATTAACACCAAGCGTTAGAACTGCTATAAGTACCACAGAAATTAATGATTTCAATAGCCTTAAAAATTCACTTCAATCAAGATATAAGTCTACAAAAACTATAGCTCAAATACAACTAACTTTGAGTAGATTCATGCAAAAGAACATGACAATACAAACATATAACGAGAAGCTTTTAGAAATGATTGCTGAACTGAATGAACTGCAAATACACGAAATACCGCAATGCAATGCTATACAGAAAAACACAATTATTTCTCTTAATAATACTTATGCATTGAATATATTCAAAAATGGTCTTAATGCAGATATTAAGCCAACAATTTTTGCTTCTAAGCCAAAGGACTTGAATGAAGCTGTACAACTTGCAATAGAACTAGAAAAAGACTTTGCTAGTAATGAAAATCAAGTATTATATTTTTATAATGGAAACAATTCAAATAAGCGGAATAATAAAAACAATAATAATAATAATCATAGTAATAATAATAATAATCATAGTAATAATAATAATAATCATAGAAATAATAATAATAATCATAGAAATAATAATAGAAATTATAATAATAATACCTGGAATGATAATAACCATTACAACAATAGACAAAACAACAATAATAATGGTAGACGAAACCGAAACAACAATGGAAATAGCGTACATGTAGTTCAGGAAAACACCGAAGGCCCGGAGATGAACAATCAAAATTTAATCATTCATCCTCCGGAGCAGAATTAAATAAAATTTTTCCTATTTCTAAAAACACTACTAATTATATAGAATTAGACATAGGAACAAAAACTAGCTTAACATTTTTAATAGATACAGGGGCTGATATTTCATTATGTAAATTAGGACAATTAAATGAAGACCTTTTTATTGATAAAACACAATCATGTTCATTTTCTGGTATAACAAACGAAAAGATAAGATCTATTGGAATCACAGAATTAAATTTTAAATTATATGATAACCAATCAAAACACAATTTCCACATAGTCGATGATAATTTTCCAATACCAACGGACGGAATCTTAGGAAGAGACTTTTTCACAACATTTTTATGCAAGATTGATTATGAAACATTCACGATTTCATTAACTTTACAAGAAACAGAAATTACAATTCCCATGAAATCTACAATAAATAGAGATTACTACATTAAAATAGAGAAACGATCTGAATTAATATGTCCAGTACAATTAAATCTAACGGAAGATAGTATTATTTTAAGTAAAGAATTAGAGTCAGGAATTTTTATAGGGAATACAATAGTTCCAGGATCAGGCATTACTCATGTTAAATTTCTAAATACAACAGATGAAGATGTAATATTAAAAAATGTTAATTTTGAAATTGAACCATTAAATAAATACGTTTTTCTCACTAAATCCCAAAACAATAAAGACAGATTTAGCAAACTATTACAAACGTTAAAAATTGACAATACTGACAGTAAAGCGACGGATGAATTGATAAACATTTTTAAAGACTATCAAGACATATTTCACTTAGAAGGCGATGTTTTAACAGCAAATAACTTTTATACACAACATCTTAATTTAACCGATGAAACACCAGTTTACATTCTTCCACAAACTCAAATAGAAGAAATCGATCAACAAGTTCAAAAATTATTTGATGACGATATTATTGAACATTCAACCAGTCCTTACAACTCACCATTACTTGTTGTACCAAAGAAAAGCAATGGAGACAAAGAGAAATGGCGACTTGTAGTAGATTTTAGACAATTAAATAGGAAAATAGTTAACGATAAATTTCCACTTACAAGAATTGAAGATGTATTGGATAAATTAGGAAGAGCAAAATATTTTTCAACTCTGGATATGACAAGCTCGTTTCATCAGATTAACTTAGATAAAGAATCAAGAAAACCAACTGCATTTTCCACATCAAACGGTCACTATCAGTTTAAACGACTACCTTTTGGCCTTAAAATTTCATCAAATAGTTTCCAACGTATGCTAACAATAGCACTTTCAGGTCTCGATAGTAAAGCATTTTTATATGTGGACGACATCATAATTTTTGGATGTAGTTTGAAACATCACAATGACAATCTGAGACAGGTCTTTGAACGTTTATCAAAATACAATTTAAAATTGAACGCAAAAAAATGTGTATTTTTAAAATCGGAAGTTGTTTATTTAGGTCATCTAATAACAAAAGAAGGTATCAAAACAGACCCAGCAAAACACAAGGCAATACAAAATTATCCAATACCCAAAGATGCTAACGAGGTAAAACGATTTGTAGCTTTCTGTAATTACTATAGACGTTTTATAAAAAACTTCGCTACATTAACAAAATGTCTGAATGATCAAACAAAGAAAGGAAAAATATTTGAGTGGACAGATGAATGTCAACAAACTTTTAACATATTAAGACAAAAATTAACTAGTTCACCAATATTGCAATATCCGGATTTTGAAAAACCTTTCATTCTAACAACAGATGCTTCAAATTATGCTTTAGGTGCAATCTTATCACAGGGAGAAATAGGAACAGATTTGCCAATAACCTATGCTAGCAGAACTTTGAATAAACACGAAATTAATAAACCTGTGATAGAAAAAGAATTACTTGCTATACATTGGGGCATTGAATACTTTAGACCATATTTATATGGTAGAAGATTTATAGTAGTAACTGACCACAGACCTCTTGTTTCACTTTTTACTCATAAAAACCCCTCTTCTAAATTAACTAGAGTACGGATTGATTTATCAGATTATGACTTTGAAATTGTATACAAAAAAGGAAAAATTAATACAAATGCTGATGCTTTATCTAAAATTAAGATAGACTCTGATATACTAAAAAACATGATTCCAATAGAAGACGATTATTCCAAACCAACAAAAATTTTAGCAATTACGCGTGGAATGGACGCAAAGGGCAAAACAACTGAAAACAACACAGATGAGAAAAACATATCCCAACAACAAAAATATACAAACATATGGGAATGTACTTCACTACAGGATATTAAAAATGTGCACAAATTGAAATTTAAAATTACCAATGATGATAAATTTAATGGTACCATTGACTGTATAAATAATAGCTATCATATGAATATTACTGATGATCTTGCAAAATACGTTTTGTTTCTAGAGAAGCTGATAATCTATATGCATAAGCAGAATATTAAAGATCTCGCATTAGCTAGCGACGATGAAATTTTCAAACTGATATCAGTAGAATATATGAAAAGAATTTATGATGAGGTATACCAAAGATTGATAAAATCTAAAAAATATAAAAACATTAACTTGAATATCATCTTGTATAAACCTTTGCAGTACATTAAAAATAAGAAATTACAAAACAAATTAATTGAAGAATTCCACAACTCACCATTATCAGGACACTTAGGCATTCGAAAGACTGTACTAAGACTCAAACAAAGATATGTTTGGAAAAATATGAGAAAAATGGTACGAGATTACGTTGTAAATTGCGATAAATGTTTAAGAAATAAGCAAACAAAACATATTAGGGAGGAAATGAATAT
The DNA here is from genome assembly GCA_943735925.1 of Pollenia amentaria. NCBI lineage: Eukaryota > Metazoa > Arthropoda > Insecta > Diptera > Polleniidae > Pollenia > Pollenia amentaria. Next base: position 121,477,273 of record OX031006.1, on the reverse strand, counting down.
CACCGAAACCCCAAATACTAGTTTTGAAATAATAGAAATAGATACAGTAGGACCATTAAGAATTTCTAATAATTATAGATATATACTAACAATGCAATGCGAATTAACAAAGTATGTTGTAGCATACCCTATGGAAACAAAAGAAGCAAAAAATATAGCTAAAACTCTAGTAGAACAGTTTATTTTAAAATATGGTTGCTTTAAAGTATTAAAATCAGATAGAGGCACTGAATTCAAAAATGAATTAATGAATGAAGTATGCAAACTATTAAATATAGACCAGAAATTCTCAGCACCATATCACCATCAGTCTATAGGAACACTAGAAAGAAATCACAGAGTATTAAATGAATATATGTTAAACTTTGTTGAGGATTTAGAATGGGACAAGTGGATACCTTATTATACATTTGCGTATAATACCACACCTCACGTAAATAGCAATTATTCTCCATACCAGTTGATTTTTGGCAAATTACCAACTCTGCCCACAGACGCATTATGCACTAACACTAAAGTTTATGATTTGGAAAATTATGCTAATGAACTTAGGACTAGGATTAAGAGAGCATTAGATAACGCAAAAAATTTGATAAATATAACAAAAGAAAAATCAAAATTAGAATATGATAAGAAAATTATAAAAAGTATATCAAGACTTAGTATTAGTAAAACTAGAAAGTAGAAAGAAAAATCAGAGTCCCTACATTGGTCCATATAGAATACTAGAAAGACAAAATTGTAATTCAATACTAGAAATAAATAATAAAGAACGAATATTCCATAATAACTCATTAAAATTATACAAAAAAAAAAAATCATGAAATAAAGTAGATATCTTCTATATATATAAAATAGGATGTGTGTGTGTATGTATGTATGTAACGTATGGACTCCAAAACGGCTGGGCCGATTTTGATGAAATTTTTAGGGAATCTTCAGAATCTTCAGGCGGGTGACACTGTGAAGTCTGATTTTTGATTTTTGGTCTGGGGGCGGAGGGGCGTGGCAAAATCCATAACTTGAGAACGGCTTGACCGATTTAGACGATTTTTTCTTTAAAATTATCGCCATGGTCCAACTTAGGTTTTTACGGAAAGAAAATTTTGCCATGCCCACTTTTACGCCCACTTTTTTCGATTTACCTAAAATCAGAAAACGGCTCCATCGAGTTGACTAATTTTTCTTTCAAATATCCGTATTAATCAACTTTAAGTTTTCATCGAAAGAAAAATTTACCACGCCTACTTTTACGCGCACTTAAGCGCATAACTGGAGAACGGCTTGACCGATTTGGACGATTTTTTCTTTAAAATTGTCGCCATGGTCTAACTTAGGTTTTGCGGAAAGAAAATGTTGCCCCGCCCACATTTACGCTCACTTTTTTCGTAAGAAAAACTTTACGATAGGTATTTCATGGATTTTTATTTAAAGGCCGTAAATTTCGTTTAAAGATCAATTTAAATCGTCTGGTAATACAACACTAATGTTTGCTTAGGGCCAGCAACGCGGACCGGGTCAGCTAGTAAGTATATATTCTTATTTATAATACTTACTAAAAATGCATTAACCATATACAAAAAAAAATTTTTTTTTTTCTTTTTAAAATTTTAATTTGTATTCAGATTTAAATTTATTCAAAATCTCATAAATTTTATCTTAAGGGTAAGGGTGTGGTGTACACTTATTTTTTCATTTCAACAAAAGCATTACACAATATTTTTGTAACAGAAAATATTGATTGTAAACAACCATATCAATGACACATAAACATTATGACACATATGGTAAACAAATGCTTGCACTTCATACGTATACCAAAATATCTACAGCGAAGTGAAACATGAGTATTTTCACTTGCTCCACTTATAGTTTATTGCTTTAGGTACTTGACCGTACTTAAGGGGTAACAATAGCAAATCAAATTTTTTTTTTTTTTTTTTTTTTTTAAATACCTTAAATAGGAGAAATGCAATTTGTTTAAAAATAACGACTGTGCTGATTAGTCAGTCGATCAGTAAATGCATTTTGTAACATGAACAAAAAGTTGAACACCATGTTACATTGGGCATTTTGGATGTATGAATGAAATGCAAGATGTGTCAGATAATTTTTAGATAATTTGTAAATTAGTATATAAGTTAGAAAATTTGTAAATAAAAGTTAGTCTCAGCTTAGACACAAGAATTCATTCTTCTTTTACTGAACTCAAAAAAAAGGGGCATCATTTGCTCGTCTGCCAAGTTTTAAAGCCTCGCTCTACAAACCAAGGCTTTCTATTGCATTAGTCGCGATTCAATGCTAAAGCAATAGTAATAGATTTGTAATTGTTTTGAATATTTATAAACCATACCAACCAAACCTACTATAAATATCAACATAAGGGATTTAGAGGGTAAAGGAATAGTAGATGAATTTAGAAAATTAAAAGAAGAAGCACTCAATTTATTAAAAATACATTTAGATAAGAAATCCTTAATACAGAAAAGACAAGTCGTAGTCATGGCATCCTTAGATTTAAATGAGCTTTCAACTATCACAAAGTTAATACCAATATTTTCGGGTAAAACTAATGAATTGCAAACATTTTTATCAAATTTGGAAATGGTATTTGCATCTATTTCATCAGATAAGCATATTTCTTTTTTCAATTTTGTTTTCAAATCAAGATTGGGATTAAATGTACAAAACCGAATTAAACAAATACAAATACCTACAACCATAGAAGAACTAATTAGAATTTTGAAAACAACATATAAATCATTAAAGACCTCAAACACTTTGCTGAATGAAATAACACGGATATCACAAAAGGATAACAACATATTGGGTTTTGCTGCAAAAATAGAGAAACTCATTACAGAATTAAACGAGGTGCAGGTATTAGAACAAGGTGAATCTAGTAGGAGCACTATAGTAAACACAAACAATAAAATAGCTTTCAATGCATTTTTGAATGGGTTAACTGACCCACAATTAATATCTACTATCTACGCAAGCCAAGTAACGACATTTTCTGAAGCTTTGAAAATTGCCGAAAGCGCTTCATCTCGTGTAGAACAACAACGGATACTACATTACAAAACACAACAGAATCAAAATTCGTTAAACAGAAACTGTAGAAAATGTGGAGGAAATCATAATGGTAAATGCCCCGCAGATGGAAATAAATGCCATAACTGTGGAAAATTCAACCATTTTGCAAAAATGTGTTTGACCAAAACACCAGGCTACAACAACAAAAATTATAACAACAACGGTAACAATAATAACAGAAATCATAACAGCAACAATAACAATGGTAACATAAATTTTAACAACAGCAATAGCAGAGGTAATAACAATAACAGAATTCATAATAACAGAGGCAATAACAACAACCAAAGAAGCCAAAACACAAACAACAGAAGTTATAATATAAATCACATGGAAGATCAGGGAAACTTCCAAATCCCGGAGTCAACCCGCACAGAGACTCCATTGGGAATGAACTAGACACGAAACGAATCTATAGCATATCATCTAACCTCAGAAATTATGTAAATTTACATATCGCTGGCGTTAAGAACAGCCTTACGTTTTTGATTGATACAGGAGCAGATGTCTCACTGTGCAAAGAACAATTTTTAGAAAGAGGAAAATCAAGATGATTATTGCAACTTAACAGGAATCACAGAAAATGTAATTAAATCACTGGGTTCCACAAAAATAAAAATTAAAATAAATAACGATGTAATTAGTCAAAAAATACAATTAGTAGAAAATAAATTTCCAATAAAAACGGATGGAATTCTTGGCAGAGATTTTTTAATGAGATATAAATGCAATATTGACTATGACAAATATGTGCTAACATTTAACATCAACAACGAAACAGTAATTATCCCGATACATGACAGTACTTACAAAATAAATGAAATTAGAATACCACAAAGAAGTGAAATAGTTTTTCCATTCACAATCGAATTAGAAGAAGATGCCGTTATTACAAACAGAGAAGTTACCAAAGGAGTATTTTTGGCAAATGTAATAGTACCCAAATATGGAAATCAACATATAAAATTAAGGAAGAATTAATCCTATTTTTTATTGAATTTATTATCTTTTCAGGTTGGCCATACAACATACGGAGTACTTGGAGGACGCTGCTTACATTTGAAGGATGGATCAACATTTGCTGGACGCTATGAAGTGAATCTCCCTTTAAGGCCTTTTGAAGGCGAATAAGGTTTTCGGCCTCGGTGAATGCGCAAGCTGTGGTGGACCATTCGTAGGTCGAGATAAATACTGGCCAATCTTCTGGATGGCCAGAAAATTCGGGTAACTCTTTGGGGAGAGATTGGCGAGAACTAAGGTTGTTCTGCAGCACCGTTGGTGGTGATGGTACGCGTGGTTGTGGGCAAGAGGCCTCGTTTATTAGTGCGTGTTGAGGAAAATTCATTGTGGAAGATATTGGTTGCGGTTCAATAAATGGTTGTGGAACCGAATGAAATAAATTGTGTGTGTTTTTATTTGTCGGATAAGGCGTAAATGCGCTGCCGGTGGGGTAAGTATACACTGAAGGTACTTTAGGCTGCATTCGTTGTTGATAGCCACTATGGGTGGAAATGGCCGTAGTACAATTTGGCACTGCGGTCATGGTAGCAAACGAATTAATGGCAGCCGAGGTAACTGTGGGCGGAACAAATCCGACGGAGTTTTGTGGCATTGTATTCAAGCCATTACAAATAAATGTTGATTGATGTTCTGGAATTTACTTAGAGAATAAAATGGCAGTTCAATTTGGCTCCTAAATTTGGCTATTTTAGAACAACATTTTTATTTTCGTTAAAAACAAAATAATGACAATAAAAAAAATACGAAAAATTCTATGTTTAAAATTAGGTGCTGCCAGATGGATCATCTGAAGTTAGGGTTTTTGGTAGTGGCGTTAACACACTCATTTGTTAAGAGCATAATAAACCACACAAATAGCTTGGCAAACATGTCAAAATTTTACGTTTGTACAAATATTTTGTGTTGTTAATTAGGGTGTTTGCTGTTTGGACAAACATTTGAAGCAATGTTTGCAGAAATATTAAAAATTTTTAATATTTGGCAGACATGTTGGATATATGTCAAACTTTTTGTGGTGTTTAGTGCTAAAAGTTATCATCTTAGCGAAAACTTTGCAGAGTAAAGACCTAGAAGAAAAAGAAAAAAAAAATCATTTTCAGCCGTAAATTACAATTTGTTTTAGCAGAATAATTTCCCTCAAAACAGCTCGTTGTTTAGAGCACTCTTTGCTCTAAATCCTTTTCTATCTTTTATATGTTTTCTCCATTTTAAACAAATAGCGAGCAAAATTGCCGCAGCACAATCGTCGTCTACATTCATTGAAAACAAAACAAAAATGAAAAATTAATGTTTGTACAAAATATGATTGTGTTGTCTATTGGAAAACAGAATCAAAATTAAACTGCATGTTTGCCAAGCAATTTGTGTGGTTTATTATGCCCTTTAGTTTGCAGATTAACATACACCAGGGATGTCAGCGTCATACACAATTGTGTCAGCAAAACTCACATGTACGCTTACGCTCTTTTATTTTGCGAGCGTAAAATATAATTTTTTACTGCAAAACACTCTCATTCACAGGGCTATATTACACGGCCTGTTTTGAGGCCCCTAAACAGAAATAATATGTTTATTATCTTTGTTTATGTTTTGTTTTATTTCCGTTTTTAACATTGTACAATGATTGACAAATAATATCTACATTGTTTTGCATTTAAGCTAACGATATGTGTTTTGTTTGTGAAAAAAATTCTTTGATGCCTTTAAAAGGGTCCCTTTTTCTTTCGTTAAAAAGACGTACCTAAATGCAGAAATTATTAAGAAAAAAATAGCCACAAGAATTTGTTGGTATTTTGTGCTTGTAAAAATATTTTTGTTTCTGTACCAATCGCGTCGGTTGGTTTTTTTTCTTTGAAAACACTTTTCTTATGTAAGTAAAAATATTTAAAAAACAAGTTAAAAAGTCTTGATTTCCTACAATTTATGTGTAAACCTATACACATAAAAGCAAATGTGACAGCAGGTAAAATTTTTGGGTAAGAAGATGTGTATTATTGATGTATTAATGAAACTTTATTGTTTAACGACCACAAACCTAAAAAATGTTTTGTTGTTTCGAAACTGCAATTTAAATTTAAAAGATATTATTGGTAAATAAAAGTATATTTTTAAAGGCTAGTAAAATCTTCGCTTTTTATAATGGCGGTTAATAATTATAGAATATTTTTAAACTTAATGGGGTTATTATTTGCATTGGTATGTGCAAATATTATTTTCATTGTTGGCATTCGCAAAGGTATGTTGAGCATAAAATTAAAAATATTGGAAAGAATTGTATAAGGTTTTAAAAAGACTTCATATATTGTCAAGTGCTCAATTTTTCCAAAAAATAAGCAAAGTTTCTGCGAAATGCAGGTTCCAAATTAAATTTATTTAAATGACCTCAAGAAATACGTTTAACATCAATGGTTATATACTATATGATACCAAGGACCCTCGAGATAGAGCTTGTGGTGGTTCTGCCATTTTGATAAAAAATCGAGTCAAACACTACCTAATGTGTGATCATCGTGAGGATTATCTCCAAGCAACGAACATTTGTGTTGAAGAGCTGAATCGTAGCATTGTAATCTCATCTTTATACTCTCCACCTAGATTTTCAATATCAGAAAGCCAATATTGTGAATATTATAAATCACTAGGACCCTGTTTCCTGGCCGCTGGCGATTATAACGCTAAACATACCTTCTGGGGGTCACGACTAATAACACCAAAGGGTCGTGTTTTGTATAATACAATCTCTAAAATGAATTTAAATGTTGTCGCGAGCGGCCAACCAACATATTGGCCTGCTGACCCGCAAAAAATTCCAGATGTCATCGATTTTGGCGTGGTTAAAAACATCCCCACGGAAACGATTCACGTTGAAGCTTCCCTAGAATTATCTTCCGACCACACACCTACAATTGTTACTATAATGTACCCCAATAGAATTGTATCTCCGACTGGTTACCTAGCGACGTCAGCCACACAAATAAATTGGTTAAAATATAAAAAATATCTCAGTGCCCATTGCACAGAAAATATTCCGCTCAGTACACCGGAGTATGTAGATCGCTCTATTGATAATTTTGACAGTTTTCTGAAACTAGCTGTTCAACATTCCAATATTGCCCCCAAAAAAACAAAAACTATTAAAATATATTCCACAGATGTCGAGCGTCTCTTGTCTGAAAAAAGGAGGGCACGAAGAGAGTGGCAATTGCACAGATCTCCTCAACTTAAGAACTTGCTAAAAGAGTGTACAAAAAGATTAAGAAAGTTATTGCAGACTCAGAAAACGGCTTCTCTGGAAAAATATCTTAAGGAACTTGATGCAACTCCACAATCGGACTACTCATTATGGCGTGCAGCTAGAAACCTCAAAAGGCCAGTTGTCTCTAAACCACCATTAAGAAACTTGAATGGAAGTTGGGCAAGAAATGATGTTGAAAAAGGAAATCTGTTTGTAAGTCACTTGAAAAACGTATTTACACCTAATATATCTCACAATATTGCGGTCGATTTACCACCTGTTGCTGCTAGAGCAGCTATTCCCCTAAGATTTGAGATGAGAGAAATCGAAAAGGTTATATGTGACTTAAACACTAAGAAGGCACCTGGCATTGATAAGATCAGCAATAAAATGCTATTAGAGCTACCTCGCGTAGCAAAGAAAATTATTCTTTTTATTTTTAATGCTATTTTACGCCTTGAATACTTTCCTCAAAAATGGAAGGTTTCCTTAGTTACCATGATACCAAAGCCAGGTAAAGATCATACGAAAGTTGAGTCTTATAGGCCTATTAGCTTATTGTCAAATATGTCAAAGCTATTTGAGAAATTATTAGTTTCAAAATTAACACCGATTTTAAGTGAAAATAGATGTATTCCAAACCATCAATTCGGATTTAGAAGAAAACACAGCACAATTGAACAAACTCATCGAATAGTAAATGTCATAAGAAAAACATTTGAAGAAAAAAAATATTGCTCAGCACTCTTCATCGATGTTTCGCAAGCTTTTGACAAAGTCTGGCATGAAGGCTTATTACACAAATTGAAGCAAAATTTACCAGCAAACACACACAAACTGTTAGAAAGCTACTTAGTCGGTCGTCAATTTATTATTAAAGAAGGAAATTTCTTAAGTTCACCTCAGCCGATTGGCGCTGGAGTCCCACAGGGCAGCATCCTGGGCCCTCTATTATACTTAATTTATACTTCGGACATGCCAACAAACAACTACACCCAAACTGCAACATTTGCAGACGACACAGCTTTTCTAAGCGTCCACGAAAACCGTTATGAAGCATCTCGTTACCTACAGCATCATATATTTCAACTAGAAATATGGCTAAGACAATGGAGGATAATGGTCAATGAGCAAAAATGCGTACATATAACATTCACCCTGCGCCGGGAATCTTGCCCCCCTATTACAATCAATAATCAAATTATTCCTCAACATTCGCATGTAAAATATCTCGGTATACATCTGGATCGGCGATTAACGTGGAAATGCCATATAGAGGCAAAATTAACTCAAATGAAACTAAAAGCCATCCAAATTCATTGGCTTATTGGAAGAAATTCTGTTCTTAGACTCGATTGCAAGCTTCTACTTTACAACTCTATCTTAAAGCCTATCTGGTGCTACGGTATTCAACTATGGGGCACTGCCTCGGCCTCTAATATCGAAAAAATTCAAAGGCGCCAAAATAAACTTCTTCGTATAATCACAGCCGCCCCCTGGTATGTTAAAAACTCAAACATTCATAAGGATCTCAACGTGCCATTAGTAAAAACTATGATTACAAAATATGCAGTAAAATATTTAAAAAGACTTGAACAACACCCAAATCCTTTAGCTCGAAATATTTTAAATCATGGCGGCCACACTCGCTTAAGGAGACGAGACACTGCAGCACTTACTCAACTAGATGAGAGATAAACACCTATATAAGTGAACAGAACCCGTGATGAAGAAAATTTTTGTCTGGCACTGGCAGGACATAAATAAAGTATTAGGTTAAGATTTGATAAATTATTGTTAGTTCATATTAAATATATGAAGATTCAATAAATAAATAACGAAAAAAAAAAAAAAAAAAAAAAAAAATTATAACTGATTGTGTCTGTCAATAACTCAACATTTTTCGATAATTGTGTTATTATTAATTGCTCTAAAGTCTTCATAGCAAAATATGTATGTTAATAAGGCCTCGTAATAGGCCTCGCAACCGCAGATTTCTCCCGCTCGGAATGTAAGAGACAAGAGTAATCGCACCAACACAATCATATTTCAAACCACAGACATACACCATAGTTAAAGTTGAACTCTTTCAACTCGAATTAATTTATTGCGCTCTTAAAAAAAGCAACAGATTGAGAAATTCTTAATTTGTTTGCTTACTTTAGCAATAGCCGGAATACTGTGCTATAACTAAAGAATAAAATACAGTCCACTACGAAAATTTACGTACACTTCGTAAAAGTAGAAACATTTTTTCTTTGAAAATTCAAAATTTCGTAATTATTTATATTTAGTATATTATATTATACTATATTTTGTTATATTATAAAATTATATTACATTTATACGCAAACTTAGAGTTGGTTAGAGGAAGTCATCACCCATAGGGATATAGGGGAGGAGGAAATTTTAATTTTTTAAAAAATTTAATGGGAAAATTTGCATAATATGAATTGGAACAAATTTTCCCAATGCCTGAAATATAAAATAAACCAATATATAAGTGCGTAAAGTTAAGAAAAAAACCGTTCGGGAATTGAGTTAAAATTTAACTGAAAGCAATTTCTCCAATTGCGATTTAGTAAAGTAAGTTAATCGGATTGAAAAAATAAAATTTAAAATTTACTGAAAAGCAATTTCTCCAATTGCAATTTAGTACATTAACAAGTGCGAAATTCAAATTAGTGAAAATTAAAGGAAAATTTATTATTAAAAAGAAATTTCTCCACTTGCTACTTTAGTAAATTGTCAAGTATTCGGTTGCATTAAAAACTTTTCAATAAATGTACTTGAATAAAACTTTCTAAAGTGCTAATTTCCTAAAATTACAAAGGCGTTGGAATGAAGTACGGAAAATACCTGAATGGAGAAAAAATGAAAATGGAAAATAGTGGATAAGAATACTAAAAATTAAGTTCAATAGTTAAGAGTCACTAGGGTGGAATTTTCAGTTGAATTGGAAAAAAACTCAATTATTTCCACGGTGAACGATTACAGTAGAATTTCAAATTACATGTATTTATTGTAGACAAAATTAATAAAATAAAAATATGGATAAATCAAAGATTTAATTTCTTTGGGAATAATAAGCAAACCTAAATGGAAAATTGTAGAGTTTAATAAATACAATTTTCTTGATTCGGAAAAAAATTTTTTTTAAATTAATTTAATCTCCCTCAAAAACAAAAGAAGAAAAATTTCTATATTCTTAAAAGGATATAATTCTTGAAAATATAAATTTCCTCTTAGATAAAATTTAATATTCCTAAATGAATAATTCTTGGGGAAAAAAATAATAAATTCAAGCATAAATGAAATAAATATTCTTAAATTGAATAATTCGTAAAATAAAAAAATTTAAATAATTTAAGTTCCCCCAAAATAAAGAAAACAAAATTATTAACATTCTTAAGTGAATACAGTTCCTATAAATGGTAAATGAAATCTGATTTTACATGGTAAATAGAATTAGTTTGTTTAATACAAATAAAATTGGGAAACATTTTTTTTTAATTTACTTTTTCAATTTTTAATTTTAATTTAATAAAATTAATATATATTAATATATATATATAATAATTATATATTAAATATTAATATTCTAAAATTGAGTCAAAGTTGATAACTTCAATAAAATTCAATTTGCCCAAGTCCGCATTAAAATTGGGAATTTCCTGAATTCGGTAACCTCTGAATATCAGACCAAAATTAAATTTAAATTTTTGTCCGGAATCCAAAGGTATTTACATAGTCTAACGGTTGAATACATTTGGAACAAGGGTTCGATCGCGCTTGAAGAGGGGTGTAATTCTACAGTCCATGCGTAAAGTAATGAGAATTTGATAATGGTGCGTAACATTTGAACGTAGATGCAAATGTAAACTTTAAGTATATGCTTTCCTGGGTTCAGTTTATTGCATTGACTAATCTATGGTTACCCTACTCCCTAAAATTGGCCAGGAAAGTGTTGATTTTCTTAATTTGTTAATAATATCGCAAAAAACCAGTAGCTCTAACTAGTTTCCAACAAACGGCTCACTCGAATAGTGAGTCACACTTACCCTTATACCTAAAGGTGCAATTCTTAACTAATATTTGCATTTATCGTAGCACACATCCAATAGTTACCATTGAATCTCAGTGGAAACGTGAACGGATCCACTTCAAATTTACTTCTACATTTTTAAATTTTCATCCCTGGTTATAATTATGACGAGCACGACAGGTACCTCTGATTCGGCTTTCAACACCCTTTACAGGGAACAATTCCTTTTTGACTGTGAGAATCTGCTCCAGTTTGGTGAGACCTTTAATAGCACACTGCAAGATCCGAATGAGTCAACACTGGAGGTGAAGTTAAAGGAGCTGGACTCGGAATGGTTGACTTTGAAAGATTCTTATATGAAGGTTATGGTGGCGCCAGATGCCTTAGTGGGAACCGAATTCAAGACACAGGCCAAGAGCGAGTTTGTCACCTGTTCTGAAATCTATTATAATTGCTCGTCGCAGATTAATAAAATGTTAAAGGTCAGCCGAATAGAGTCATCGCCAACCCCCGCCTTTCAGTCGACCTCGAGATATGCCCACACAGATCATAACCTAGTGCCCAATCATTAAGAGAGCTTTATAAAATTGCCTCCATGCGACACGGACATTTTCAAAGGCAGTTATATTAATCATGCAAGACTTTCTCCCGTGGTGAAGTTATATCATCTGAGAAACAAAACCAGAGGGGAAGCGGGAGCCATAGTGAAAAATAGCGCATGAAAATTTTGAGCTGGCATGGAATGCTCTAAAAGTAAGATATGAAAATAAGCCCGTACTGGTAGATAACCAGATAAAATTACTTTTTGATATCCCAGCAGCGGTCAAAGAGGATAGCGAGTCGATTCAAAAAATACAGTCGGCTGTCAATGACTCGTTGGCCACCCTGAGAACTCTGGGGGGGGGGGGGGGGGAAGTAGAAAGCTGGGACCCAATTCTCATAAGATTAATCTCCACAAAATTACCAGATACAACGCTAGCGTTATGAGAACAATCGCTCACGTCCCCCCGGGAGCTGCCAAAATGGAGCCAAATGTCACAGTTTTTAATAGATAGGTATGAGGCAGTCGAGCGGCTTAAAAGTATAAGGAATTCGAAGGATTGTTTTACCCTGTCGCACACATCACAATCAACAGTGCAATCATATGTTTCTCAGGAAACTATAAAATCGAACTGCAAATTGTGCAAGGAAGACCACAGTTTGAGAAACTGTCCCAAATTCCGCTCCTTTACGGTACAACAGAGGGTGGACTATGTATTTCAAAACAAATTTTGTAATAATTGTTTGGGGACTTCTCACCTCAAAGCAAATTGCAAAAGTAAGTATACCTGTCTGGTCTGCAGGAAACCACATCATACACTGTTGCATATGACAAAGGGAGCTCCGGGTTCCTCTCAGGAGTCTTGGAAAGTAAATAGTTCAACTACAGAAAGCGACTCCCTGAACTCTGCCCCTAAGACGGCGCGAAAGGTGGAAAATGACCGCCAGGCTGAGCGACCGAGCACTTCCAGTAGAGTACAGGCCAATTGCTCTGCAAGGAATGAAAGCATTCTATTGCGGACTGCATTGATGCAAATTGAGCACCGGGGAGAAAAATTTTCGGTAAGAGCTCTTATTGACCCGGGGTCTCAACGAACTTTCTTAACGGAAAAGGTCAGAAGTCGTCTTCAGCTCCCATATAAAAAAATCCTACTACGAAATCGTAGGGATAGGAGGCCAAAAGCAATCGGCATCTAAAGAATGCGAGCTAACGCTGTACCCAAAAAGAACAGACACGAGAATATTCATAAAAGCCAAAGTGTTACCAAAAGTTACGAAGCGACTCCCAACTTGTTTATTTTACGCGCCCAGCTGCAATGAGCTGGATAATCTAGATTTAGCCGATCCCTCATTCAATAAATCGGCACAAATAGATTTAATTCTCGGCAATGACTACGAGAGGTTTATTAACCTGGAGGGTATTAAAAGGCATGTTTGCGACCAAGCGCCCGCTTATAATACCGTATTTGGCTGGGTGCTAAGTGGTCCCATGCAGGCCCAAGTAGCTCACACTTTTACCACTTCAGTGAGTCACTCCGATACTGGTGAACTAAGTGCACTTTTGAAAAGGTTCTGGGAGGATGAGGAAATACCCACAGATCGCCCGAAGTCGGCAGAAGAGGAAAATTGCGAGCGATTTTATAGAGAAACTACCACAAGATGTGAAGATGGTAAATTTATGGTAAGATTACCTTTCAAATCTGAATTTCCTGATAAAATCCATCTAGGATCATCCCGCTTTACCGCCCTGGCACAGAATGCTAGAATGGAACAAACCCTAAATAAAAAACCCGAACTCAAGTCACAATACAAAGCCGTGCTACAAGAGTATTTAACGCTGGGGCACATGGAAGAAACAACTTCTCAGGAAATTCAATCTGGTGGCAAATATGAATCTTTTTATTTACCCCATCATGCAGTGGTGAGACCTGAGCATAAAACGACGAAGGTAAGGGTGGTATTTAATGCCTCCAGAAAAACTAAATCAAAGGTGTCTCTGAACGACATTCTCTATACTGGACCCACGCTTCAGAATAACTTAATAACAGTCATTCTAAATTGGAGGAAATATCGCTACGTCTTTAGTGGCGATATACAAAAAATGTATCGGCAGATTTGGGTCCACCCGGATGACAGGAAGTACCAAAAAATTGTGTTTCAAAATCAACCCGATGACCCAATTAAAGATTACCAGTTAAAAACGGTAACATTTGGTGTAAATTGTGCTCCTTACCTTGCCATTCGTACCCTGATGCAGCTGTCTGCTGAGGGTGAAGCTACGTTCCCTAAAGCGGCATCAATTCTTCGTACCCAGACATATGTAGACGACATATTAGCCGGAGGTTATACCATTGAAGAAACCCTTTCAGCTCAGGCGCAACTTATCAGTGCATTGAAATCCGCTGGACTTCCCTTAATAAAGATAACGTCCAATAGTAGTGAGTTGCTTTCTAATTTACCGGCGGAGGATTCCAATGATTCCAATTTTCTTAAGTTTCACGGGGCAAGCTCCACCAAGACCCTTGGGATTAAATGGAATGCACTATCGAATGCATTCACTTACAGTTTTGAGCCTATGGAAAAGTTCACAAAATTAACAAAAAGGCAAATTTTGTCATCAGTTGCTAAACTGTTTGATCCTGCAGGATGGCTTACACCCATAGTCATCAGGGCAAAATTACTTATGCAGCGACTGTGGTTAGAAGGGTTGGATTGGGATGAAGAAATTTCTACAGAATCCATGCAACGCTGGAAGGAGTTGGTTGCAGATCTCTCAAAAATTTAAGAAATTTCAATTAGTCGGTGGATTCAGTACACCCCTGAAGACGAAGTACAGATTCATGGGTTCTGTGGTGCGTCAAAGGCAGCATACTGCGTTACAGTGTATATTTGCTGCCAAACTGGGTCCCATACCACCTTTTCAAATTTATTGCTGGCGAAGTCAAGAGTAGCCCCTATACAAACTGTCTGTTTACCCCGGTTGGAGCTGAACGGTGCAGTTTTATTAGCAAATCTGATAAGATACGTTCAGACCGCACTTAATTTCACTAATAATGAAACTTTTCTGTGGACGGATTCATCAATAGTACTGGACTGGCTCTCGAAACCACCGTCAACATGGGAGACCTACGTGGCAAACAGAATTGCTCAGATTAACCGCCTAGTTCCCAACGCAACATGGCGGCATGTTCCAACACATACAAACCCCGCAGAAATGGGTACACGTGGCTGCAAGTCGCAGGAACTGGTAAATCACATGCAGTGGCGGTACGGACCCCATGGTTGCATAAACCAATGTCAGAATGGCCGAAGCGAAAGCCGTTGCAAGTAATTGAAGCCCCAGTTGAGGTTCATACGCTGTTGGCGGAGGTTCAACAAGATGATGATATTCTTAACAGATTTTCATCATATACGAGAGCTCTTCGGGTGATAGTATACGTCTTCAAATTTTTTTACAAAGTCGCGGCCAAACTCAGGCCGGAGATACCCCCAAGTACGCAGGACATAACTTTAAAGGAGATGAACCATGTCAAGGTAAGATTGCTTGCATTGGCGCAAAGGGCAATTTTTCATGAAGAGTACCAATGTTTGCTAGAATCGCAACCAATAGCAAAAAAGTCCTTTAAAAATCCTAAACCCATTTCTCGATACAAATTCTGTTATGAGGGTCAATGGCAGACTGGCTCAATCGTCGCTGCCATATAATGAAAAATATCTAATGATATTGCCAGGCAACTCCCGATTTTGCCACCTGTACTTAACTCATCTGCATGAATTTCTCTGTCATGCAGAAATAAGTCAGATGTGCCGAATGGTACAAACTGAGTATTACCTTTCTCGACTCAAACCCCGAGTGAAAAAGGTAATACGACATTGCAAAACTTGCATTGTTTACAAACAGCAAGCATGTATTCAAATCATGGCACCTTTACCTCCAGAAAGGTGCAATTTATCTTTACCGTTTCAGGTTACCGGTATAGACTTTGCCGGCCCGTTTGACCTCAAGTCTTCGGCATTACGCACTGCGGCTTTAACAAAAGGATATGTATCAGTTTTTGTCTGTTTCAGCACGAAGGCAGTCCATTTGGAACCTTGCTCGGACTTGACTACAGCAGCCTTCCGTGCAGCCTTTGCTCGTTTCGTTGGGAGGCGAGGACTACCCCAACGGGTAGTAACAGACAATGGGAAAAATTTCCTGGGGGCGAGCAGAGAATTAGAGAATAACTTTGGCATATTTGTGAGGACGATAGCCCAGGATATAGCCTAGAAATATATAGTCCAGGGGTTTGAATGGAGATTCATTCCGCCGTACGCACCGTATATGGGCGATAGGATCCAGCTGACCGCGCTGACTCCTGGTCACTTTTTGCGAGGAGCACCTTTAACGGCTCTACCTGAGCAGGATTTTCAAAGCATGTCGGTGGTAAACCGATGGGAGGAGTTAAAAGCGATGCAACATCGATTCGCGATAAGATGGAAAGAGGAATATTTAAGGTCGTTGCAAAGGCGATATAAGTGGCAAGGCTACGGTATTCAGTTATGGGGCACAGCCTTTGCTTCTAATATCGAAAAAATTCAAAGGCGCCAAAATAAACTTCTTCGAATAATCACAGCCGCTCCGTGGTATGTCAAAAACTCAAATATCCACAAGGATCTCAATGTGCCATTGGTAAAAACTATGATAACGAAAAATGCAGTAAAATATTTAAAAAGGCTGGAACTGCACCCAAATCCATTAGCTCGAAATATTTTAAATTATGGCGGCCACACTCGCTTAAGAAGAAGAGACACTGCAGCACTCACCCAATCAGATGAGCGATAAACACCTATATATGTAAACAGAAACCGTGATGACTAAATCTTTTTTGTCTGGCACTGGCAGGACATAAAGTAAATATTAGGATAAGATTTGATTAATTATTGTTAGTTCATATTTAATATATGAAGATTCAATAAATAAATACTGATAAAAAAAAAAAAAATTTAGACCTCTCATTAATTAATGACACAGTACAACATTTTTCAGTTAATTGATTGCCAACTCAATTCTGTGAACTGTATGTGAAATTAGACCCAAAAAGAAGAATTTCTGCATCATTCGTTTTGTCTTCTTACCTGCGATTTGAAGTTAGTATCGATTTGAAGTTAGTACTATCGTATAGGGGAATTTATCACGTTTTAGGCCCTGTTGTTTGACATAGCTCGACAACCACTAGCCCAATTTAGTTGAAATAAATTTTAAAAAATTAAGAATTACAATTCCCTTAATCTGTTCATATATTGTTTTCCTATACAAGTAACACTTTCGAAGTTAAAAATGAATGTATGAAGGGAAAAAATTATTTTTTGCCTAAAAATTTAAATTTTTTTTTTAAAAATACATAAAAAATGCAAAATGGAAAAAAGTTTCAAGTCTAGTTATTTTTTCGCAAAGTCACATAACCTATGAGCAAAATGAGACAAAGATCATAAAAATCGATGCACGCATTTCGCTTTTATTCGCAATTGAGTAAATGTATGAATTTCAAAAATTTGCTCGAGATATGCACAACATTATTCTGAGAATTAAAAAAAAAGGAATAAACAAAAGGTTATTTGATTTTTATGATTGCGGTAATAAATGTACGTGGACAATTAAACGGAAAGTGGACCTTTTTATTATTTGGGTTTTTCCGGTGGCTACCTATATGATTTTTTTACAGAAATTGCACCCACATTTAAGGGTGGTCATTATTTGGAAAGTTTTGCACAGTTTGAAACGTACAAGTGCTGAATCAGGTATATAGCCAGCCGCCCTTAAAATATGCGCCCATTTATAAGTACCTGGCAGTAAAATATTCAAAAATACGTAGTATTTATAGGTGTGCATTGATCGATTTTTGGCATTCAGCCAGTGCCGACGAACGCGAACAGTAAAAGTGATTTTTCTCCAGTTTTTTAAAAGTGAATAACAACAAAACATAAAATATATCAATATGGAAAACAACAAGTGCCCATATTTGGATGAATATTGTTACGTTTGTGGTCATATCGTCCGAAAAATACAGAAAAAAGATCGAAAAAATTAGTTTACTGAGCAATTCAAAACCGCGTATTGTAATTATTTCGATGAAGCAGATTTAAGTGGTGCAAATTTTACGCCGAACACAGTGTGCAACAGTTGTTATACTACCCTTCTAAAATGGATTCACGGAAAAAGTAGAAAGTTATCTTTTATGAAGCCAGTAATTTGGGTGGAAGACACAACTGGACATGATGAATCCAGGTGCTATGCATGCATAAATTTTCGTCCTGGATTAAACAGACAACAATTGAAAACAAAAGTATACACTGCTGCATTTACTGCCACACTTCCAGTGCAACGCCCTGCTGATACCGATGCACCTAAACCTCCGAGTGCGGATACTGTGTCCCTGCTAGCCGAAACCGTTTTCACCAATCCGACCGATTTGGATGATGCTGATTGCATACCCGATATTGAAAATAGTGCACCACAACCGCTACCACAAATCGAAATGGATTACATTGTGGCCAAGCTGGGACTATCACAACACGACTCCGAATGGCTGACATCATTTTTGAAGAGAAGAAAACTCACACAGCAAAATGTCAGCGCAACATCATACCGACAACGCCAAGCTGACTCAGACCATGAATATGAACAACCTACGAAGAAAACAAGATCATCAGAACCACAAGCGTCAACTTCTACAAGGATGGATATTGCCAATAATTGAAAAAATGTTCTAAATTTTGTTTTTATGCATATTATAATTGCGTATTAATTGCATATTATTTTATTTTCATTAAGTTTTTATAAATAAAGTTTTTTTTTGCATGATAATTTTTTAATTTATATTTTTATTTTTATTTTAAGGGTGGTGGCTATAACTGATTTTTGAAATTCATACCTTTACTCAATTGCGAATAAAAGCGAAACGCGTGCATCGATTTTTATGATCTTTGTCTCATTTTGCTCATAGGTTATGTGACTTTGCGAAAAAATAACTAGACTTGAAACTTTTTTCCATTTTGGATTTTTTATGTATTTTTAAAAAAAAAAATTTAAATTTTTAGGCAAAAAATAATTTTTTCCCTTCATACATTCATTTTTAACTTCGAAAGTGTTACTTGTATAGGAAAACAATATATGAACAGATTAAGGGAATTGTAATTCTTAATTTTTTAAAATTTATTTCAACTAAATTGGGCTAGGGGTTGTCGAGCTATGTCAAACAACAGGGCCTAAAACGTGATAAATTCCCCTATACGATAGTACTAACTTCAAATCGATACTAACTTCAAATCGCAGGTAAGAAGACAAAACGAATGATGCAGAAATTCTTCTTTTTGGGTCTAATTTCACATACAGTTCACAGAATTGAGTTGGCAAATCATGTGTTGTACTGTGTAATTTAAACGGTGAACTCGTGTATTTAATGTTCTAATTTTAAAGAAAATTCCCAATGGAATAAAATAATTTTATTTTTTTCTTTAAACTTTAATCTCAAGACCCCAAAACTAACTTTTATCGCCATGATTTATCAACATTTCATTTTAACGTAACTCAATCTTATTTAGAATTTTGCTTTAGTTAAGGAATTTTAAATAATTTTAATTGTTTTAATCGTCTTGAATTAATTTAATTTCGGAAAACTTAAAGTATTGCGAATTCTATTAACTGTTAATTTTCAAAGAGAAATCTCTCTCTAATAATATTGAACTTTGTTTTTTTCATATTACGTATGAGTAATTTTTATAGCTTTCAATGTTATTTTGTTATTGTGACCTAAAAAAAAAAAAAAAAATTATGTTACTTAAATATTATTTTTTTGTTTTTATTTGAACTTGACGTTATATTAACATAACATAACCACCAAAATTCACCACACTACATATTGAAATAATATCTCATACGAAAATTCGTGTCAGCAAGCACTTGTCGACGGTGGATTTCAATAGGTGCGTTTGTTTACTTTTCCAGTAAAATCCAGTAGTTGAGTAAATTTTGGGCAATATGAAAAAAGTAAACGAACGGAAAATTGCAAAAACTTGCAGGTTAATTCAAACAGCTGATCGCTAAAAAGCTTAGTGTTGTAAAATATGTGTTGTTTAGACTACCCAGTACATTTTTTCAAATTTATTTATTAAATGAGCTTCTGTGCAAGTTTTAAGACTTGTTTATTTTGTACATGACTTTTAATTTTGTTTCTAGTTGAATTACATACGAAACTACATTAATATTTGATTTTTGATATTTGGTACCCTCAATAATATGCAATAAGAAGTAATCATATATTCATTAGCTTTACATCTCTAAATTATAAATGTAAACAAAAACAAAAATAAGTAATATTGAACAATTAACACAAATATTACCATGGATGCCCAAAAAAGAAAACTTAATATTTCATGCTCTCCCGGAACATTTGGGAAGGTACAAAGTGGTAAGTAAAATTGTTTAGGATGTACATACAGCATTTGTTCTTTTAAATGTTTTTATTACAAATTGTATGCTTTTTGTTTGCTTACTTCTGTTTGTTTACTTAAATGAAACATATGTTTTTGTTTTCTACTGGTTTTTTCTGGTAAAAATTTGTTCAGTAAAAATTTGCAGACTCTTTGCTTACAACTGTCACTTTACTCTCTCAGTAGATGCTCTCTTTTGCAAATTTTTGTGTAAGCGAACGCATTTCCGGTAAAAACTTGCACAAATTTGTGCAAATTTTGGGGTAAACGAACGCACCTAATAAATGTAAGTAAATTTTGACATTTTGATACATGTAAATATAAATGGAAAACATTAATTTTTTTTTTTTTTTTGAGAGGAGAAAAAAAGAATTAACTCTATCCATATTTTTTTATATTATTAAATTTCATTATTTTTTTTTTTGTTTTTAAATGCAATTTTTTTTCCAAAGAAAAAGCACTCGACGAAATAAGTTTGTTAATGTTAGTATATTAATAATTAAATTAATTTTATTACTAGTTATTCTTTCTAAATATTATTTTTGATTTGCATTATCTTACACAAGCACGATTGTAAATGTCTATTTAGTCCACGTTCTTTATTTTTACTTTAAATGTTTTAATAAATAAATTTAGTCAGTTTAAAAAAAAAGAAAATGAATTTTTAAACTTACTATTCTGTTAATCACGAAAGGTATGTTATCTGGATAACCTAATATAATAGGGATAGCAATGAGGATTTATAGCGCTATCATAGGAGGGAGGGTAAAGATCATCAGTCGAAAGGTTACATGATTCCCAATATTCTAAATTTTTGGTTTTGCTTTTACTTTATGTTTATTTATTTTTGTTTGCTAAAGAGCTATCTTTAAAACTTAACTTTTATGTTATGAATCATCACTTGCTTTTGATGGGAAAGAACCACCTCCAGACTGAGCACGGCTGGTAGAAGAAGATAGCCAACTTCCATTCAGAGGCAAGGCCTTTAAGGTAAGATTCGTTACATAAATAATGGCGCCCAACGTGGGGCCTCAACGTCGATTCCCCGAACAAAATTCAATAAATTTGAGGGGAGAAAAATCATTAATATATAATATCTAGATGTTGAGGTTTCTTTTATTTCATTATTTGTTTATAATTTTTTTTATGTTATTGTATTTCATTTCTATTATTGTCGAGTTTTTGAACTTTGCAATAATGAAGTCATTACGGCATTAATTGATTATGAAATTTCTTTAGGAGGTTATGATGTTGTGAGAGTTTTGGTACTTGGAAGGCTTCGGGGTCATACTCATAGACATATGTTACTTCCTTAAGTTTTAACGGTTCTATTTATTCGAGAATTTTGGATTATGGATAATTCTGTGACCATACTCATAAATATTACTTTTATTATTTTTTTATTATTAATTTTTTTTTTGACGGTCCAAAATTTTATTTGAGTCATTTTTCATTTCATTTTTGATGTTGAATTTTGGGTTTTGCTGTATAGCGAAAACTTACTCTCTTTGGGAAATATTCAATGAATATTAATATTTTTTTTTTTTTTTTTTCATATTAGCTGGGGAAAATGAATTCTAATTATGGAAAGAAAGGTTATCCATTTTCATACTGAGTAGTGATAAATTTATTTTGCTAAATACAGATTCTGGTAATAATACCATATTACTTCATATCAAAATTGAATTGTAAATATCTTTGTTACCAATTTAAATATAGAAATAGACTGAGAGACAGAGAGAGAAACAAGAAGGGGGAAGAATTAACTTAAATTAATTTTTTTTTTTAATACAATATATCAAATAAGTCATGCAAATACTATAAACAGAAATTTTCGTTTATTGTGTGAACATGCATACAGTTTATTTGAAGGGAAGACTTTGGATTGGTTTTGGCGATATCATCGGCAATATCATGATATTGATTGGACTACTTTAACTTATGCTTTGCGGCGACAATACAAATCCGATTATTCTGATTTCGATATTCAAGAGGGTATTATAAAGAGGAAACAAAGATCAAATTAGAGTTTTGACGATTATTTGGAAGTTATTTTGACCATGTCCGATAAATTAGATTCACCAATGTCTGAGAATAAAGATACGACTGTTTAAGATCATCAGTCGAAAGGTTACATGATTCCCAATATTCTAAATTATTGGTTTTGCTTTTACTTTATGTTTATATATTTTTGTTTGCTAAAGAGCTATCTTTAAAATTTAACTTTTATGTTATGAATCATCACTTGCTTTTGATGGGAAAGAACCACCCCCAGACTGAGCACGGCTGGTAGAAGAAGATAGCCAACTTCCATCACACGCCCTCATTTCTTTTTTTAATTGTGTCTGAACTAAGCCACAAATTGAAATTAAAGTGTGCAAATTATAAAACAATTTAATTAATATTGAGTGAGTTTTTTGCGTTATAGAACTGAGTAAAAAGCGTGAACAAATTTCGGAAGGAAGTAAATCACAAGGTGATTTGGTTGGTACGAAGGTTTGAAGCGGCCAAGAAACCCAAAGGAAATAATTGAATTTGAGAAGTAATAACAACATTTAAAGGGAAAACTTCAACAAGAAGCAACAGATTTTTTTGGACGAGGCTAGAGGAAAAGTGACAACAACAACAATAACAAAACATTGGAGGTTGATGAAGTTTGTATGTACATCAGTGGTGTCAATTATGATTGTGTTGGTGCGAATACTCTTGTCTCTTACATTACCAGCGGGAGGAATCTGCGGTTGCGAGGCCTATTACGAGGCCTAATTAACATACATATTTTGCTATGAAGACTTTAGAGCAATTAATAATAATACAATTATCGAAAAATGTTGAGTTATGGACAGAGACAATCAGTTATTATTTAAATAAATTTAATTTGGAACCTGCATTTCGCAGAAACTTTGCTTATTTTTTGGAAAAATTGAGCATTTGACAATATTTGAAGTCTTTTTACAACCTTATACAATTCTTTCCAAAATTTTTAATTTGGTGCTCAACATATCTTTGCGAATGCCAACAATGAAAATTCATTTGCACATACTAATGCAAATAATAACCCCATTAAGTTTAAAAATATTCTATAATTATTAACCACCATTATAAAAAGAGAAGATTTTACTAGCCTATAAAAATATACTTTTATTTACCAATAATATCTTCTAAATTTATATTGCAGTTACGTTAATTTATTGCGTTGTTTTGAGCAAATGTATTTCAAATCGGAAAATATTTGTTCGCAAAGATATATTGAGGAAAAAAAAGCGACAAACATTTGAAGGATTTTTTTTTTTTAATACAGGATATAGTGCCCCGTCTAAATTTTTCCAGAACTCAATAATATTTTCCCTATCTGGATGATTAAATTTTCAATAAACTCATCCGCTTGTATGCTCGTTATCGCTGTCTACAAGACTAATTAATAAAATTCAAATTTGAAGTTTACAGAAGCTAAATAAACACAACATCAAGGCGAATTCATCACAGTTATTCTTGATACTACAACAAGTACACCTCGTACAAAAACCACAAGCAATTTGTTTTTTTTAAATCAGTGTACAATCTTAAAAACAGAAATAAAACAAAACAGAAACAAAGATAATAAATAATAAATATATTATTTCTGTTTAGAGGCCTCAAAACAGGCCGTGCGATATTTCCCGCTGAATGAGAGTGATTTGCAGTAAACAATTATATTTTACGCTCGCAAAATAAAAGAGCGTAAGCGTACATGTGAGTTTTGCTGACACAATTGTGTATGACGCTGACATCCCTGATGTACATATAGAAGAACCGTGAGTACAGTGAAATTTTTATAAAAAATACTTACATACATATGTATGTATGTACACATACACATCCATAACACATTACAAAAACCCATTGTAAAACAATAAAAATAAAGTTGCTTAAAAGCAGAAATTGTTGCAAAATAATAGCAACAAAATACATTGGAAATATTTACCGCAATCTTTGTGTAATTTGTTTTTGTATTAAAAACCACCACCTTTTTGGTTATAAGAGAGTTGTTTGTCTCATGGTTATTTTGCGGTTCAATAATTGTTGCTCTTAAAAGTTGTAATGGTTTTTTCTCTGTGATATTTCACTCTTTAGTAAATGTTTTAAAGCTTTTACCAAAGGGAAAACATAAACACAAACTCCCATGCCTTTCTTTTGGTTAATAAAAAAATTGTTGGCTAACCCATGCAAAAGTTTTATTAATTAAAATAATTTAAATCTAATTTCGCAAATCCCAGCGAACAAAAGATTTCAATAAACCCAAATAATGTTAAATTCATTTGATGACTATTGAAATTTTTCTAAAATAAAATAATTTAAATCTTATTTCGCAATTCCCAGCGAACAAAAGATTTAAATAAATACAAATACTTTTAAATTCATTTGGTTACTACTAAAAATTCTCTAAAATAAAATAGTTTAAATCTAATTTCGAAATCCCAGCGAACAAAAGATTTAAATAAACTCAAATGCTCTTAAACTCATTTAATTAATAGTGAAAATCTTCAAAAATAAAATAATTTAAATCTAATTTCGCAAATCCCAGCGAACAAAAGATTTGAATAAGCACTCACAAGTCTCTTGAATATATATTTATTGAAATAAATATTAAAATTGTCTCCAAAAAAATATTTTAAATCTGTGTTCGCGAATCCCAGCGAGCGAACTTTGGAAAAATAGAAAACTGAATTTTTTTTTATTTGTAATACAAGATTATGGGATAGATCTACAAACGTTTAAATAAAAGGAAATTATTTGAATTCTAATTTCGCTAACCACAGCGAACAAAAGATTTAAATAAACATTCCCAAATCCCGTGAATATATTTAATTAATTGACTTGTAAATATTTTTCTGCAAATAAAATATTTAAACCCTAGTTTCGCATATCCCAGCGAAAAAAAGATTTAAATAAGCACAAATACTTTTAAATTTATTTAAATACTAGAAAATTTTCTAAAAAAAAAATTATTTAAATCTAATTTCGCAAATCCCAGCGAACAAAAGATTTAAATCAGTACAAATATTTTTAAATTCACTTAATTATTAAAATTTTCTAAATTAAAATAAGGTAAATCTAATTTCGCAAATCCCAGCGAACAAAAGATTTAAATAAGCTCAAATACTCTTAAACTCATTTAATTAATAGTGAAGATTTTCTAAAAATAAAATAATTTAAGTCTAATTTCGCAAATCCCGGCGAACAAAAGATTTAAAGACACACAAATACTAAATACTATTGAATTTATTTGATTACTATATCATTTGAATCCCATCGAACAAAAGGTTTAAATAGACACTTAGAAAAACTCTCGGTTTTCCCCTTTTTTAAAGTTGATAAAAGATATTTCGCGAATCCCAGCGAACAAAAAGGTTTAAATAAACTCTTAAGAAAATCACTGCTCTTTTCCCCTTTTTCTTTATAAAAATATTTGAACCCAGTTTCGCGAATCCCAGCGAACAAAAGGTTTAAAAAGACACTTAGAAAAACTCTCGGTTTTCCCCTTTTTTTAAAATTGATAAAAAATATTTCGTGAATCCCAGCGAACAAAAGCGTTTAAATAGTCAAAATTGTGAACACAAGAGCTCAGAGAAATTATAAGATGGCGGAAGAGTTTATTTTTGATTCGGATGATTAGATCACATTTTGCTCGGAATTCGATAATATTCCAGTGGAGGATCTGACTGATTCGTTTCTCGATGTTAACCTCCAAGATATTAACGATCGGTGGGCAAACTTACAAAGATCGTACAGAGCCCTCTGCACGGATCAGGATGCAAAAGTGGCAAAGGAATTTTTCGATTCCGTTCGGGCGAAACACTTCGCCTGTACACGAGCATTTCACAAATGTAAAGCGAAAATCCTTGATATCCAGAAATCGTTTATGGTGAAAATTCCCAACAGTAATTTTCAGCCTGTTGTAAACGAAGATAGCTTTGCACATGTAAAGGTTCCCCCCTCGACATGTTCACTGCCGTATACATAGATAATCCCAAAATCCCTCCAGTACAGAAATTGTACCCCCTTAGATTGAAAGTTCAAGGTCAGGCAGGAAGTTTAATAAGGAAATATAAATTATGTGCAGGAAATTTTTCGCTGGCTTGGGAGACATTAAGGGACAGGTATGAGAATCAAAGGATTCTAGTGGAAAATCAGATTAAGATTCTCCTTAATCTGCCCACTATAAAGGTTGAGAGTAGTGAATCTCTGCAAACAATTCAAATGACTATTAATGACTGTCTCTCAGCGAGAAAGGCCCAGGGCGTTCCTATTAAAGAATGGGACCCTTTTATAATCATTTTATGCTCTAGCAATCTTCCCGTGGAGACTCTTTCTTTATGGGAGCAATCTCTTGAGTCACATAGAAAGTTGGTTAAATGGGGAAAAATGGATAAGTTTCTTTCTCATAGATGTGAAGTGGTCGAACGTTTGAAATCCCGTAAAGAAGAATCCCAGTGCATTGCCCAGAAGAGGCATACGCACAATTTTCCGAACAGTGCTAAAGCTGACCCTGCCCATTTTCCATGCAAGGTCTGTGGGGCTAGTCATCCCCTGAAAAACTGCTCGCAGTTCTTAAGTTTTGAACCCAAGGCCAGAAATCAGTTTGTTTCAAATAACAAGATATGCATCAACTGCCTAGCATACAGTCACCTGCGAAAAGGCTGCCCGAGCAAGTACTCATGCTCTCTGTGTCAAAAGAATCATCATTTACTTTTACACTTTCCTAAGCCTTTGGTGAACAACCAAAACTCAATCCCCCTCGACACTAATCCGAGTACCTCGGCGCAAGATAGAGCGAACACTTCTCGGTCGGCGGCCGCTCACGTCGTACAGACCCGTGACAAAGCATTTCGGGAAAATGTCTTGCTTCCCACTGCAATGGTCCAAATAAGGCACCAAGGAGAAAACTTTAAAGCTCGTGCTTTTCAGGATCAAGGATCAGAGAGAACCTTTATTTCGAAAAGGCTTCAACAGCAATAAATGCTGCCGACGGAGAAAAAATGCTTCCAAATACATGGGATAGGCGGCGAGGTGGTAGGTAGTTCGAACTCGTTGTGCAAAGTAGCCCTATATTCTGATAAGCACACCCGGTATGTTCCTGTAGAGCCAATTGTTGTTCCAAAAATAACCCGCATATTGCCTAAATGCTCTATATCGAGGTCTGATATACCCTTGTCAAAACTCGAGAATCTTGATCTCACAGATCCAGAGTTTTGTGTACCCAGTCACGTGGATTTGCTTATTGGCAGTAATGTTCTTCCAAAAATTCTTCTCGAAGGACTCAAAACTGTGGCCCAGTCTCTCATGGCACAGGACACAATCTTTGGTTGGCTTGTGAGTGGTCCAGTTGGCATAGAAACATGCCATTCGTTTTCAATTGAGGCGAGCGAAGTTTCAATAGATCCTATCAGTAATCAACTGAGGAGATTTTGGGAAGAGGAAGAAGTCCCTTGCCAATGGCCTCGTTCAAAAGAAGAGGAATTTTGTGAAGCGTTGTATACGCAGACCACGTTTCGTAATAGCGACGGTCGCTATGTAGTGAAGCTTCCCTTTAAATCAGAGTTTCCCCAAGGTTTGCGCCTCGGCTCCTCCCGACCTGCGGCAAGGGCTCAATACCTCAATTTAGAGCGATCGCTGGGGAAAAAGGTTGAATTAGGAGACATTTATGCCAATGTATTGAAAGAATATATGGCCCTGAATGGTATGGAACCGACAGTCTCGTGCGAAAATATATCTCTAGACGGCTATAATTCCTTTTATTTACCGCATCACGCAGTTCTTACGCCCGATAGCCGTAGCACTAAGTTCAGAGTGGTTTTCAATGCTTCCAAGAGAACTAGTTCGTGATTATCCCTCAATGATGTTCTGCATGTAGGGCCTACGTTACAAGCGGACTTAAAGACCTTAGTCCTGAACTGGCAACTTTACAAATATGTTTTCAATGGTAATATAGAGAAAATGTATCGCCAATTTCTAGTTCATGAGGACGACATTCAGTTTCAACGAATTCTCTTTCGCCCAAACTTTAACTTGAACTGCGCTCCCTATTTGGCTATTAGAACATTAATACAATTGGCTCACGACTCAGAATGTTTGCCCGAACGCAAGTTATATTCTCAACCATGAAACTTATGTGGATGATATACTCTCAGGTGCACAAATTAATAAGTCACTTTATATTTTCATTTAAAAAAAAATATTTTTTATTTATCAACCAAACAACTTAATTCTACTATGTTTACTCAAAGACTGCCCTTTTGAAAACAAGAATCATATTCTTTATCATTATATTGCATTTTACTAAACAAATGAAATTCCGTTCCCATAAATGAAAAAGGGGTTTGAATTACTAAATTTGCCAGACGCCGACGTCAGCACAAAATGTCAGCGCGTGTAATAAGGAATTTACTATTTTTTTTATTAAGATATGTTTTGCCATATCTTAACTCCTCCCCCTGTAAGATCTATCGTCCCGATTGTTAAAATGCTGGAAGATCATTAGTACAACAGAATCTGTGATTAGATTCCTGTGAAGAAGGTCCTCCATCAATGGAAGATTTCGGCCTGACTTCTTCATTGACCATTGTTATCACATTCATATCCGAATTGGATTTAGTTCTAATTTTGTAAATTATTAGGCAAATTACACAGTACAACAGCCAATCTGGGGGGGTGAGAAATTCCAAGTCAGGGTGATGGTACTAGGTCAGTATAGTAAAACCCTCAAAGGGTTTGGCGTTCGTATGTGTCAGTTTTTTTATGACATTTTAAATTTTTTCCTTATCTTGATGTTTTTTCGCTTAGTTGTAACATTTTGTTTAAAACGTAGTTTAACATAACTCGAGAACCACTTGTCCGATTTTGATGAAACGAATTTAGAAAAATTAAGAATTACAATTTCTTTAATCCGTTCATATAACGTTTTTCTTTACAATCAACAGTTTTGCCGGTAAAAATAAATTTGTGGAGAAAAAAAAATATTTTTTTGCCTAAAAATCAAATTTTTTTTTTTTAAATTCATAAAAAATCCAAAACGGAAAAAAGGATCAAGCGTTATTAATTTCATGTAAAGTCACATAACCTATAAACAAAATGCGACATAGATCATAGAAATCGATTAACGCGTTCTGCTTTTATTTACAATTAAGTGAAGGTATCCCATTTTGACAAGAATATTGATATTTGTTTTTATTCAAAAAAGTGTCATTTATCTCCTATAGAAATTTTTTACGCAGAAGGTTTAAAATTCATAACCTGCATCGATGTGTATTGCAAGTGTTTGATCATTAAGAATATTGAGGATAAAACTAACCTAGGAGAAAAAGTGTTAGATTTACTACAGGGTTTCCCAACTGCAAAAAAAGTTACACTCGATAATGAGCCAGACTTTTTAACTGCTCAATTTAAATCTCTAATGCAGAGATTGGGAATAGAGTTATATTATTGTACACCACGGCACAGTACAACAAATGGCCAAGTAGAGAGGGTCCATTCAACTTTGATAGAAATTGCCAGATGTATTAAGGATGAATTTCATCTGTTAGAAAATACAGAAATTTTTTATAGAGCGGCCTAACAGTATAATCTTACAGTTCACTCGGTCACATAGAATAAACCAACGGACATACTTTTTAATAAGATATCACATGATTTAGGTGGAACACTGAAAAAGACTCAGGAAAAGATGATATCGAGAAATAATGCAGGCTGTGTGAAAACTTATCGACCAGGCGACGTAGTTTATGAAAAAATTGTAGGGCAGAGGAATAAATTATTGCCACTGTTTAAAAAACAAAAAGTTAGGGAAGACCTAGGTAATAAAGTAAAAATAAATTCTCGTAACAGACTAATTCATAAGGATAATATTAAGACATAACATTTTAGATAATAATTTTTTTTAATCTTGAACTATTTCATAATACTTCCCACAATATTATTTATAACTTACTGACCGACACGACAAATAAACTTTTAAAGACAATCCAATCTCTGGGAGAAGTTCACAGAACAATAGAAGATTCTGTAAGAAATAAGATAAATATTATAAAGACGGAAGTGACATCGAGTATGCTTTACAATGGGCAAGGGCTGGTATAGTGAATTCCTTTATACTCTCGGAAAAAGAAACAGATAAGGCTAAAGATTTTTTTGGATCAAGAAGAATTTCCATATGGAAATTTGGAGGAAGCATTAGGATTTGCGACCATTAAAATTGCTACTGACCATTCTTCGTTAGTTTATATAATTAATTTGCCAGCGATCGATACAACCCTCAAAGGGTTTGGCGTTCGTATGTGTCAGTTTTTTTTATGACATTGTAAATTTTTTCCTTATCTTGATGTTTTTTCGCTTAGTTGTAACATTTTGGCAAAAACGTAGTTTAACATAACTCGAGAACCACTTGTCCGATTTTGATGAAACAAATTTAGAAAACTCTAATCTGTTTCTATCTAATCTCTAATCTGTTTCTATACCGTTTTCCTATATGTGCAACACTTTCGAAGTTAAAAATGAATGTATGAAGGGAAAAATTTATTTTTTGCCTAAAAATTTAAATATTTTTTTTTTTAAATTCATAAAAAATCCAAAATGGAAAAAAGTGCCAAAACTAATTACTTTCGCGTAAAGTCACATAACTCATGAGCAAAAAAAGGCATAGATCATGAAAATCGATGCACGCGTTTCTCATTTATTCACAATTAGGTAAATGTATGAATTTCAAAAATTTGCTCCAGATATGCACAACATTATTTGGAGAAAACATTGACACTCACAAGCCGAACTCTCTCATATTTTTCTACTGTACTAAAAGAGAAATATTGATGTGGCAACACTGGTTCTGTAATGTTCACATAAAACATGCATTGTCATTATACTTCTTCTCTTTCTCACACTGGTTCTGTGACTTTTGTCATTCAACAAGTGCCGTCGAACGCGAACAGTAAAAGTGATTTTTCTCCAGTTTTTTAAAAGTGAACAAAAGAGAACAGAATATGGAACTGTGCAAGCCAGATATAAATAGCTTTTGCTACTTCTGTGGTCAATATGTCTCAACACATAAAAAAAGGGGAAATTTCAGTACTGATTTTGTTCAAACATACGAGATGTACTTCAACCAAAATGTTATAGTGAACGAAAATTGGGTACCAAATATAGTGTGTAAAAGCTGCTACAACCGTCTAATGGATTGGAAAAATAGAAGACGTGAAAGTATGCCATTTGGTATCCCAATGACTTGGACTAATCCTGGCGAAGGTCACAATCCATTGAATTGCTATGCATGTGCGAATAAAGGAGCCGCAAAAAGGATAAGAAAATCGTATAATTACGTTGGTGTTGCAAGTGCCGCAACACCATTGCCTCATTCGGACCACATTCCTGTGCCAAAAGCTTCTAGCCCAGATATTTTCTCTTCTACGACTGCTCCGACATATCATGCACGTGATGATCCCCCATATGAGCCATCAGTATCCAATGCGCCAATTTTAATAAATCAAAATAAGCTTGATTCAATTGTTGCCAAGTTGGAATTAACACAGCATAAATCGGAAGAGGTGGCTTCCATTTTGAAATCAAACTATTTGTTGGCACCCGGTGTGAAAGTCACAGCTTATCGAAGTCGTCAGGCAACACTCCAAAGTTTATTCCTTGTGAATGATGAAAAAACTTCTGCATATTGCCCGGATGTAGGAAAATTGATGGGCGCAATGGAAATAAAATATGAAGCAGATGACTGGAGATTACTTATTGACAGTTCAAAACTCAGCTTGAAGGAGGTTTTACTGCATAAGACCAATAAAAAACCTTCAGTTCCAATCGCCTATAGTACAGAAACGAAAGAAACATATGATGCACTGGAAAATATTTTAAAAATGGTTAACTACGCCAAACATATGTGGCGCATATGCTGCGATTTAAAAGTTGTAGCAATGCTTTGCGGTCTTCAAAGCGGCTATATAAAATATATGTGCTTTTTGTGCGATTGGGACACACGATTTTCCGGTGACCAATATGAATGCCACGGATGGAAACTCAGAGAGCACAGCAGGTTACAAACGGCCAATATTATTCGTGAGCCTCTAGTGCCGAAGGAGAAGATATTGCTGCCTCCACTGCATATTAAACTTGGAATTGTTAAGAATTTTATCAAAACTGTCGCCAAAAGAGATCAAGTTTTCTTGTGTTTGAAACTAATTTACCCGAGACTCAGCGAAAGTAAAATTAAAGAAGGTAAGTTATAATATCACATTCATTTCCCATGATTTTCCATCTTAACAAATTAATTTTTTCCAATCAGGCGTACTAAATGGTCCAGATATACGAAAGCTGATTAAAAGTGACGCATTCAACAATATTTTGATTGACGCTGAATTCAATGCATGGCAGGCAATCAAAGAAGTAATAGAAGGCTTGTTGGGAAAGCATCGTTCTAACAACTACGATGTTTCTGTCGCAAGGATGTTAAGAGCATTCTCGGAAATTGGTGTCCACATGTCCTTGAAAATCCATTATTTACATCATCATCTGGACTACTTCAGCAAACAATTGGCTACCGAATCTGATAAAAAAGGTGAATGCTATCATCAAGTTGCTATGCCATTTGAAATGAGGTAATACTGATTTTTTATTTTTTCAAACTCATTTTAATAAAACAAAAACTTACAGATATAGAGGCAAAAAGTCGCCGAGTGCAATAACTGCGGAAATTTGCTGGTGGAGTACCAACAGTGGAGTCACATATTGACATCATGTGTGGTTCAGAAACTGATGATAGCGATGAATGCGATGCCACTAGTCCCGAACAACCACCATCGAAAAAGTCTAGGCAATATTTATTAAAATAAATAAAAATAAATAAATAAAATAAAAAATTATAAAAATGTTTACTTAATTTTTTTAGTAGTTTATGGCCAGAAGTCTGGAGTTATTGGGGAAAATTTATAAAAAAGGAGATAAATGACACTTTTTTGAATAAAAACAAATATCAATATTCTTGTCAAAATGGGATACCTTCACTTAATTGTAAATAAAAGCAGAACGCGTTAATCGATTTCTATGATCTATGTCGCATTTTGTTTATAGGTTATGTGACTTTACATGAAATTAATAACGCTTGATCCTTTTTTCCGTTTTGGATTTTTTATGAATTTAAAAAAAAAAAATTTGATTTTTAGGCAAAAAAATATTTGATTTTTAGGCAAAAAAATATTTTTTTTTTTTAAATTCATAAAAAATCCAAAACGGAAAAAAGGATCAAGCGTTATTAATTTCATGTAAAGTCACATAACCTATAAACAAAATGCGACATAGATCATAGAAATCGATTAACGCGTTCTGCTTTTATTTACAATTAAGTGAAGGTATCCCATTTTGACAAGAATATTGATATTTGTTTTTATTCAAAAAAGTGTCATTTATCTCCTTTTTTATAAATTTTCCCCAATAACTCCAGACTTCTGGCCATAAACTACTAAAAAAATTAAGTAAACATTTTTATAATTTTTTATTTTATTTATTTATTTTTATTTATTTTAATAAATATTGCCTAGACTTTTTCGATGGTGGTTGTTCGGGACTAGTGGCATCGCATTCATCGCTATCATCAGTTTCTGAACCACACATGATGTCAATATGTGACTCCACTGTTGGTACTCCACCAGCAAATTTCCGCAGTTATTGCACTCGGCGACTTTTTGCCTCTATATCTGTAAGTTTTTGTTTTATTAAAATGAGTTTGAAAAAATAAAAAATCAGTATTACCTCATTTCAAATGGCATAGCAACTTGATGATAGCATTCACCTTTTTTATCAGATTCGGTAGCCAATTGTTTGCTGAAGTAGTCCAGATGATGATGTAAATAATGGATTTTCAAGGACATGTGGACACCAATTTCCGAGAATGCTCTTAACATCCTTGCGACAGAAACATCGTAGTTGTTAGAACGATGCTTTCCCAACAAGCCTTCTATTACTTCTTTGATTGCCTGCCATGCATTCAATTCAGCGTCAATCAAAATATTGTTGAATGCGTCACTTTTAATCAGCTTTCGTATATCTGGACCATTTAGTACGCCTGATTGGAAAAAATTAATTTGTTAAGATGGAAAATCATGGGAAATGAATGTGATATTATAACTTACCTTCTTTAATTTTACTTTCGCTGAGTCTCGGGTAAATTAGTTTCAAACACAAGAAAACTTGATCTCTTTTGGCGACAGTTTTGATAAAATTCTTAACAATTCCAAGTTTAATATGCAGTGGAGGCAGCAATATCTTCTCCTTCGGCACTAGAGGCTCACGAATAATATTGGCCGTTTGTAACCTGCTGTGCTCTCTGAGTTTCCATCCGTGGCATTCATATTGGTCACCGGAAAATCGTGTGTCCCAATCGCACAAAAAGCACATATATTTTATATAGCCGCTTTGAAGACCGCAAAGCATTGCTACAACTTTTAAATCGCAGCATATGCGCCACATATGTTTGGCGTAGTTAACCATTTTTAAAATATTTTCCAGTGCATCATATGTTTCTTTCGTTTCTGTACTATAGGCGATTGGAACTGAAGGTTTTTTATTGGTCTTATGCAGTAAAACCTCCTTCAAGCTGAGTTTTGAACTGTCAATAAGTAATCTCCAGTCATCTGCTTCATATTTTATTTCCATTGCGCCCATCAATTTTCCTACATCCGGGCAATATGCAGAAGTTTTTTCATCATTCACAAGGAATAAACTTTGGAGTGTTGCCTGACGACTTCGATAAGCTGTGACTTTCACACCGGGTGCCAACAAATAGTTTGATTTCAAAATGGAAGCCACCTCTTCCGATTTATGCTGTGTTAATTCCAACTTGGCAACAATTGAATCAAGCTTATTTTGATTTATTAAAATTGGCGCATTGGATACTGATGGCTCATATGGGGGATCATCACGTGCATGATATGTCGGAGCAGTCGTAGAAGAGAAAATATCTGGGCTAGAAGCTTTTGGCACAGGAATGTGGTCCGAATGAGGCAATGGTGTTGCGGCACTTGCAACACCAACGTAATTATACGATTTTCTTATCCTTTTTGCGGCTCCTTTATTCGCACATGCATAGCAATTCAATGGATTGTGACCTTCGCCAGGATTAGTCCAAGTCATTGGGATACCAAATGGCATACTTTCACGTCTTCTATTTTTCCAATCCATTAGACGGTTGTAGCAGCTTTTACACACTATATTTGGTACCCAATTTTCGTTCACTATAACATTTTGGTTGAAGTACATCTCGTATGTTTGAACAAAATCAGTACTGAAATTTCCCCTTTTTTTATGTGTTGAGACATATTGACCACAGAAGTAGCAAAAGCTATTTATATCTGGCTTGCACAGTTCCATATTCTGTTCTCTTTTGTTCACTTTTAAAAAACTGGAGAAAAATCACTTTTACTGTTCGCGTTCGACGGCACTTGTTGAATGACAAAAGTCACAGAACCAGTGTGAGAAAGAGAAGAAGTATAATGACAATGCATGTTTTATGTGAACATTACAGAACCAGTGTTGCCACATCAATATTTCTCTTTTAGTACAGTAGAAAAATATGAGAGAGTTCGGCTTGTGAGTGTCAATGTTTTCTCCAAATAATGTTGTGCATATCTGGAGCAAATTTTTGAAATTCATACATTTACCTAATTGTGAATAAATGAGAAACGCGTGCATCGATTTTCATGATCTATGCCTTTTTTTGCTCATGAGTTATGTGACTTTACGCGAAAGTAATTAGTTTTGGCACTTTTTTCCATTTTGGATTTTTTATGAATTTAAAAAAAAAAATATTTAAATTTTTAGGCAAAAAATAAATTTTTTCCTTCATACATTCATTTTTAACTTCGAAAGTGTTGCACATATAGGAAAACGGTATAGAAACAGATTAGAGATTAGATAGAAACAGATTAGATTTTTCTAAATTTGTTTCATCAAAATCGGACAAGTGGTTCTCGAGTTATGTTAAACTACGTTTTTGCCAAAATGTTACAACTAAGCGAAAAAACATCAAGATAAGGAAAATATTTACAATGTCATAAAAAAAACTGACACATACGAACGCCAAACCCTTTGAGGGTTGTATCGATCGCTGGCAAATTAATTATATAAACTAACGAAGAATGGTCAGTAGCAATTTTAATGGTCGCAAATCCTAATGCTTCCTCCAAATTTCCATATGGAAATTCTTCTTGATCCAAAAAAATCTTTAGCCTTATCTGTTTCTTTTTCCGAGAGTATAAAGGAATTCACTATACCAGCCCTTGCCCATTGTAAAGCATACTCGATGTCACTTCCGTCTTTATAATATTTATCTTATTTCTTACAGAATCTTCTATTGTTCTGTGAACTTCTCCCAGAGATTGGATTGTCTTTAAAATTTTATTTGTCGTGTCGGTCAGTAAGTTATAAATAATATTGTGGGAAGTATTATGAAATAGTTCAAGATTAAAAAAAATTATTATCTAAAATGTTATGTCTTAATATTATCCTTATGAATTAGTCTGTTACGAGAATTTATTTTTACTTTATTACCTAGGTCTTCCCTAACTTTTTGTTTTTTAAACAGTGGCAATAATTTATTCCTCTGCCCTACAATTTTTTCATAAACTACGTCGCCTGGTCGATAAGTTTTCACACAGCCTGCATTATTTCTCGATATCATCTTTTCCTGAGTCTTTTTCAGTGTTCCACCTAAATCATGTGATATCTTATTAAAAAGTATGTCCGTTGGTTTATTCTATGTGACCGAGTGAACTGTAAGATTATACTGTTGGGCCGCTCTATAAAAAATTTCTGTATTTTCTAGCAGATGAAATTCATCCTTAATACATCTGGCAATTTCTATCAAAGTTGAATGGACCCTCTCTACTTGGCCATTTGTTGTACTGTGCCGTGGTGTACAATAATATAACTCTATTCCCAATCTCTGCATTAGAGATTTAAATTGAGCAGTTAAAAAGTCTGGCTCATTATCGAGTGTAACTTTTTTTGCAGTTGGGAAACCCTGTAGTAAATCTAACACTTTTTCTCCTAGGTTAGTTTTATCCTCAATATTCTTAATGATCAAACACTTGCAATACACATCGATGCAGGTTATGAATTTTAAACCTTCTGCGTAAAAAATTTCTATATTTCTAAATTTCTAGTCGTCAACATTTATTACGTCGATGGGAAATATTTTAGTAAATACAAATTTATTTGTGAAAACATCTTTGACAGTCTCTTTAAAGTCATAAAGGTCTTCCGGCGTACAGTATATTGCAGTAACCAAATTTGGTTGAATGAATTCCAAGAGTGTGGTCTTAAGATTCTCTCTATTGTCATATTCTATAATATGTCTAGTCCGTCCAAAATTAATTATCATTTCATGTATCGTAAAATTAGATTTACTTAACATTATCTGTTGTTTAAATTCGTTCAAAGGTCTAAAAACTTCTGGAATGTTAAAGTTATCACTGCTTTCAGTGGCATGTTGAGTGTCATGTAAAGATTCTTCGTCTAAAATGTGGTTTAAGTATTGACGCGAAAGAGCATCAGCTACCACGTTCGTTACACCTGGTTTGTAAAAAATTTTTGGCGAAAATTCTTCTATGAAAGAGCGCCATCTTTTAATCTTTGCATTGGGGTTTCGTGTAGAAACATCAAACGTCAACGGTTGGTGGTCTGCGAGAATCTCAAGGTTTGTACTGCCATATAGGTAGTTCCTTAAATTTCTTAGTGCCCAAACAATGGCATAAAGTTCTTTTTCGTTGGTTGCATAGTTTTGTTCGGTTTCAGTTAATGTTTTCGAAATAAATGTAATGGGTTTGCCCTCTTGGCTGAGGACAGCACCTACTGCTTCATTTGAGGCGTCCGTGGTAAGTATAAATTTCTTATTAAAATTAGGCTGGGCTAATTCAACCTGTTCAGATAATAAATTTTTTAGTTTTTTAAATGAAATCACACCCTGTTCATCTAAATTTATTTCTATTTTCTTCGACATGTGTTGAGACACTTTTCCATTTTCTCCTGACAAATATATTGTTAACGGTTTAGCAATTTTTACGTAATTTTCTATAAATTTTCTATAATATCCTATTGCCCCAAGAAAACTTGGAAGTTGTCTAAGCGTTTTAGGCAATGGATAATTGCCTAGTTTCTAATTTTTTTGGGTCAGTTTTAATGACATTGCGAGCCACTACGTAGCCCAAAAATTCAACTTCTTCCTCATAAAATCTTGATTTTTCCAAAGAAATTTTCATGTTCGCTTCCCTAAGTTTATTAATTATAGTCTTGAGGTGTTCATCGTGTTCCTTCAATGTTTTCGAATAGACAATTATGTCATCTATATACACGTGACATATTTTCCCGACATATTCTCGTAGAATTAGAATATCGTCCATAGCGCGTTGAAAAATACTCGGACTGTTTTTAAGGCCGAAGGGCAATCTTACAAATTCATATTTTCCGTTGTTAACGGAAAACGCAGTTTTCTCAATATCTTCTTCTTTCATAAGAATCTGGTGGAATCCAGATTCCAAATCAATCGTAGAGAAATATTTTGCCGTTCCCAGATTTGATAAAATTACATTGCAATCAGGAATTGGATACCTATCGGATATAGTTTGCTCGTTTATCTTCTTATAGTCAATTACCATACGCAACTTCTGCGTACCATATTGGTTCGTTCCTTTTTTCGGAACTACCCATATTGGGGAGTTATAGGGACTTTTACTTGGACGAATTATCCCGTCTTCTAACAATTTTCCGATTTCACTATGCTTGCTCCATATTGGCGCTTCAGCAATTGTTCGAATTTCCGCCCTTACATCCGTTCTAAAGGGTAAATTCATATTTACATTAGAATGTAATCTTTCGATATTTTTTATAACATTTTCCCTTAAAATTTTCAACGATTTCTCACTCTGGTAATTCATAACAGTAAATTTTTCATCATTTAATTTATTCAAAGCATTTTCCGTAAAATGCTCAACATTTTCATGAGTCCTTCTCATATTTTCATCAATACAAACTGAATTCTCCTGTCCAAAACCTATAATTTTCTCGCAGTGTTTACCGCAAGTTAATGTGCCTTCTTCAAAATTCAAAATTATATTTGCTCTTTTCATAAAATGGTAACCTATTATGATGTCTGGCTCTAAATTAGATATTTCATAGAATCTTTCCTTAAAACCGAAAATACTAGCTTCATAAAAATATTTAATGATGGTATAACCATTAATGGGTCTTACCCTCTTTTCCTTTCCTCCTTTACTCCTTTCTGTTTGTGAGAACTCCAGGACTACAATAGCAGCTTGTCGCGCCACTATCTATTAAAATTGTACATCTTCTCCCTGTTGAGGCTGTCCTAATGATGTAGGGCAGTCCAATTCTTGTTCTAAAAAAGAATCCTCATTAATGTTATTTATTCTCTGTGCTTTATTTTGAGGTTGGTGACTGAACTGGTTACTACCAGTTAACTGGCGTTTTGTCCCATGTTGGAAATTATTGTGAAAGGGTCTTTGTTGGAAACGATGGAAATTATTATTTCGATAAAAAGTTTTATCCTGACCAAAATTCCTATTACCGCTAAAAATCGCTGTTGGTTTAGCAACCGCATTTGATGAACTATCTAGCTCCATCGGTTCTGGTTTTTGCTCAGATTGGCGATAATTGACATGATTCTGACCGCGATTAGGAAAGCGTAAAAAGTTCTGTCCCTTATTATTACCATTATTATTCCCATTAATTGTTGGCTTGTTGAAATGAAGTAAAAAATTGGCTCGCACCTTATTCGCCTCCAACTCTTGAGCTTTTGCCAAAACATCTGGCAAACTGTTCGGAGAGATTGAAAATAGTATATCTGCCAATGGAGGATTTAACCCTGTCATAAAAACTCTTAAAGCATATCGTGTGTTCTTGTTGTTTAATTCTTTGGTCAGCGCGGAGTCCGTTCCGTGCGTCATTATGGTTTTATTTATTAAATCAGTTATTTTTTTATTAACCTCATTGTAATAATCCAGTATTGAGTGTGATCCCTGTCTCATAACGCTAAGGTCCTGTTCTATTAAGTGCAAAGGTCTTTTGTTTGCGTAAGCAGTCCAGACGGCTAATTATAGCGTCGAAATTTAGAACAGTTCCGTGATTAGTCAGTACGTCATTCGCCTCGTCTACTATTTTGTTCCTCAAGATCGTTTAAGCAGCATAATACCGCTTACTACCCCTGGCATAGAGGTTCATAGAATGTGTGGCAGCTTCACGCCAGCTCACGTACGATTGCTTACCACTAAAAGTTGGCAAAGACTTTATGACGTCCAGTGGCTCGTCACAACGCACCGTAATATTGATCTTTTCTTCTTCGAATTCGCCCACTGTGTCCGAAACCATTAATCTTTCTAAATTTCTGTTTAATTCTTCTATCCTAGCTATTTGTGGTCCTGTATGTGCTTCTATTAAAAGTCTAACCTGATCTGTAGTTGCCATTCTGTCGTTAATATTAGTAACCAAAGTCCCGAACAAATTTACTAGCGAATCGATATCTGAGTCCAGATTGGAAATTATTTATAATTTTGTTTACACTTTGAATAAATTTATTAACACAAATTGAGCAAAATATATTTGTTAAATAGCTTTAAGTTTATATAAAAAATTATTATTTTTATAATTGTATTAAGAAACAATATTCATCAAAAAGTAAATGGAACAAAAAATTATAATCTTAAACAATTTTTTTTTTAAAAAAACATAAATTAAAAAAGGTAATAAATATTTAATCTTAC
Source organism: Pollenia amentaria (assembly GCA_943735925.1). NCBI lineage: Eukaryota > Metazoa > Arthropoda > Insecta > Diptera > Polleniidae > Pollenia > Pollenia amentaria. Next base: position 121,436,067 of record OX031006.1, on the reverse strand, counting down.
AGGCCGCATCCTTTTCCGTATTGGTATTCGATTGTTGTCAGTTGTTGATGTTGAAAGATGTTTAAAAATGATTAAAGATGTTTAAAGCTGTTTAAAGATGTTTAAAGATGAATAAAGAGTCACTTTTTATTCTGAATTATTATATCCTTGTAATATTTAAAGATGATTAAAGAGTCGTTTTTTTTTTATTTTAAGTTATTAAATCCTTGTAATATTTAAAGATGTTTACAGATGATTAAAAGTCACTTTTTTATTTTAAATTATTAAATCCTTGTAATATTTAAAGATGATTAAAGTGTCACTTTTTATTTTAAATTATTAAATCTTTGTGGTTTCATAAAAACACAAACATTTTTTATAATTTTTTCCAACACTGTTTTTGAAGTATTTTTATTATTTTCCTTTTACACACAGATAGTTTTTCTTTTCAGAGAGTCACTTTTTAATTTTAAATTATTTAATCTTTGTGGTTTCATAAAAACACAAAAAATTTTTATATATTTTTTAGCACTGTTTTGGAGTATTCCTTTATAGTTATAGAGTTAGATAGTTTTTTCTTGAGTGTCACTTTTTTATTTTAAATTTTTGTGTTTAATATTGTCACTTTTATTTAATTTTATTTTTCTACTTTTTATGATACTTTTCACTTTTATCCTCTATCTAGGATAATTGTTTTTAATTTTATTTTCTCCTTTTTAGGATACTTTTTATTGTTTTTTTTTCCTTTTCTCCTCTATTTAGGATACTTGTTTTTTAATTTTATTTTTCTCCTTTTTAGGATACTTTGTCTTGGGTTTTTTTTATTCACTTTTCTCCTCTTTTTAGGATACTTGTTTTTTTTCTGGCTGTGGATACGCTATCAATGTCCTTACTTTGTAATTTTCAGAACCTTTTATGACAACGTATCCCGGTTGAGCCCCCAATTAATAAGTCACTTTATATTTTCATTTAAAAAATATATTTTTTATTTATCAACCAAACAACTTAATTCTACTATGTTTACTCAAAGACTGCCCTTTTGAAAACAAGAATCATATTCTTTATCATTGTGTTGCATTTTACTAAACAAATGAAATTCCGTTCCCATAAATGAAAAAGGGTTTTGAATTACTAAAATTGCCAGACGCCGACGTCAGCACAAAATGTCAGCGCGTGTAATAAGGAATTTACTATTTTTTTATTAAGATATGTTTTGCCATATCTTAACTCACACAATGTGGAATCAGCGGTTGACGCTTTGACTCAGGTCATTATGACTTTAAGATCTGCAGGGTTCGCGTTGAAAAAGATAACGTCTAAAAGCCCAAATTTTCTAGCATCAGTTCCCAACGATGACATTCTAGACTCAGAGTTTCTCAAGCTCAGAGAGACAAGCACAACAAAAACTCCAACAGCTCTGCCTGGAGAGCAATGGTTGGGATGACAATATTAAGCCTAGTACGTTAGAAAAGTGGAACAATTTTGTTCAAAATATTCTCTTAATATCAAAAGTGAGCATTCCGCGTTAGATTGATTTTTTCTCAACCCTACTAACACAAATTCACGGTTTTTGCGATGCATCAGAGAAGGCTTACTGCGCAGTAATATACTTACGGATACAGGCTGCGTCGGGTATAAAATCGCATCTGTTTGCCTCAAAAACAAATGTAGCCCCCATTAGCCCGGTAAGTCTCCCACGACTTGAGCTTTATGAAGCTCTGTTATTGTCAAAGTTAGTAAGACACCTAGTGAACTCCCTGCCCCATATGAATAATAACCTCTTTCTCTGGTCTGATTCATCTATTGTTCTCAGTTGGTTAGGAAAACCTCCAAATACTTGGAGGACTTACGTTGCTAACCGCACCGCGCAAATTATACGGAATGTAGGAAACTCCTCTTGGCGACATGTTCGGTCGGCGGATAATCCTGCCGATTTGGGCTCCCGCGGCTGCGACACTGAGCAGCTAATAAGTAACTCCTTATGGTGGAGTGGGCCACCTTGGCTACAAAGATCCCCCGCAGAATGGTCAAAGTCCATAACAAAAAACGAAACTTCTCTTGAATTAAAGCAGAAGGTTAACGTTCTACAGTTGTTCATTAACGATTAGGACATACTTAACAGCTTCTCAGAGTGGGATAAGGCTATATGGGTAATGTCATATGCGCTTCGATTTAATGGTGCACTCAGAAAACGGTTGCAGACCAATGAGAGGCCACAACGAAAACTCTTTTCCCATACCCAAAAATTACCTTCTGCCGAAGCAGTAGCCTTCATAATTAAACACTGCTCGTATATTACTCACGAGGAGTTTTTGGCAACAAAAACTCGGCTGATTCACGTGGCGCAACTTACGCATTACCATAGGGAGTTCGAATCCTTGATTAAAAGGCAGGGCGTTGGCAGTAAACCCGTTTTTGGATCGGGATTGTCTCATCCGAGTAAATGGTAGAATTTCTAACTCGACCTATAATGAAAGACACCCCATTATTCTCCCTGTCAACTCAGTCTTCTGTAGACTGTTTGTCGATTATGTGCATAGGCTCCTTATGCACGCAGATACAAATTTGATGTTGAGCGCAGTGAGAGGAGAATATTTCGTCCCACGGTTAAGATCGGCGATTCGGTTCTGCGTTCGTAAATGCGTAACCTGCATACGGTACAAACAAAGAGTAAATTCTCAACTCATGGGTGCCTTCCCCCGGGAACGATTTTCATTTTCTTTACCTTTAACTCATACATGGTTGGATTTTGCAGGCCTTTTCTCGATAAAAACTTCGATGTTACCTTACGGTAAGGGGCGTTTCTAAGTGGACAGCTCTCTTTTGCACGAGAGCTGTCCACCTAGAGCTATGCTCTGATCTCTCCACTAATGCTTTTAGAGCCGCCTCTTCTAGGTTCGTTAGCCCCCGGGGTTTGCCCAAAAGAGTTATGTCTGATAATGGTACTGACTTTGTCGGTAGAGTACGAAGAATTTGACAGCACCGCGTCGGAAGAACTCGTCGAGAAGTACTTTTCCCACGGATTTCAGTGGCACTTTACCCCCCGAATGCCCCTCACATGGGGGGGTTATGGGAGGCCGGTGTAAAATCATTTAACCGGACCGCAGGCACCAAGTCCGCATTCATGGCTATTGCAAGAACCAGGTCTCATGCCACCGACGACTGCACCTCTGCCGATGTGTGCCAAAAGTGCGGTTGGGCACACCAAAAGCTGCTTCATTTGTCTCCCGGGGCACCAGTAATCAACCAGGATGGAGTAAGGCGAAATGTTCGTACACCAGGAGCCCAACCGGAGAGAGTCAGCCGTAGTGGGCGTACAGCATCGCGCCCACGAGCATCTGCACCAGCAGTCCGCCAGGAGAGCGCAAGCCGTAACGTGCGTACCTCCTCGCGCCAACGTAAACCTCGAGTTCTGGATCGCCTTAGCCGTTACCGACGTCCACCACAACCAACACGTAACCACAGCCAGTCTACTAATCGTTCATCGAGAGGACCAAATGCCAACCCGAAACGTATTTTACTGGGGGCAGTACGAGCCCTTGAACGGTTGGCAGCAATCTTGTAACTATTTTTAATCGCTGTAATTATGTTGATCTTGTTGATCAAGGGGCCGCAGGATGTTTAAATTAAAACATGAGTGTATTAACGTTTCCGGCTCTGAGTTGGCCTATTGTGAATGATTTCCTATTTTTTATTAATACTCGCCGTTGGAGTAAGTTTTAATTCGGGTTTTTTGTATTCTAGTTCAGTTCCTTTTGAGCTACCAAACCAAGCAGTCATCCTTCGGCTCCCCATCAACACCTTTAACAACTTTTTACCACCATTGTACAAACAACAAAAATAAGTATAAGAAATAAAAACAATATGTAAGTATACTGAACTAAAGATAATTGTCGTTGGTTTTTTACCGAGCACAGGAACCCCCTCCTGTCTCAAATCTCAAACCGAACGGGAACCCCCTTCTGCCCACAATCTCCAACTCAATCAGGAATCCCCTCCTGCCCATCTTCTCAAAGGCACGCTCGTCTTTGGTGCTGTCTTGTCGAGACCTAATGGTTTACGGTGCCATTAGCCCAAACCCCCTTTCATCTTTTCTCTTTTTTCCTTTCATTATATTAAACCATCGCCCTCATTTCTTTTTTTAATTGTGTCTTAACTAAGCCACAAATTAAACACTGTGACTTCGTCTTTCTGGAGGCATTAAATACCACCCTTACCTTCGTTGTTTTATGCTCAGGCCGCACTACTGCATGATGGGGTAGATAAAACGACGAATATTCAGAGATAATTTCCTGAGAAGCCGTTTCCTCCATGTGCCCAAGCATTAAATATTCCTCCAGAACAGCTTTATATTGGGACTTAAGTTCGGGGTCTTTCGACAGGGTTTGTTCCATTCTGGCATATTGAGGCAGGGCTATAAAGGGGAATGATCCGAAATATACTTTTTCCGGAAATTCAGCCTTAAACGGTAACCTTATCATGAATCTACCATCTTCACATCTTGTGGTCGTTTCCTTTTAAAAATATTCACAAATTTCTTCTACCTGTTTTGGGCGATTTGTCGGTATTTCCTCTTCCTCCCAAAACCTTTTTAAAATAGCATTAAGTTCAACAGTATCGGATTTAACAATTGATGTGGTAAAAGTGTGAAATGTTTGGGACTGCATGGGGCCACTCAGGACCCAGTCAAATACGGTATTATAAGCGGATGCTTGGCCGCAAACATTTTTTTGATACCCTTCACGTTAATAAATCGTTCATAGTCGTTTCCCAGAACTAAATCTATTTGTGAAGATTCATTAAATGCGGGATCAGCTAGATCCAACTTACCCAATTCATTGGGCTTGGGCACTAGAAAGGAACAGGTTGGGAGCCGCTTAGTAACCTTGGGTAAAACTGTCGCCTTTATTAGGATTCATTTATCCGTTCTTTTTGCATAGAGTGTTAGCTCGCATTCTTTGGTCGCAGATTTCCAATCCCTACGATTTCGTAGTGCGATTTTTATTAGGAGAGCTGAAGTCGGCTTCTAATTTTCTCCGTCATAAATGTCCGCTGAGACACAGGGTCAATAAGAGCTCTAATAGTAAACTTTTCTCCTCTGTGTTCAATTTGCATTAAAGCAGTGCGCAATAGAATGCTTTCACTACCTGTCGAGCAATTTGCCTGAACTCTTTTGGACGTGGTGGGTCTCTCAGCTTGAGTGTTATCTTCCCCCGTTCGTGCCGTGTTAGGTGCAGAGTTTCGGGAATAGTTTCCCTTATTTGAAATATTGCCCTTCTGAGATTCACGATTCTCTTGAGATGAACTTTGAGTTCCCTTTATCATATGCAACAGCGTGTGTTGCGGTTTCTTGCAATACAGACAGGTGTGCTTACTTTTACAATTCATATTGAGGTGAGAAGTCCGCAAGCAATTATTGCAGAATTTATTTTGAAAAACGTAATCAACTCGCTGCCGCACCGTGAACGAGCGGAATTTCGGACAATTTATGATATTGTGCTCCTCTTTGCACAACTTGCAATTTGAATTTGAATTGTCCTGGGTCACATTGCACGGTGGATTGCGATGTATAAGATAGGGTAAAACAGTCTTTGTACTTTCGAATACTCGCAAGGCATTCAACTGCCTCATATCTATCCACCAGAAATTGCGACATTTGGCTCCATTTCGGAAGATCTCGGGGGGATGTGAGCGATTGCTCCCATAGCGATAGGGTTATATCTGGTAATTTAGTGGAGATGAACCTAATGATAATCGGATCCCAACTTTCTACGCCTACACCCAGAATTCTTAGGGTGTCCAGCGAGTCATTGGCAGCCGATTCAATCATTTGATCGATTCTCTATCTTCATTGATCGCTGCGGGGATATCAAAAAGTAACTTTATCTGGTTGTCCACCAGAACGAGCTTATTCTCATAACGAATTCTCAATGCATTCCATGCAAGTTCAAAATTTTCGTGAGAAAGGGTATATCTTTTTACTATGGCCCCAGCTTCATCTCTTATTTTATTTCTGAGATGGTATAGCTTTACTACGGGAGATAGTTTTGAGTGATTTATATATACCGCGGTGAACATGTCCCTAAAAGAGGGCCACTGTTCATATTTACCCTTAAATTTCTCCGTGTTGCATGAAGGAAGCTTTATGCAGTTATCTGCAGTACCCGGGAATAGACCTGGCTTTGGGGGGGCATATCTCGCGGCTGACTGGAATGCGGGAACTTGCGTTGATTCTATTCGGCTAACCTTTAACAAATCATTCATCTGAGAGTTACAATTATAATAAGCCTCAGAGCAGGCACTATATTCTCTATCGGCTATCGGTGTTTCTCTATCGGCTAAAATAAATAATGTTTGTTTTCACTTCATTCCAACATATATTAATTGCACTAGCTTGTATCGTGACTTTGATAAGTTTGAAATTTTATATAAAGCTTGAACGGCGCATCATTCTGCATTGTTGGCGACCTGAATCTTAAGGTTTCTGATTCTCAAATTCTTGATGTGAGCATGTTGATTGATACGCCTTTGATCTAACAGTTTCGTATATCCAAGGACACAATTTTGGATGGCAAAGGGAACAAATTTATGCATGTTTTGGATAACGTGGGTGATGTTTCCGGACTGTAGGGGATGTTAAAGGGGAATTTTCTGACCAAATGCTTTCTACTGTCTCACTGTGTTCGTAGAACAATCCTCCAATGAAGGACCTGTTACTCCCCAAAAAGCTTCCATGGTTACCCAAAAATCTGGGGAGGTATATTGGCGCACTAAGCAAACTTGCTAACTCTGAATATCTGCAATCTTCCCTGAGTATACAGGAAAAAGTTGTTATGTGCACTGACAAAATTCGTACAGGTAATGCTGACTGGTTTTAGGAATCATTTTGACCCCAAGAACAAATATCGAATCAATATCGTAAAGCAAACACGGAAATCAGACGAAGATGCAATATAGACAGTAGAGCCAAATAACCAAGGTTATGTGACGAGAAAAAGTTTAAGTTTAAAATTAACAGCATTTTAAAGCTAAATGGAGTTAGAAATAGTGGTGAATGGTGGAAGCTTGCTAATTCGTTAAGAAATTGTCAACCAAAGGTAGAAAACATATTGAGCATATCTTATTTTTGCGACTATTTCAAGTATCTTTTATCCCAAGAAGGTTAATATTAATTACCCCTTTCTTGATTCACCTTTTGAGCTGAGAGAACTTGATTTAGTACTAAAAGATTAAATAAGGCTCCTGGTTGCTACAGAAAGAGCTACGAATTCTATAAAAACGGCCCCTTATATTTCTAAGCGATGTCTTGGCGCTTTTCAATGTTATTTTGTTACGCGACAGCTTCAAATAGAAAAATAAATTTCATTATGCTTTTGTATTGCCTCTTCTTGAGCTATGCCTCAACTGTTTCGTCTTGAGCTATCATTACCTTACTATAAGACTCCTTTAAATTTACCCATTGCGAGTCAAGCTCCCTTAATTTTACCTCCAGTATCGATTCATTATGATCCTTAATGGTACTATTGAAGGTCTCACAGAACTGAAGCAAATTCCCGCAATCAAAGAGAAATTGTTCACGATATAAGCTAGGTTTACAATTATTTCCGATTTTAGACGTTTTAAATGTGAATTAATGGTAAGTTAAGGGATGTACGTGCTCTAATAAATGCAAATATTGTAACGCAGTTTACTTTCTCAGCTGAGGTATGACTCAGTCTGTCCAGGGTCAATTCGAAGGTCTGCTTCCTTTGAAATGAAACACGAGATGTTTTCTTATATGTTTTCTTGTAACAATTGAACAAAGCTTTATTTACGAAATCTTAATCTACACTAAATACTTAGATCTACCACGGTCGTCGGGTGATTTGACGCAGCTGAAAACCGGAAACGGTTACTGAGGCGGCGGCCCAAGCGACTGTTGCTGGGCTGAGATGCGGAGGTTGCTGATGCGCAGGAGCCGGGCGGTGGTACAGGAATGAGCTAGTAAAGAGACTGATAAACGGCTTCGGGTATTATGTGTTAGGCTAGATACAGTGACTGAAGAGTCGGACCCCAACGGAATGCGAGAGCGCGGGGCTTGGCTAGATTCGACTAACAACGGGTTCGGATTACTCGGGCACCAACGGAATGCGAGATCGTGGTGTTCGGGTAAGCACGACTAGCTACTGGTTGTAAATTACTTGGGCACCAACGGAATGCGAAAGCGTGGTGTTCGGGTTAATACGACTTTCTACGGGTGCGGTTAAATACGATTAAATACGGGTTCGGTTCACTCGGGCAAAAACGGAATTCGAGAGCGTAATGTTCTGGTAAAGTCGACTAACTACTGGTCTTAAGTTACTCGGGCAAAAACGGAATTCGAGAGCGTGGTGTTCGGGTAAATATGACTATCTACAGGTGCGCCTAAATACGGATTCGGTTCACTCGGGCACCAACGGAGTGCGAGAGCGTGGTGTTTGGGCAAATACCACTCTCTACAGGTGCTGCTAAATATGATTAAATACGGGTTCGGTTTACTCGGGCACCAACGGAATGCGAGAGCGTGGTGTTCGGGCAAGTACGACTAGGAACTGGTTGTAAATTACTCGGGCACCAACAGAATGCGAGAGCGTGGTGTCCGGGTAAATACGACTTTCTACAGGTGCGGCTAAATATGACTAAATACGGGTTCGGTTTACTCGGGCACCAACGGAATGCGAGAGCGTGGTGTTCGGGTAAGAACGACTAGCTACTGGTTGTAAATTACTCGGGCACCAACGGAATGCGAGATCATGGTGTTCGGGTAAATACGACTATCTACAGGTGCAGCTAAATATGATTAAATACAGGTTCGGTTTACCCGGGCACCAACGGAATGCGAGAGCGTGGTGTTCGGGTAAGCACGACTAGCTATTGGAAGCTACGATAAGTGCTAACTACGAAGAGTAAATACTGGTGTTAGCATCAATATCTACTCCACTTGTTCTGCACAAAACTCGACTACTTATTTAAATATAAAATAAACTCAATGAGAATTATTAGGCATAAGCAAGAAATAAGAAAACAGTAGGGGTATTCATAATGGTAAGTAAAATAGTAAGTGTGTTCACAGTGTGATGGCAGGCCAATAATATTACGTAAGGGTTAGGTTTGTAACGTCACGTTACAGTCCCCTCCTACTTTGGGAAAAAAAGTTGTGCACTTGTCGAGTTTAGACCAAAGGTCTGCACTACCCGAAGGTAACATTTACCGTAGTTTTTTTTTAACTTCCGGCTTTTTCCGGGTTTTTTTTTCCTTTTTTTTTTGGTTCGGTAATAAGGACCTCCGGGTCCCTGGATGAAGGGCTAAGGGCGGTGGTGTTGACTGAATCGCACGCAGGGGTTAGGTGCTTCGTTGGTCCCACATTTCCTTAGCCAATGCGTCCAATGCGGGGTTTCCGGATGGGGCCACTGCACTGCTCTCCACGTTATGAATTTTTGGCCGGGCCTCGAAGAAATGGCGGCACGTGTCGTGGCATCGTGGTTCGACGTAGGTAGCTGGTTATTTTGCCCGGAGCTAAGAGTCTGGTTGCCCGTCTTTCCATTTTGTCACTATTCAAGGATGTGGGATCGCACTGTCTTTTATACTTTTCTTTTGGTTGGTATATATTTTCCCTATTCGTACTGGGGAATTTTACTATTGACACGGGGGTTCGCGTTTTTAGAGGGTTTCGTTGTTTAATCGGACGATCATGTTTCATATGGAGAGTGTGTTCACCTACGGTACAAGGTCCAACGTGTCGACTAGAGCTTGGATGCTGGTGCCGCAAATGGTTACGGTCAGGTACTACCGTCCGTCGGTGGATGGGTCGCTGTGGCAGGCGCAGTCTCGGGTCAGCGTACCCTCACGGCCACACCATGAGCAGAATCTCAATCCGGGGTTCGGGCATTCCTTCCTTACATGACCCGGCTGCTTGCAGCGCCAGCAATAGGTGCTGCGGTGGTAGGTCAAGGCGTTGATGTAATGGGTTGGTTGGGGTGTCCAATTTTTTATCTTCCACTACCTTCTTTTTCTGTGCTTTGGCTCTTTTCTTCTGCTATTCTTTTATACTAGAATTCTTTCACTTATTGAGGCGTCAAAATTGAACATATTGGTCTCTGGATGAGGTTGTAAAGTTTACTACGCACCAGCTTTTCTTACCTAAAATAACAGCAGCGGCAACAATAAATCAAATTTCTAACCGCAAAATTCAGAAACACAACAAGGGTGAACAATCGTCAAAACTATATCGGCAAAGTAAAATTTATCACAGAAAGCTAGGCATAGAAGGGTTATGTATACTGTGTGGTAGGAACAATCATTATGCTAAAGAGTGTCATGCGGATAGGGATAATTTAAAGTGTACTGAATGCAACAAAATAGGGCACGTGGCTAAAGTTTGTATTGCCACATTGAGTATGTCTGCACCTGCGAAAGCGCAGTGTAACACAAATACAACAAATCATATACAACAGGAGGAGAAGTATAGAGTTTACAAGGTGGTTGATATTTACCAAAACAATAACAAATCGAACTCCGAACAGTACTATACAGAAGTCAAAATCGAAGGAAGGATCGTAAAGTTAGAGGTAGAATCTGGATCGGGATTAACGTTGCTTCCAGGTGTCAATTCAACAAGTCAAACTTGAAAATACCACTAGTTCCCACCAATATCACGTTCCGTTAATACAAACAAACTACATTTGTACCAGTTGCAATCGAGTATTGTTCATTTGGCATTAAGACTGCACCAGCAGAATTAAACAAAATTATTGATCAGATATTACGAAATGTACCAAAGACGGAGACATATCGTTGGTTGATAATTTAAATGTCGTTTGTGATTTTGAGTTAAGATCGATTCCTTAGGTTTTCCGACCTGATCTTTCATTTAGCGTAATCAGATACCTCATATGATTTTCGAGATATGGAGTGTCGAGATTGTCGTATGTGATATTTGCTGAAGCAATTTTCAAATTAAATGTGTTCAAACTTTACTCGAAACTATCGGAATCCACATACAACAATTAAATTATCAGCCGACGATATTTCGATGGCATAATTGTGCATGGGCATACAATGTAAGAGTGTGTATCCAATTTAATCTTGTCTTTTACAATAACAACGTTTTGATTTGCGTCTCAATTGCAACAAATGCACATTCTTTAAAGAAGCTATTGAATTTTTAAGACACATTGTGGGACATAATACAATAAGGAAATGTCCCTAAAAAGTCTCTGCAATTCTTAATATGCCTATAGCAAATAGGCATTGTAACCTATTGTAGTGTACGCACACTGTAGCGTATAAGTGGCTGTACATACAACCAATGAACCAAACAGAGTGTTACAATTGCACCAATAAAACACTCGCCTCTGAGTTACTTGGTGTTAATTAGTAATATGTGTCACTTGGAAAACTTTTTTGTAGGGTGTCAGAAATAGAATGAGTGGAATGCAATGGAACACAGAATAGTGGAAGAATATCGAGTGTACTCTTTATGAGGGGAATATAAAGAACTTCCCTATTAGCTGTAATTAGATTATAAGTTACTGAGTGAACGTTAGAGAAATGCTCATAGGGGAAGTTACTACTTTCAGTAACTTTTAGTACAAAAGAGACTTTAATTTGTAAATAAAATACAGTTGATTTAGTAAACTAAAAAACAAAAGAGCAACAGGATGCAGGAATAACATGCAGCTGTTTTGAGGGACGTAGTTCGAATCATACTTGAAGGTGATTTGATAAAGTCAAGAATAGTGGCGCTATATTGGTAATAAGCTTCGGCATATGCCTCAAAGTTTAACCTAGCAGTTTCCCTCAGGTCGGGATACCTCTCCCTATCTGGGACCAGCATAACGCCCCTATATGCAGTTTTCAACTCTCTCTATCTATTCTCTAAGTCCTTTAGCATGATTCTTAAGAGAGATTCCGACTAGTTTTGAGATGGGGTTACATCAAAGCAGCTACAGTACTGCATTAAATAATCACAATGAAATGTGAAAAGTTCTTCTTGGGCACATGTGATATTCATCGTTCAAAATTGGGTTTTCGTAAAATCATATACTTTAGAACCCTAAATAGCAATTAGGGTAAGTACTAGAGTTTAATTATGAAACTTTCAGAAAAGAAAAGTTCCATTTAGCGTATTGTACAGATATAATCTATATTTTAAAAAAGGGGCCATGTGTCAGTATGGCAACGGGCTTAATTATTTACATTTGACTATTCTGAGTTATCTGTTATTTGATAATAGGGTTAGGCTAGGTTATCTAGTTTAAGAATAAATATGAATTTAATCGTGCTTTGAGTTTAGGTGATTGCGTATCTTCAGGACTGGGGGTATTTATATGTTTATCGCTAGATATGGGCATTTAGTTAAAACGAACACATTCTATTTGTTTGATTTAGTAAACTAAAAAACAAAAGAGCAACAGGATGCAGGAATAACATGCAACTGTTTTGAGGGACCTAGTTCGAATCATACTTAAAGGTGATTTGATAAAGTCAAGAAAAGTTGCGCTATATTGGTAACAAGCTTCGGCATATGCCTCAAAGTTTAACCTAGCAGTTTCCCAAAGGTCGGGATACCTCTCCCTATCTGGGACCAGCATTACGCTATATGCAGTTTTCAACTCTCTCTATCTATTCTCTTAGTCCTTTAGCAAGACTCTTAAGAGAGATTCCGACTATTTTTGAGATGGGGTTACATCAAAGCAGCTACAGAACTGCATTAAATAATCACAATGAAATGTGAAAAGTTCTTCTTGGGCACATGTGATATTCATCGTTCAAAATTGGGTTTTCGTAAAATCATATACTTTAGAAACCTGAATAGCAATTAGGGTAAGTACTAGAGTTTAATTATGAAACTTTCAGTAAAAGAAAAGTTCCATTTGGCGTATTGTACAGATATAATCTATATTTTAAAAAAGGGGCCATGTGTCAGTATGGCAACGGGCTTAATTATTTACATTTGACTATTCTGAGTTATCTGTTATTTGATAATAGGGTTAGGCTTGGTTATCTAGCTTAAGAATAAATATGAATTTAATCGCGCTTTAGGGTTTAGGTGATTGCGTATCTTTAGGACTGGGGGTATTTATATGTTTATCGCTAGAGATGGGCTTTTAGTTAAAACGAACACATTCTATTTGTTTAAATGTAACTGTATGTTGTTTGGTAAATAGTTGAAGTAATAACCTAATTAACCAATTTTGAGAGAGAGGTTTAAAGATTGTAGCTTTTTCGGGTGAGAAGTGCAGTAACGTACTCAGAGTGTTTTAGTAGAGATAAACTAGAAGGATCTCGTTCCCACTAAGCATCATAAATTGCCAAATAGAAAAATTGCACTTTTTTGTAATGGATTTAGGGGCTAAGTGACTAGATACCTGTCCTCTTGCTTACAAAGAAAACAAAAGTGTAGCGTATTTGAAAACACTTTTTTTTTACTTTTTCAATCACATTTGTGTTTGAATTAACAGAAATAACTCACTAGATATATTTTGTCTAGTTTTATAGGGCTATATTGTATATATGGATATGCATTTAAGTTTAAAAAAGGAATTTGTTTAGTTGTGTTAGAGTAACTAGTTATATATTATCTAGTTTCAAATTGAGCTAATGACTGCTGAGAAAATTTTACTTTTTTATAGTTCTTTGAAGGACAAGGGGCTATTTGATATAGCACTAGATGCTTGTTATCTAGTAAAAACTACAAAGGTTATAAAAGAGTGGGTGATAAATTGTTCAACGTTTAGAGAATGTTTGATTACACTGTGTACACTCGAAAAGCACTTCTGAAATGACCTGTAGTGAAATAAATGAGTAATGTTTCTTGTTAATTAAATATTCTACATGGCGAACGTGACAGTTTTTTTTTAAGTTTTTGTGAAAAGTGGCGATTCGGTAAAAATGTGTTGTATGTAATTTTTTTTTTTTTAATTTCGGGTTTTATAAACTCAAAGACAAAAGATGTTAGTAAAATAAAAAGTGAGAAAAAACTTAATAGTCCTATAAGTTTAAAAAAAAAAAAAAAAAAATTGAATGGCCTGGTGGAAAAAAATATTGTCCACCATACCACTACTTGTAGCAGGTTATGAAGTGGGAAAGTCCACAGAGGAAAATGAAAATAAAGAACTGGTGCAGATACTACGCCAAAATATACAACAACCTGTTACAAGTGAATCAATAAAAAACAATAACATGAGTTACTTGGAAATTTTCTCAATAGTGGTTGTGGTAATAATAGGTGTTATCTATGTGATAAAAATAATATGTAAAGCCTTAAAAAACAATAGTAACAACGCCCCACAACAACAGATATAAAAACATAAGAATGCATATCCTTAAAGAACAATAGTAACAACGCCACACAACAACAGATGTAAGAAGATATCAGAAGACAACAAAGGAAAGCCAGAAAAATGGGAAGCAAAAAAATCAGCCAAATCCGATCAAATTTGTCAAGTGTGTTGTGGCTACATCACACCTTAACATGAAATCCTGATGTTAGTGAGCTGCAAACATATTTTTCACCTTGTGTGCATCGATACTTGCTATGACATGTATAGGGAATGTCCTGAATGCTGGATGCTGCATAAATTTGATAAGTATCAATAAATATTAATATAATAATAAACAAACTTATTATTTTTAAGGTATGAAACCATTATTAGTAGTATAGAACTAGGGATGCCAAACGGGAAATTCCGAATCCCGAAATCCCGGGATTTTTCGGGATTGATAAATCCCGAATCCTGGGATTTATTTTAATGAGTCCCGGGATTTTTAACATATCAAATTTTATGTACAAAACTGTTCGTTTTTATTGAATTTTTATGCTACATAAAAAAAAAATTATTAAAAATTATATTTGAGTTATATTTTTTATTGCAAATAATTCTTACTTCTGAGTTTAATTTTTCTTTTTGGAACACAGCGAGTATTTAAAATTTTTATTTTTTACTTGATATATGACGACTATTTCTGGATTTTTGTATTTTGCTTAATAAAAACCATTATTTTAAGTACATCTCAAGCCTTTATTACAATTACGTTGAGCAAGTTCAGCTTTGGCTTAAGACATAATTCCAAAATAAAAATGATTATTTTTATGCAAAATATAGAAATCAAGAAATAATTGTTATATATCAAGCAAAAAATAAAAGTTATTCACGATCCAATTAAAGTTTTATTCAGAAACTAAAGAATAAAAGTTGATATAATGATAATAATTAAGTCGTAATATTGATGAAATAGCTGATTTTCCTTCCGGTCCAATAATAATAAAAAATTTGCTTAAAAAACATACGGTAAATAAAATAATTTTTTTTTATAAATAAAAACTATTTGACGTATTTATAAATAAAATATTTAAACTTGAAATCTGTTTTAAGAAACATTTGTATAAACATTTTGTTTTAAAATAAATTTCAAACGTACTTAAATTATTAATAATGAATCTCGCCCTCACCCTGGAGGTGTATTGTACTGCAGTCGACATACTTTTACAGTTTTTATCTCAGCTATCGAGATCGATGAGGGACTACACTTTGCAGTGTATTACTGTCGTCACAACTTAATTCACATTAAAAATTGAAGTGCTGTCAAAAAACCGAAATCAATTGATCACTCGTTCGGTCGTGCTCGTTGTCAACAGACGTGTTTTTTTTTAACTCCGCATACGATTCTTTTTTTTAACATAAATTGGTTAATAATATTTAACAAGCGAATTTGGACGCTCAAAATTAAAGTGAACAATAGAACAAGTAAAAAACAAACAAAAAAAATAATAAGTAAAAAAATACATGAAAAAAAGTATACGTATGAACGTACATACATACATAATACAAATAATCTGTGCAAAAAATTATTTATTCTTTTGGTGTTACAAAAACATAATACATAATAAGAAGAGCACAGTCAACAAAAAAAAATAAAAAAATAAAAACAACGGTGAAAAAAAACCAAAAACAACTCTCTATATGAGTAATAACAATGAATCAATAACAAAAATAAATAATATTCATGCTAGCGAAAGCAATGTGGAAATAAACATAACAACAGAAAACAATAACAACAACCTAACGCCAAAACCATCAAGTGTTACCATTTCAAAGACATTCCTAGTAGGAAATGATACCATGAACTCAAACACAGACGCAACGGAAAACACACAAGTAAAAAATTTTCAAAAACCACAAGTGCAAGTTGGTATGGATAGGTATATAACAGTTCTCAAACGGGGTCGCAGCCCAGCCTCTTCAGCTGTAGCCTCGTCTCTAAAGTTCCATCTTTTGATATAATAAATTCGCAAAATCGTTTTGCAATTCTGGAGGATGAATCTTCTGAAGCACCTAACGTCATTAAATCGTCGAAGCCACCCCCGATATATCTTAGAGAGCAAAACTCAAGTGAGCTTATAAAAAGTTTAATCTCGGTGATAGGTGAAAATTCGTTTTAAGTTGCTGCAATCAAGCGTGGAAATATAAACGAGACAAAAATACAGATTAATCATGAGAATGATTTTCGTAAAATAATTAATAAGTTTGAAGCACTTAATAAAAGCTTCTATACGTACCAACTGAAAAGCAGTAAAGGTCTTCAAGTTGTGATTAAGGGCATTGACTCATGCGTGGACCCCGACGAAATAAAAACATTTTTAGAAGAAAAAGTCTTCAAAATAAAAAATGTTAAATATTAAAAATAGGGAAAAAAATCCCCAACCCCTATTTCGAGTGGAGTTAGAGCCCGGCGATGTTAAGCTAAAAAAAAATGAAACGCATCCCATTTACAGTTTAAAATACATCTTGTACAGAAAAATCACGATCGAAGAGCCGCACAAAAGAAATGGACCCGTTCAGTGTTTAAACTGCCAAGAATTTGGTCATACTAGGGCATACTGCCATTTACCCCCTGTTTGCGTCGTATGTGGAGAATTACATGGTACCGTCCGGTGCGACAAGTCCAAAAATGATCCTAATGTAAAAAAATGTAGCAACTGCGTGGTAATCACACTGCCAACTATAGAGGGTGCCCGGTATATTCGATTGTCAAGCGTTCTGTTGGACAGAAACTTAACCCCCCTCAAATGCAGGCAACTAATCAAGGAAACACGTACGGTGTCCAGATACCACAGCCAAATACTAACAGAACCTCGTACGCTAATGTCTTAAAATCTAATCCTATGCCACTGCAAGGTGATGTACCAAATAATGACGAAATTCCCATTTCTAATTTAACCCGGCTAGAAAAAACCATGGAAACATTAGTGCAAACAGTTAACAATTTCACTAACACAATGGGTAACATGATGCAAGAAATGTTAAGAATGCAATCGATGTTATTTCAAGCTGTACTAAACAAACCATGAACTGTTTAAAAATTTGCTTTTGGAACGCAAACGGCATCCGCCAACACAAAAATGAACTAGAATACTTCCTTAAAAATAAACAAATTGATGTTATGATGGTTTCTGAAACTCATCTGACCTCAAGAAATACGTTTAAAATCAATGGTTATATATTATATGATACAAAGGACCCTCGAGACAGAGCTTGTGGAGGTTCTGCCATTTTGATAAAGAACCGAGTAAAACACTACTTAATGAGTGATCATCGTGAAGATTATCTCCAAGCAACAAACATTTGCGTTGAGGAATTAAATCGAAACATAGTAATTTCATCATTATCAGAAAGCCAATATAATAAATATTTCAAATCATTAGGACCCTGCTTCCTGGCTGCTGGCGATTATAACGCTAAACACACTTTCTGGGGGTCACGACTTATTAAACCTAAGGGTCGTGTTTTGTTTAACACAATTTTTAAAATGGATCTAAATGTGGTCGCGAGCGGACAACCAACATATTAGCCTACTGATCAACAAAAAGTTCCAGATGTCATCGATTTTGGAGTGGTTAAAAACATCCCCGCAAAAACGATTTATGTTGAAGTTTCCTTAGAATTATCTTCTGATCACACACCTACAATTCTTACTATAACAAATCCTAATAGAATTGTATCTTCGTAGGATAACTTAGTGCCGTCAGCCACTCAAATAAATTGGTTAAAATATAAAAAATATCTCAGTACCCACTGCACTGAAAATATTCCGCTTAGTACACCGGAGAATGTGGATATTTCTATTGTAAATTTTGACAGTTATCTGAAACTAGCTGTTCGACATTCTAGTATAACCCTCAAAAAAACCAAAAATAGTAAAATACATTCTGCAGATGTCGAGCGTCTCTTGACTGAAAAAAGGAGAGCTCGAAGAGAATAGCAATTGCATAGATCCCCTCAACTTAAGAATTTACTAAAAGAGTGCACAAAAAGGCTAAGAAAGTTACTGCAGTCTCAGAAAACGGCTTCCCTGGAAAAATATCTTAAGGAACTTGAAGCAACTTCTCAATCAGACTACTCTTTATGGCGTGCAGCTAGAAATCTTAATAGACCAGTTATCACTAAACCACCATTAAGAAACTTAAATGGAAGTTGGGCACGAAATGATGAAGAAAAAGGAAATCTTTTTGTTAATCATTTGAAAAACGTATTTACCCCGCATACATCTCCCGATATTGCAGTCGAGTTGCCACCTGTTGCTGTTAGAGCTGCTGTTCCACTTAGATTTGAGATAAAAGAAATCGAAAAGGCTATTCATGATTTAAACCCCAAGAAAGCCCCTGGGTTTGATAAGATCAGCAACAAAATGCTTTTAGAGCTACCAAGCATAGCAAAGAAAATTATTCTCTTGATTTTTAATGCTATTTTACGCCTTGAATACTACCCACAAGAATGGAAAGTATCCTTAGTTACAATGATACCTAAGCCAGGGAAGGATCCTACAAAAGTTGAGTCATATAGACCTATAAGCTTATTGTCTAATGTATCAAAGCTGTTTGAGAAGCTGTTAGTGTCAAAATTAGCCCCAATTTTAAATGTAAATAGATGTATTCCTAACCATCAATTCGGCTTTAGAAGAGAACATAGCACAATTGAACAAACCCATCGTATAGTAAGCGCCATAAGAAAAGCCTTTGAAGAAAAAAAATATTGTTCCGCCCTCTTTATCGATGTTTCTCAAGCTTTTGATAAAGTCTGGCATGAAGGGTTATTACATAAATTGAAGTTAAACTTACCAGTAAACACGCACAAGCTGTTAGAAAACTACTTAATCGGTCGAAGGTTTATAATTAAAGAAGGTGATTTTATAAGTTCTCCTCAGCCAATTGACGCTGGAGTCCCTCAGGGAAGCATCATGGGCCCACTGTTATACTTAATATATACCTCAGACATGCCAACAAATAACCACACCCTAACTTCAACATTTGCTGATGATACAGCTTTTTTAAGCGTACACAAAAACTGTCATGATGCATCTCGCTACTTGCAGAATCATATATTTGAATTGGAAAAGTGGTTAAAACAATGGAGGATAAAGGTCAATGAGCAAAAATGCGTATATATAACATTCACCTTGCGTCGGGAGTCATGTCCCCCTATTAAAATCAATAATCAATTAGTGCCCCAACAAACGCATGTAAAATATCTTGGTATTCATCTAGATCGGCGTTTAACATGGAATTCCATATAGAAGCAAAACTAACACAAATGAAACTAAAAGCAATTCAACTTAATTGGCTTATTGGAAGAAACTCTGTTCTTAGTCTCGATTGTAAACTTCTACTTTACAACTCTATATTAAAGCCAATCTGGTGCTACGGTATTCAGCTATGGGGCACTGCCTCGGCCTCAAATATCGAAAAAATTCAAAGGCGCCAAAATAAACTTCTTCGAATAATCACAGTCGCTCCCTGGTATGTTAAAAACTCTAATATTCACAAGGATCTCAATGTGCCATTAGTAAAAACTATTATTACGAAGTACGCAGCAAAATATTTAAAAAGGCTTAAGTCGCACCCAAATCCACTAGCTCGAAATATTTTAAATGACAGCGGCCACTCTAGATTAAGGAGAAGAGATACTGCAGGACTCATCCGACGAGAAGACCGCTAAAAATCTACACATGTGAATAGAAACCGTGAAGAGAAAAATTTTCGTCTAGCATTGGCAGGACAAAAATAAAGTATTAATATAATATTTGATTAATTATTGTTAGTTCATATTTAATATATGAAGATTCAATAAATAAATAATGAAAAAGAAAAAAAAAATTGATCTGGAAAAACTAAGAGATACGTATATTTTTTTCAAGCATTTTTCAGAATCTGATCAGTTTAATCATGGGTGAGGCCAGTGTTATAAACATATGTATAAAATAAATTGTTTTGTTGTTTTCATTTTTAAAAATTTATGTTATGTATATAAAATCAAAAAGTTTTGTATAAAAAAAGTTGCATCTTAAAGAAACACATTGATCCCGAAAAATCCCGAATCCCGGGATTTTCAAAAATCAGTCCCGATTGGCATCCCTATATAGAACCCTTAGAAATCAAGTTTAAACAATCTTATAAATGCCTATACCAAAATAGACCGATACAATCGGAAACCTTAAACAAGCATATTACTATTTTAATAGAGTCACTTAGCAATATTAGAGAAATCTTAAACACAACACAAGGAACAGGCTGATAAGATATTTTTCAAATTAAGGGATAAATTATTAAAAATTTTTCATAAGCATAATATTCATAATAAAGTTCCGCTAACCCTAAGTTGCGAGGTAGATAAGAAAATCATTGAATCGGACGATAGCGAGCAGGATGATTTTGAGGAAGACAAAGAAATACAACCAAACACAATGACGCGTTCAGAGGACGAAGTAATGGATAAGACAACGAAGATTGTCCCCACTTTTGACGGAAATGTAGACAAACTCCAGAGTTTTTTGGATGCGTTAACAATTGTTGATAAAATAAAGGATACGCATGAGGAAATAGCGATAGGAGTAATTAAGACTAAACTTAAAGGACAAGCTAGGAACCTAATTACAAATGAGGATTCGATAGTGGCTATAAGCAGTAAGCTAGAATCTAATATTCAGGGTGAATCGTCTGAGGTGTTATGCTCAAAATTAATGAATATAAAACAGCAGTCGAAGTCAGCAACTTCATACGCTGAGGAAATTCAGCAAATCACAAAAAAATTATGTGGAGCCTACATACGAGAGTGCTACCCATACCATATCTCTGAGAAATTAATAAAACAAAATTTCACTAAAGCGATTTCTAAAAATGCAGCAAATGAGGAAGTTAAATTGATAATGAAACAGGAAACTTTGTTTCATTGAATGAAGTTGTTTCGAAATTTATAGAAGCTAGCACTGAAGCGACTACCGCAAATTCATCCGTGTTTTACTTTAAGCGCCCTGGGTCTTCAAGGCAAAATCATGAAAACCGATTCCTGGCGTCGAAATAATCATTTTAATGGTTCTAATAATAATAATAATTTTAACAATAATAATAGTTGGCGACGCGGGAATAATCATAATAGAAATCAGGCACACCATTCACGAAACGGGGGACGTGTGAGAATAACACAAGGAGTCTCGGGAAACGAGATTCCCCCTCAAGATATGGGGGGCCAAAGTTAGAAGGACAGATAATGTATAATAAATCAATATTTCACTTAAATCTCAATTTAAGTAGCTTTATTGAACTTTCAATTTCAACTTATTTAAATACATTTCTAGTGGACACCGGAGCGGATGTCTCACTAATCAAACTGAATGCAATAAAATCTTTAAGAATCAACTCTCAAAATATTATTCGAATAACAGGCATAGGAGAAGGAAATATAAAATCCATAGGTACAATACAAATTGACCTTAGAGTCAAAAACTTTGTGATTCCACACAAATTTCATGTTGTTTCAGATACATTTCCAATACCATTTTAGGGTATATTGGGTTTAGACTTTTTAAAAAGATACAATGTCACTACAATACGGAAAGGAAACAAATTCAAATTTAATTTCTTTGAGACCACATAATTTAAAATATTCCATAAATATACCACTACTTGAAAGTATAAATGATGACTCAATTACATTACCAGCTCGATCAGAGGTGTTCAGACCAATAAAATTCAATAGCAAAGCTACTGATTTAGTAATCCCAAATCAAACTATACAAGACGGAGTGTATGTCGCTGGATGCATTGTATCTAAAAACTTCCCATATGTGAGAATTGTTAACACAAGCCCAGAAAATAAGTTTTTAAATAATGTATCAATAAAACATGAAAATTTATCTGATTATGAAATTATTGGTACCCACAGTACTGACAAAATTAGAGAACAAACCATTTTAGGAAAATTAAGGAAAAATTGTCCCGAAATGGTTAAGTCCGACTTATCCCTATTATTTTCGAAGTATATTGATATTTTTGCGTTAGAAAGTGACAAAATAACTACAAATAAATTTTACACACAAAAATTAAGATTATCTGACGAAAATGTTGTATACATAAAAAATTATCGTACGCCGCATTCACAAAAGTCCGAAATAATTAGACAAGTTGAAAAACTTCAACAAGATGGAATTGTGGAACCGTCAGCGTCTAATTATAATAGTCTTGATTGATGCAGGGAATGTAATCTAAAACTGCATCCAGATAAGTGCATTTTTTCCGATCTGAAGTTACATATTTAGGACATAGGTGTACTGATAGAGGAATTCTGCCGGATAGTAGCAAATATGATGCAATAAAAAACTATCCCAGACCATCGAATTCAGATGAAGTACGTCGATTTGTAGCTTTCTGTAATTATTACAGACGCTTCTTAAAAAAATTTTGCATTTTATTCAGTACATTTGTCTCAACTAACCAGAAAAAAAGAACAGTTTATATGGTCTAATGATTGTAAACATGCATTCCAACACCTGAAGGCAGCACTGTTATCACCACAAATTCTGCAATACCCAGATTTGGAAAAAACTTTTTATATAACTACTGATGCCAGTTAAACTGCTTGTGGCGCAATATTATCACAAGAAAAAGATGGTATACAACGTCCAGTTGCATATGCATCACGAGCATTCACCAAGGGTGAATCAAATAAAGCAACCATAGATAGAACAGGAGTTAATAGCTGTTCAATGGGCAATTAACCATTTTCGACCATATGTATATGGAAATAAATTTATAATACGTAGTGATCATAAACCATTAACATATCTATATTCTTTAAAAAATCCATCCAGTAGATTAACCAGAATTCGACTGGAATTGGAGGAATATGATTTTATTATAGAACACATTAAAGGAAAAGACAATTCAGGAGCGGACGCGTTATCTCGAATTGACTTCAGTGATATAAAATCAATCCCTTTAATTAACAATGTTAAACTGGTAATCACGCGTGCACAAAAGAAAAAACAACAAAAAATTCAAAGTGAGGATAGTCAAGTAATTCAAGAAAAGCCTAGAGTTTTCGAAACCATTGGCTTAGACTGCGTAAAAAAGTGGCCCAAACTTAAAATGGATACCGTTAGAGGTATTCCTACACTATGTTTTAAACGAGGTAAACAGGTGATAGCACAGAAAATAAATATACAGAGTACGTTTGCTAATGGAAACATCGATCTAGATCAATTTTTTCCAATTCTTGAAAAAGAAGCAAATCGTAGAAATTTTAATAAAATACAAATAAATTTGAACGATAATTTATTTAACCACGTATACATTGAACATTTTAAAGAAAAAGCAAATAAACTTATAAGTGGATTGCAAATAGCGTTAACACCTAGAATACGCATAATTACAGATATAAAAGAAAAGGAAAATTTATTAAGAAAATTTCATGACAGTCTCTTCTTTGGAGGACATCCTGGAACAACTAGACTACTTAAAAAGATTCGGCAATTTTATTATTGGAAAAACATAACTAAGGATGTTTGCCAATACGTAAAGAAATGTGTTTAATGTCAAAATAATAAAACCACAAAGAATATACAACCAAATATGATTTTAACCGAAACACCCCATAAACCTTTTCAAACAGTAGTAATAGATACTGTAGGTCCACTTTCAATATCAGAAGCAGGAAATCAATATATAGTAACTTTAATATGTGACCTAACAAAGTATCTGATAGCAATATCAGTAACTGATAAGAGCGCAAAAACAGTGGCAAAGGCAGTAGTAGAACATTTCATACTAATTTATGGGCCTATGAGTAAAATAATTAGTGACATGGGCACCGAATATAACAACCAAGTTCTTTTAGAACTACTAGAACTTTTGAACATTAACAAGACAACATCAGCTCCTTACCACCACCAGACTTTAGGGACAGTAGAAAGGTCCCACTGCACCTTTAATGAATACTTACGATCATATCTTAACGCTTCAAACAACGATTGGGATAAATGGGTAAAATACTTCGCATATACCTTTAACACAACACCATCTACGGTGCATAGATACTGCCCATTCGAATTAATTTTCCCTGCTAGTCCACAACATACACCATTGATACCGTTTGATACAATAGATCCTTTATATAATTTTGATAATTATTCAAAAGAAGTTAAATTTCGTCTACAAACCGCATTAACTAGGGCACAACACTTAATTAACAAGATGAAACTAAATCAAAAACAGATACATGATAAAAACATCAACAATACAGATATTGCAATTGGACATGAAGTGTTTATTAAAAATCATACAGCACACAAACTAGAACCACTTTACAAAGGACCATACAAAGTAATTGAAATTGACGACAAAAACAATATATTCGTAAATTTAAAAGGAAAAAAACAAAAAATTAATAAAGAAAATATTAAAGTTTTTAGCCAATGAAAAAAAAAAAAAAATTTAATTTTTTTTTACACAAATATGTACATATGTATATCATTATTCCATAAGTAACTAGATAACTTCATAACATAATTTTTTTTAATATTAAGACACTTCCTATTAACTTGTTATTTTATTAAAATAAAGCGAAATTTTTTTTTATTGTTTTGTTAAATTTAAATTTCTAAAGAAAGCTCTTATCGACAACACTTGATCAATGGTATCAATAAGACCTTTCTCTTTAAAAGGAGAGGTGTAGTGAAATAAATGAGTAATGTTTCTGTGACCTACTTAAAATATAATTTACCAATGTTCTGAAATATGATCATACAATGTAGTCACTTCAAGAAACATTTAAAGTCCAAATGAGTAATGTTTCTGTGACCTACTTAAAATATAATTGTCTGAAATATGATCATACAATTTAGTCACTGTAAGAAACATTCAAACAAAGAATAACACACTGACGAGCTGGCCTAAGCAACCAGCGAAATGCGCATAGAAACTAGCTTTCCCACAACAATAAATTTCAGTATTTTCATTCAAAAATTGGGATTATTATCACATCATTAATAAATGAATTAATTAATAAAATATTTCATTCCCGAAAATAATTTTTGATAATAAATTTGCATGTGCCCGGCAAATAAAAAACTGAAATGGCAAGCTGCTTTATTTAAGCAACTTGTTTTTTTTTTAATTTTGTTTTTTTCTTTCTATCCTCTTACAACTACAATTCGTGTTGGAAAAAACCCAGCCAATTGTAGGGGAATGTAAGAAAGAAAAAATTGACGGTTTATTGTTGTGACTTTGTTGAAGCTTTGATATTGTTACATTTAAGAGCTGAGTGTTTTAAAATTCTTATTCACTTTATGGTCTTACTT
Organism: Pollenia amentaria; assembly: GCA_943735925.1. Taxonomy (NCBI): domain Eukaryota; kingdom Metazoa; phylum Arthropoda; class Insecta; order Diptera; family Polleniidae; genus Pollenia; species Pollenia amentaria. The sequence continues at coordinate 121,410,438 of OX031006.1, read as the reverse complement.
GTATAATATTTTTAGCTTTTCTAAAGTATTTGGAAAAAGTTTCCTGACGAGCTGGCCTAAGCAACCAGCTAAATGCGCATAGAAACTAGCTTTCCCACAACAATAAATTTCAGTATTTTCATTCAAAAATTGGGATTATTAGCACATCATTAATAAATGAATTAATTAATAAAATATTTCATTCCCGAAAATAATTTTTGATAATAAATTTGCATGTGCCCGGCAAATAAAAAACTGAAATGGCAAGCTGCTTTATTTAAGCAACTTGTTTTTTTTTAATTTTGTTTTTTTCTTTCTATCCTCTTACAACTACAATTCGTGTTGGAAAAAACCCAGCCAATTGTAGGGGAATGTAAGAAAGAAAAAATTGACGGTTTATTGTTGTGACTTTGTTGAAGCTTTGATATTGTTACATTTAAGAGCTGAGTGTTTTAAAATTCTTATTCACTTTATGGTCTTACTTGTATAATATTTTTAGCTTTTCTAAAGTATTTGGAAAAAGTTTCCTTACGAGCTGGCCTAAGCAACCAGCGAAATGCGCATAGAAACTAGCTTTCCCACAACAATAAATTTCAGTATTTTCATTCAAAAATTGGGATTATTAGCACATCATTAATAAATAAATTATTAATAAAATATTTCATTCCCGAAAATAATTTTTGATAATAAATTTGCATGTGCCTGGCAAATAAAAAACTGAAATGGCAAGCTGCTTTATTTAAGCAACTTGTTTTTTTTTAATTTTGTTTTTTTTCTTTCTATCCTCTTACAACTACAATTCGTGTTGGAAAAAACCCAGCCAATTGTAGGGGAATGTAAGAAAGAAAAAATTTACGGTTTATTGTTGTGACTTTGTTGAAGCTTTGATATTGTTACATTTAAGAGCTGAGTGTTTTAAAATTCTTATTCACTTTATGGTGTTACTTGTATAATATTTTTAGCTTTTCTAAAGTATTTGGAAAAAGTTTCCTGACGAGCTGGCCTAAGCAACCAGCGAAATGCGCATAGAAACTAGCTTTCCCACAACAATAAATTTCAGTATTTTCATTCAAAAATTGGGATTATTAGCACATCATTAATAAATGAATTAATTAAATGAATAACACACTTTAAGTTCAAAGACTTAAAGATACTAACATTACATTTAATTGCTAATTGAGTATTCTCACTTACCCTAATTCCATTGTAATAAGAATATTATTGTAATTGTTATTTTATGTTACTATATAATAAGTAAAAGAAATCAATAAAGAAATTCAGTTTAAAGTTGCAACTGGGGGCTTTGCCACGTCTTGTTAATTATATATTCTACAGACCTAGTGTGCGTTAAAGGTGTTGGTGAGCATGTTACGAATCCGGGCTTAAAAGTTTAAATATACCTCCAAATTCCCGAGTTATGGACCAAAGAAATTTTTTTGAGGCTGCTACTTTTAAACATTTATTACTTTTTTATTTATTAACCGATTTTTAAAATTCAAACGGTTTTGGAAAGCAAAATAATTGTTATTTTTAAATATATATACTTCTTATACAATGTTAGCACAAATATGCATAGATTTTTTCAATTATTTAGAAAATTTTTAATTTTTTTAATCTTTTAAAACTTCTACGAGACTTTTTTCCGAATTAAGTTTAAAGACAACAAATATATTAAAGACAGTATTTTTCTGAGTAAAATGAGATGTCATTAGTTGAAATCGGTGGAGAAATGAGGAAGTTATAGTACTTTTTATGAGGAGCTATTATAACAAACAATTAAAATTCCTTAAAAAGGACTATTTTTTTTCATTTGTTAATACAATACAAATCGCTTATTTTAAACAAGTAAATTTAAATATATATGGGTACAAAAACCCTAAAATAATAAGAACTCGAATTTTTGCTAATGACCAAAGAAATTTAAGAGAATCCAGTCAATTGTACTTGTAAAAAGCTCAATTTTTGTTCTTTTTTTATATGGGTGTAGTATGCTGAGTGTAGGAGTTCACTAAAGTATAGAGAGTATGAGAGAAAGAGCATGAAAGTGTAAGAAAGCAATAAAAAAGGTCGATGAACCAAAGATGAGTACGTGAGCCGATTTTGCGTGATTCACTTGAAAAACACTGACGCAGAGTGTTTAAACATTATTCACGTGAAACATTATTGAAAATACTGTTATTTTTTTTGATAATTGCAAAACTTCTGTTTTTTATTTAGTGTTTTTAAAGTCGAATTAGAAAAAAATTGTTTTTTTATATTAAGGTATTTTTTTACAATAATATTGTGCTTATGTGAAGTGTATTTTTAATATTTTATTACAATTCAATACGAAGTTTGCCCACCTTTACAATGTGTAATAAGCGTAATCTTTTTTGTTACATTTGTGGCGTATTTGTTGAAAAAAATATCGTACCGAATTGGTAAAAAAAAAAATCTGTGGTAAAAGCTTATAATCTATATTTTGATCGGTCGTACGTAAGGAGTGCTTGGAATGAACCCCAATATGTTTGTTCAAAATTGGTGATACAAATATAAAATTCGTTAAGTTTTATTAGATTAAAGTTATTTTATTAAATCATGCTTTTTTTTTTTTTTTTTTTTTTTTGTTAGGACCAGCACTTAGGGGATGACCCCTACTAATGCATTGCATTGTGTTGGAACTAGGAAAATAGGTTATGGGAAGGAGGAAAGAGAAAGTAGTGCTTGTGAACATTCGACTTGAACTTATTCATGTTGTAAGTGAGAGGGAAGACTTCAGCAGGAAGGTTATTCCACATACGAACAGTCCGGCCAAAAAACGAATTTTCCCTGTAATACGTTGTACGATTCACCGGCCAATCGACCACAAAAGGATGGGCTCTTGAGGAAAAACGTGTATTACGAACAAAGCTATGGGTTTCGGGAACCAAATCCCTAATTTCATCAGAACACATCCCGTTGTAGTAACGATAAAATAGGCAAGTCCAACCCACATTGCGACGGTGCTCAAGGGAGTCAATAGAATTGGATACCCTACTGTCGCCGATGAGAACCTTCGCCCTCTCCTGCACGCGGTCGAGAAGCTCCAAAATAGACTTTGAAGCACCGGCCCACACATGAGAGTTGTATTCCACTCGCGGTCGGATATAGGTGGTATAAATAGTAAGAAGATCAGATGGAGTGAAGTATATCTTACACCGTTTCAAAAAACCGAGGCACTTGAATGCTTCTTTCGACACCTTAAATATATGTTCAGTCCATCGGACATCACATTGTATCCTCATGCCCAGAACATCAAGAGATTCTGTTTCCTCAATATTTATACCACCCATACATACAGATGAGGCACCTTGATCCGTCGCGCGTTTATGCGTCAGTACGCAACATTGGGTCTTTCGGGCATTAAATTCGACCCTATTCGCACGACCCCATTCTGAGATTATGTCTAGGTCACGGCCAAGCGTATCATTCATGTTCTGTCTCATAGCACAAACATCGGACACGCCTGGTCTGTAACCAAATGAATACGAATGGCAAAGGTTGCTGTCATCTGCAAAAGAATAGATAGGGTTGGAAGTTTGACATAAGAGGTCATTTAGAAAAATAAGAAATAGAGTAGGAGAAAGAACGGAGCCTTGCGGTACCCCTGAATGAATCTTGAACTCGTTTGATGAAACCCCATCTATAACAACCCGTATAGTGCGATCTCTGAGAAAGCTCGATATAAATCGAGAGAAATTATCACCGACACCAAATGCAACAAGTTTAGACAAGATTGCACCATGCCAGACTCTGTCAAACGCCTTGGAAATATCTAAAGCAATTACCTTACTTTCGCCAAAATGGTGAATGGAACGACACCATTTTTCTGATAACAGGGCCAGTAGGTCTCCAGTAGAACGACCTCTACGAAATCCATACTGGCGGTCGCTTAGTAGGTAATTTGACTCTAAAAATTTTACAAGATGGTGATTTACCATACTCTCCATAACTTTGGAAAGTGCCGAACAAATTGCAATTGGGCGGTAATTTTCAGGGTTATTAGCCACTCCTTTTTTAGGAATTGGCGTTACATTAGCAACTTTCCAGCAGACGGGAAATTCACCAGCATGGTATAAAGTGCTGAAGAGATTTGCTAAGGGACGAGCTAGCGTCGAAGAGCACTGCTTCAAGACCAGTGCATGTATACCATCCGGGCCAGGAGACTTGTTTATGTTGAGATCCGCAAGAACCTTTTTAACAGCTCGAGCCCGAAAAAATATTTTTGGCATAGTTACGGATACTTTTTCGAGTTCGGGTAGTGGTTGATTGCTATCTGGTAAGTTAGAATTATTTGCAAATAATTCGGCAAAACAATTAGCCTTATCAACCAGGTTCGTGAATGTTTGGCCATCCTTTAAAAGAGTTGGTATTGAAGAACTAGCATTAACCCTTACTCTTTTAACGAATGACCAGAAGCTTTTACTGCCCCGGGGAGCAGTAAGAACTTCAGCACGAAGACGTTGCTCGTGAAGAGCTTTTTCCCGTCTTAGCACTTTGGCACACGACGACCTTGCCATTTTGCGTAGCAATTCAGTATCAGCGGTTTTATTGTCACGCCAATTTCTGAATGCTTCCTCTCTGGATCTGACTGCTGATTTGCACATCTGATTAAACCAAGATTTAGATCTAGGTTTATTCGAAGCATTTTTAACTGGAATAATCATTTTCATTCCTAGCATAATAACATTTTCAACCATTTTCGCCATGGCATTGACGTCATTGTCAACGAAACAAAGTTTCCAATTAAAATGCTGAAAAAAGTCGTTGAGTTCAACCCAACGTGCTTTTCCGTAAACAAATTTTGATCGTTTCATAGCCTGTCGTGAAACGTTCCGAAGTTCGGAGAACGGAAAAGAGGCAGAAATGGTGCAATGATCCGAGTTACCGAGACGTGCTAGAACTTCTACTTCGTACTTTTAAGGGTGCGAAGAGAGGAAGAGGTCAAGGGTATTGTGTTGGTGCCCATCAACACATGGAATATGTGTTGGTTCATTCACCAGTTGCACGAGGTGATTATGTGCAGCAAATAGCTCAACATATTGGCCTTCATAGGTTGTACGGCCCGAGTGGTGAAGCTAAGAAGAATTGTGGACATTGAAATCACCAGCAACAACGATTTCACTGTCCGGACAATTCTCAAGAATCTTCGATATTGAGTCGGAAAGGGAGTCGAAGCGCGATAAAGTGATATCCCTTCCCGCGTTTGGACTTCTGTAAAGAAACCCGAAATGCAAAAAGTGCGTATTGATTTTGAATTTAACCCAAAGGCAGTTAAATTCCGCATCAAACATGCCCACTGGTTGCTGACATTGATACACAACTTCATTGCGTATATATATAGCAAGACCCCGATGAAGATAAAATAGGGATAGAAGGTGATACCCAGGAATCTGAAAATCCAGTGGATCGGAATTTTCAGACACGTGTGTTTCACATAAGGCGAAAACATCCGGCCGATGGAGACAAACGTGAGCGTATACAGAAAAAAAATTCGTTCTCAGCCCACGTATGTTACAGAAGTCGATTCGAAACCGACCTCTCATCACAAAACAAAAAAATTCAAATAAAACGCAAAGTACGGATATCTCTATGCTAATTGCCGTTTAGAAACGGTTTGGTGATCAGTGTTATACCTTCATCACCAAAACAGTTCAACAACGATTAACACAAATACATCCGTACTAACACGAATATGATGGACGGTTATAGGGGGTACACAATGGACAATGCCATAAAAGGACCATAAAAGCCCTGATCTGGTCAACGCCGAAAAAGATCATCACTGGCAGATTGTTTTTATTGTTGTTGGTTTATTATGTTATTTCGTTCGTTTTTTTTTTTTTTTTATATTGTTATTGTTTTTCTTTTCTGTATGTTTCAACGGTTGTTTGTTTTTTATATATTTAATTTGTGTTGTATGTTTGTTATTTTGGTTGATTTATTTAATGCTTTTGATTTTTGTTTGTTTAATAAATTATTTTTCCTTATTGTTATTTGGATTCTTTTTTCGTTTTTTTTTTATTTGTATTTGGTTGCGGTTTTTTTTTTTATTTAAATTTTTTTAAGTAAGTTCTTTTCTTATAAATAATCTCAGACACACACGGACACTTTTGTATTTTCACAAATTGACACAGACACAGCGGACGAAATATAAAAACGTGTGGACACGACAAAAGACAAAACACTACCAAAATGCTAATCTAATCGAAACTGGTTTTCAATCTTTTGTTCGCAAAAAGTACTATAACTTCCTCATTTCTTTAATATATTTGTTGTCTTTAAACTAATATATTTGTTGTCTTTAAACTAAATTCGGAAAAAAGTCTCGTAGAAATTTTAAAAGTTTAAAAAAAATTAAAAATTTTCCATATAATTGAAAAAATCTTTTCATATTTGTGCTAATATTGTATGAGAAGTATATATATTTAAAAATAATAATTATTTTGCTTTCTAAACCCGTTTGAATTTCAAAAATCGGTAAATAAATAAAAAAGTTAAAAATGTTTAAAAGTAGCAGCCTCAAAAAAATTTATTTGGTCCATAACTCGGGAATTTGGAGGTATATTGAAATTTTTAAAACCGGTTTTGTAATACACTCATCTAAACCTATAACATAAACTAGGTCACTTTGAAAGTGCTTGCAAAAAAGGAAATTTTGTAGCACCGTGTTGTCTTATGTAATTTGTAAACATGAGTTTTTAATGGCTTTATGAGATACGGGGCTATTTAATAATAGCACTAGATACCTGTTATCAAGTTAAAGGGGTATAAAGCATTACAAAAGCGGTTAGAGATCTTTCCAGTTTTGTTGATTGCGAAAGGAATTTTAACTATTTGATATGACCTTGTGATATACGGGGCTATTTGTTTATAGCACTAGTGTGGTGGATGGTAGAAAAATTTATTCCGAACAATGAAGACACTTGTAGTTTATTAGGCGGTTCAACACCAACTCAACTTTATTTATTCTTCGTACGTTCTATTCTCATTATGTGCATACATGCACATATAGTTCTTAACTACAGGATTGCATAAAATATGGTTAACTTACCATACAGGAATGTTATATAAAGCAAGATACTGTATAAAAGTAAAGCTACTTCGTATCAATAGGATAAGGATGGTAGAGTGTGATGCGTTCGCACTACACCTCCCTTTTATTGAGAAAAAAAAATTTGGATCAATCAAACATTGGCTGAAAAACTCGGAAAAACTTATCAAAATATAATTGTTTTTAAGAAAAATACATATTTTCGGGAACCGTACATCTTTCCGAGTCCAAACTTTATTACCAAGGTAAATGGTAAAAAAATGCCCGAGTTATGACCAAATTACTGAAACCCAATATTTACTTTTTTTTTATATAATTAAGCTGTTTAAGCTTAAGGAAACTCGTGACTAGGGGGACCCCACAGGGGGGAGTTCTCTCTCCCTTATTGTGGCTCTTAGTTGTCAATGTCATTCTGGGATGTTGTGACAGGATAGGTCAGAAGGTCGTCGCCTACGCGGATGATGTAGTTATATTGGTATCGGGCAAGTTTCTGGGCGACTGATAAAAGTTTGGGAGTTAATCCAGAGAAGACAGAATTAGTTCTTTTCACTAGGAGGTACATGGATAATTTTAGGCTTCCGGAACTAGGGCGAGTAGAGCTTAGGCTATCTGATAGTGCTAAGTATCTAGGAGTTTTTTTGGACAGCAAGCTGTCCTGGAGGAGGAATACTCAGGAGACACTAAAGAGCGGTCTCAATGCTTGCAGATCGTCGATAGGTAGGAAGTGGGGACTCCGGCCGTCAGTTGTGGGTTGGATGTACACTTCGGTGGTTAGACCCATTCTTACGTATGGATGCTGTGCTTGGTGGTAGGCATTGAAACTAGCTGGATGTTATTCTTCATCTTCTGCCTATAGAGCAGTTTATGATGGGAATGGCAGCAAGGACCATTCTTAGGCTGAGGGAGCTAGGACTGTTGGGAAATTTCACGGAGGGTCACTCGCGGATCTTAAGTGAAATTAGTACTAGTGGTTACCACCTTGGCTCGCCCGGCTCGACGGACTATTAGGGCACTAGGGTCGATTTTGGGCGTTTGTTAGAGCTGATATTGCCTTATTGGAAGAGCTGGTCAGGGCAGAAAAGATTGTATAGGGAATTTGCTATTTTCACTAATGGCTCGAAGATGAAGGGCACGGGTGCGGGCGTCTACATTGAGGATCTGGACATCAGAAGGTCATATAGACTTCCGGACGACTGCAGTGTATTTCAGGTGGAGGTTGTGGGGGTTCTCAGGGCCGTGGAAATGGTAGGGGCTAACATTGCCAAGGGCTCGGAGTTTACTATATACATATGTGGACTGCCAGGCGGCTCTTAGGGCCTTGATGGGCTGTTATGTGAACTCCAGGCAAGTGGACTATTGCAGGAGGGTGCGAGGAGGAATCTTAGGGAATTATGTTGTGAGGCTCTGCTGGGTACCGGGTCAATGCAACATCACCGGCAACGAGATAGCTGATGAGTTGGCAAGACTGGGCTCGGAAATGGAGGATCCTGACAGTTTTCAGGTGGTCAGGCCTCACCCACGATCAAACTGATCAGATTCTGAAAAAAGCTTCAAAAAATATAAGTATCTCTTAATTTTTCTAGATCAATTCATTTCGGCCAAAGCTGAACTTGCTAAACGTAATTGTAATACAGGCTTGAGATGTGAGTCTGCAAATTACGATTCTACTTAAAATAATGGTTTTTATTAAGCAAAATACAAAAATTCAGAAATAGTCGTCATATATCAAGCAAAAATTTAAAATTTTAAATACTCGCTGTGTTCCAAAAACAAAAATTAAACTTAAAAATAAGAATTATTTGCAATAAAAAATATGACTCAAATATGATTTTTAATAATTTTTTTGTATAGTATAAAAATTCAATAAAAACGAACAGTTTTGTGCATAAAAGTTGATATGTTAAAAATCCCGGGACTCATAAAAATAAATCCCGGGATTCGGGATTTCCCCTTTGGCATCCCTAGTGAGGACCCAGAGGAGTTGGAGACAGTTGAGCACTTTCTGTGCCACTGTACCAGGCTACAGAACAGCAGGCTTAGGTGTCTAGGTAGCAGCTTCCTGCAAGAATTGGGAGATGTCTAGGGATATGGGCTCGAGAACCTGAAGGGATTCGTAATGGGAATGACCTGGTTGCGCGGCAGGAGTCTGGGGACTGGAAACATGTAGGGCAATTTTCCGGTTTGCTAGGGTTGCTTTTGCTTGTGCTGTCCGATTTCTTATCTTCCACTATCTTCCGTTCCTGTGCTTTCACCATTTACTTCTCCTAATCTTTCACACTAGATTTTTTTCTCTTCTTTCCTTCTTTCTTTCACTCATTAAGGCGTCACAATGGACCATATTGGTCTCTGGGTGAGAGTGTGAAGTTTGCTTCACACCAGCCTTTCTAACCTAACCTATAAATTATTTTTAATTAAATAAAAAATATATCAGTTTTTGTTATTTTTACTTTTATATCCTTAAAAAAAAACTCTTTTTTATAGAGTTTTTTTCTAAATAAATGCGCATTTTTTTCTGTGGCTAATAATTTTATATAGAAACCAAAAAATTTATTTTAGACAAAACCCTTAAAATCTCAGAACTAGAAATTTCGACTTAAGCTATTATTATTAAATGCCACATATATATTATATAAGTATATTTATATAAATATCCTTTTGTTCTTATCGCACCATGGTGAAGGGTATATAAGATTCGGCATAGCCGAATATAGCACTCTTACTTGTTTATTATTATTTTTATTTCAGTATTATTATTTTCTTATTCAATATACTTTTACCAATAAGACTATCTTAAGATTTTACTTTGATACAGTTTTACTAAAATACATTTTTATAATACTAATTTAAATTCATTTCCATGAAAAAAATTCGAACCTTCATGAAGTAATTAAGTGCATATAAGTTTTTTTTTTTTTTCATTTACATATGGTTCTAATTTGGTTTTTGTATATCTAATTTTTGTTTTCTAATATAACGCTGTGTTTGTGGACAGTTTTTTCTTTCATTAATTCTTTATCATAAACAATAACATTAGATTCTTCTATTTTCTTCACAATATATGGACCATCATAAATTTTTTAAATTTATCATATGGTTCCCTTTTTATATAAATGAAATCATTGATTTTTATTTTACATGGTTTTGCAAAGTGATCAAAAAATATCTTATTTCTTTCTTTATATTTCTGTATCAATTCTGTTGTTAAAATATGCGATTTTTGTAATCGATGTTTAACTTCTGTATATTATCATCATGAATAAGGTAACATGGGCGGTTAATACTATTGGGTCATACAAATCGGCAGGACCAGACAATATATTTCCGGCTATGCTACAGAATATCCAGGGACCATTTCTCCTATTGCTGGTGGAACTATTTAGGGTATGTCTGCTAAACGGCTACATTTCCAGGAGGAATCGGTCACTCTAAACCCAAAGATCAGTTGATCGTCTTTTGTTTTGAAGACTTTAGAAAGACTGATTGACCTACATCTGAGGACGAAGATTGACGACGGCATCATCAGCGGCGCTCAGCATGCTTATCTTAAGGGTAGGTCTGTTGAGAGTGCGCTTCATGATGTGGAGGGTTATATAGAACAGGGATTGTGAAACCAGGAATACACCTTGACGGTCTTCCGGGATATAGAGGGGGCTTTTAACAATGTGAGGATTTAGGCTATAATGCAGGCACAGAGTGATTTAGGGGTTTCGTTATTCTTGGCCAAATGGATACCTCGGATACTTACCAGTTTGGTAGGGTTGTTTTTGCTTGTGCTGTCCAATTTTATTATCTTCCACTACCTTCTTTTCCTGTGCTTTCGCTCTTTTCTTCTGCTGCTCTTTTATACTAGAATTCTTTCACTATTTGAGGCGTCACAATGGAACATATTGGTCTCTGGATGAGGTTGTAAAGTTTACTACGCACCAGCCTTTCTTACCTAACCTAACAGCAGCGGCAACAATAAATCAAATTTCTAACCGCAAAATTCAGAAACACAACAAGGGTGAACAATCGTCAAAACTATATCGGCAAAGTAATATGTTTCACAGAAAGCTAGGCATAGAAGGGTTATGTATACTGTGTGGTAGGAACAATCATTATGCTAAAGAGTGTCATGCGGATAGGGATAATTTAAAGTGTACTGGGTGCAACACAAAAGGGCACGTGGCTAAAGTTTGTATTGCCACATTGAGTATGTCTGCACCTGCGAAAGCGCAGTGTAACACAAATACAACAGGAGGAGGAGTATGGAGTTTACAAGGTGGTTGATATTTACCAAAACAATAACAAATCGAACTCCGAACAGTACTATACAGAAGTCAAAATTGAAGGAAGGATGGTAAAGTTCTGAATCGGGATTAGCGTTTCTCCCAGGTGTCAATTCAACAAGTCAAACTTGAAAATACCACTAGTTCCCACCAATATCACGTTCCGTTAATACACACAGACTGCATTTGTGCCAGGGGCCTATTTCACTAAACTACAAGTTCACAATAACAAGCGTTTTAGCCTGTAAAATTGTGAACTTGTTAATAATTGTGTTTCATAAAAATGCAATTACAAGTTTGTGGCTACAAGTGAATTTTACAAGTTACAAATCTACAAGTCATACTTCTACAAGTGGTTTTGTTTCACAAAACTAAATTTACATTTGTACACTTGTAGAATTGTAGAAAAAAGCTATGGGTCGACGGACAACCTCAGAAAAAATTTTACAAGTTACAAGAGAATGATAAATTGAATTAAAATTAGGTTTTTACTTAGTTAATAAAAATTAGTTCAAATAAGCACAAAATTCAAAAATTTTAATATTAATTAGCATTTATTTATTTTGTTTATTTTTAATTATTTATTTTTTTAAATATGTGATTATATGTAATAAAACAAACTATATCACATTGCTTATTAGGAATTATCGATAAGCGGCAACCCCACTAATCATATGTTATGAACAAATAATTTTATCACTTTAAAAAACCAACTTTCCGGTGTCGCCCTTTTGATCTATACCCAAAAAAACATCACGCGCGTATTTCACGTCTTTTGCACTTGTCATCAGTCCAAGTCAAGGCACGTTCCAAGCCAAGGCACGCACGTTCTCCCACGCTTTCATTTTTATCTCTTCGGTAAGTTTGTCGCTTGCATGAGATATACCGCACCACACTAATTTTATTATGTTGATTTGCTATTACAAAACAATAATTTTCAACTTTTTTAACACAAGTTGCAAACAACTTTAAACACAAACAGCATATGATGGGCTTAAAGCACAAGGGGTTGAAGTTCTTTATTTAAAAATTGAGATTAAGTGCTAATATACCGCGTGTGCTCCAAGCCAAACAGGTATTTTAATGACAACTGCTAGGATTGGTCGTCACATCTCGCTACCTGACGCGAATTCCACATTCACCTCTTGTGTTCTGAACTTCTCTGAACTTAGCCTACTAATTCCATTTGTAATCTCAATTTTTTTTAAAAAAAAAGCACTTAAACCCCTTGTGCTTTAGTCCCTCATATGTTATGATTGATTAGTGGTGTGCTAACAATCAAAACAACTTATCGATAAACATTAAAGTACCCATTATTGCAAAACTATTTTTTTGTACACATTTTCCAACAGATTGGGTCTAAAAAATAAGATATATTACAATTGGTTATATTGCGTTTTTACAGGATATTTTTAGCATATTGAGTAATAATAAATAAGAATTGTTAAATTAATATCACAATATATACAAGAACTTGTAATTGTAGAAATTGTAGTTTACAAGTGCAAAAAGCTACAAGTGTTGTGAAAATTTTAATGAAACACAACTCATCAGCACTTGTAAGAATTAGACTTGTGATTGTAACTTGTAAACTTGTAGAATTCTAGCTTAGTGAAATAGGCCCCAGTTGGCAAAATAAAAGTACGGGCCAAATATAATAAATACTCCATAATCGATGAGGTGTTGATTACAAAGTAGGCGTAAACCATCGCCTAGTCAATGTGCATTACCCGATCCTAAATATCGACGACATTTTCCATAGACCTCGGAATTCAAAATATTTTTGAAGGCTAGACTTGCATAAGTCCTACTTACACATTCCTGTAGATGAGCAATCGAGTATTGTTCATTTGGCATTAAGACTGCACCAGCAGAATTAAACAAAATTATTGATCATATATTACGAAATGCACCAAAGACACATTTCGATGGCATAATTGTGCATGGGCATACAATGTAAGATTGTGAGCAAATTTAATCTTGTCTTTTACAATAACAACGTTTTGATTTGCGTCTCAATCGCAACAAATGCACATTCTTTAAAGAAGCTATTGAATTTTTAAGACACATTGTGGGACATAATACAATAAGGAAATGTCCCTAAAAAGTCTCTGCAATTCTTAATATGCCTATAGCAAATAGGCATTGTAACCTATTGTAGTGTATGCACACTGTAGCGTATAAGTGGCTGTACATACAACCAATGAACCAAACAGAGTGTAACAATTGCATCGTTCATCGTTCGTAAAATCATATACTTTAGAACCCTGAATAGCAATTAGGGTAAGTACTAGAGTTTAATTATGAAACTTTCAGTAAAAGAAAAGTTCCATTTAGCGTATTGTACAGATATAATCTATATTTTAAAAAAGGGGCCATGTGTCAGTATGACAACGGGCTTAATTATTTACATTTGACTATTCTGAGTTATCTGTTATTTGATAATAGGGATAGGCTAGGTTATCTAGTTTAAGAATAAATATGAATTTAATTGTGCTTCGTATCTTTAGGACTGGGGGTATTTATATGTTTATCGCTAGATATGGGCATTTAGTTAAAACGAACACATTCTATTTGTTTGAATATAACTGTATGTTGTTTGGTAAATAGTTGAAGTAATAACCTAATTAACCAATTTTAAGAGAGAGGTTTAAAGACTGTAGCACTTTCGGGTGAGAAGTGTAGTAACGTACGCAGAGTGTTTCAGTAGAGATAAACTAGAAGGATCTCGTTCCCACTAAGCATCATAAATTGCCAAATAGAAAAATTACACTTTTTTTGTAATGGATTTAGGGGCTAAGTGACTAGATACCTGTCCTCTTGCTTACAAAGAAAACAAAAGTGTAGCGTATTTGAAAACACTTTTTTTTACTTTTTCAATCACATTTGTGTTTGAATTAAGAGAAATAACTCACTAGATATATTTTGTCTAGTTATATAGGGCTATATATTATACGGTGAATTGTAAGCGTGATGCGGGATATGCATTTAGGTTAAGAAAAGGAATCAGATACTCAATTTGTTTAGTTGGGTTAGAGTAACTAGTTATATATCATCTAGTTTCAAATTGAGCTAATGACTGCTGAGAAAATTTTACTTTTTTATAGTTCTTTGAAGGACAAGGGGCTATTTGCTATAGCACTAGATGCTTGTTATCTAGTAAAAACAACAAAGGTTATTAGAGAGTGGGTGATAAATTGTCCAACGTTTAGAGAATGTTTAATTATGTTATGTAATGCAAGATACCGTATAAAATAAGGATGGTAGAGTGTGATGCGTTCGCACTACACCTCCCTTTTATTGAGAAAAAAATTTTGGATCAATCAAACAGCCTGTTTGATTCATCATCTTTTTATACCCTTCACCGAAGGTAAAAGGGTATATGTAACTTTGTCATTCCGTTTGTAATTTCTACAATATTGATCTAAAACTCTATAAAGTACATACATTCTGGCTTCTTATGAGATGGGAAGTTCAAAATTGGCTGTCCGTCTGTCCGTCCGTAGAAAAAAGTTTTCCGAAGACCCCAGAAATGATGGAGGCTAGGTTATTATACATTTATGTCGCATATAGTCCGGAATTGTTTGCTATTGAAATTCAGGAAGATCAATTTATAAATGGCTGAGATATAAGCAAAACACTACGACTACCTCAAATTTTTTCCATAAATCCCATGTTGTTGTTTTTTAAATTCTTTTTACACCAACTCTCTAAAAAAATGGGCGGGATTGGAGAAGTGGGTGTGGCACTTACCATACAAAGACGTTATACATTTCTGTATATCTAGAGTACGAAACGAGAGAAACGAGCCAAAGTAGGTACCAACATATCGGTTATCAATACACAGCATCCCACAAAATATGGGCGGGATTAGAAAAGTGGGTGTGGTACCTCCCGTACAAAGACATTTTTGAAAATACTCAAAATTTTAAATTTTAGGGCTCTAGTATGACATATGAACATGTTTTATATACAAAAATATCAGAAATTTTTGCAAAATATATTTCCCGAAAAACCTGAAAGCTTTTTCCCAGAAATGGAAAGTAATGCCCAAAGTAAAATTTTTTTCCCGAGTCCAAGTCTTATAATCTAAGTAAATGGTAAATTTCTTCCTTAAAACGTGGGTATATAAATATGCAAAATCAGTTAAGAAATGATTAAGTTATTAGCAAAATACTCCAAAAATGGCCTAAAAAGCATAAAAAAAATTTAGAGCTGTTATATGAACTATGGATCATCAAAAGATCGGAAATCTTTAGTAGAACATATTGGCTGAAAAACTCGGAAAATCGGTTCAGATACAAAAAAGTTATTACCAAAATATAATTGTTTTTAAGAAAAATACATTTTTTCGGGAACCGTACATCTTTCCGAGTCCAAACTTTATTACCAAGGTAAATGGTAAAAAAAATGCCCGAGTTATGACCAAATTACTGAAACCCAATATTTACTTTTTTTTATATAATTAAGCTGTTTAAGCTTAAGGAATTAAGCTTAAGGAAACTCGTGACTAGGGCGACCCCACAGGGGGGAGTTCTCTCTCCCTTATTGTGGCTCTTAGTTGTCAATGTCATTCTGGGATGTTTTGACAGGATAGGTCAGAAGGTCGTCGCCTACGCGGATGATGTAGTTATATTGGTATCGGGCAAGTTTCTGGGCGACTGATAAGGGTTTGGGAGTTAATCCAGAGAAGACAGAATTAGTTCTTTTCACTAGGAGGTACATGGATAATTTTAGGCTGCCGGAACTAGGGGGAGTAGGGCTTAGGCTATCGGATAGTGCTAAGTATAAGTAAGGAGTTTTTCTGGACAGCAAGCTGTCCTGGAGCGGTCTCAATGCTTTCTATGCTTGCAGATCGTCGATAGGTAGGAGTTGGGGACTCCGGCCGTCAGTTGTGTGTTGGCTGTACACTTCGGTGGTTAGGCCCATTCTTACGTATGGATGCTGTGTTTGGTGGTAGGCATTGAAACTAGCTGGATGTTATTCTTCATCTTCTGCATATAGAGTAATAGTGGTTATCACCTTGGCTCGCCCGGCTCGACGGACTATTTGGGCACTAGGGTCGATTTTGGGCGTTTGCCAGAGGTGATATTGCCTTCTAGGAAGAGCTGGTCAGGGCAGAGCAGATTGTATAGGGAATTTGCTATTTTCACTAATGGCTCGAAGATGAAGGGCACGGGTGCGGGCGTCTACATTGAGGATCTGGACATCAGAAGGTCATATAGACTTCCGGACGACTGCAGTGTATTTCAGGCGGAGGTTGTGGGGGTTCTCAGGGCCATGGAAATGGTAGGGGCTAGCATTGCCGAGGGCTCGGAGGTCACTATATATGTGGACAGCCAGGCGGCTCTTAGGGCCTTGATGGGCTGTTATGTGAACTCCAGGCAAGTGGACGATTGCAGGAGGGTTCTAGGAGGAATCTTAGGGAATTATGTTTTGAGGCTCTGCTGGGTACCGGGTCAATGCAACATCACCGGCAACGAGATAGCTGATGAGTTGGCAAGACTGGGCTCGGAAATGGAGGATCCTAACAGTTTTCAGGTAGTCAGGCCTCCAATGGGCTTCTACTTTGGGAGAATTAGAGAATGGATTCTGAGCGGGACATGGCGTGGCTGAACGGACTGCCGAGTATCGCGCACGCTGTGGCCGATGCTTAGTAAGTCAAATTCCGACGCGGTGCTGGGTAAGAGTAGGGACTGCGTTAGAACCATGATAGGTATTATCACGGGCACTTTATGATAGGCAGAATGGCTGTGGGGTCTATGTAGGCTGTGTGAGGACCCAGAGGAGTTGGAGACAGTTGAGCACTTTCTGTGCCACTGTCCCAGGCTACAGAACAGCAGGCTTAGGTGGCTAGGTAGCAGCTTCCTGCAAGAATTGGGAGATGTCGAGGGATACGGGCTCGAGAACCTGACGGGATTCGTAATGGGAATGACCTGGTTGCGCGGCAGGAGGCTGGGGACTGGAAACATGTAGGGCAATTTTCCTGTTTACTAGGGTTGCTTTTGCTTGTGCTGTCCGATTTCTTATCTTCCACTATCTTCCGTTCCTGTGCTTTCACCATTAAATTTCGACTTAAGCCGTTATTATTAAATGCCATATATATTATATAAGTATATTTATATAAATATCTTTTTGTTCTTATCGCACCATAGTGAAGGGTATATAAGATTCTGCATAGCCGAATAAAGCACTCTTACTTGTTTACTATTATTTTTGTTTCAGTATTATTATTTTCTTATTGAATATACTTTTACCAATAAGACTATCTTAAGATTCTACTTTGATACAGTTTAACTAAAATACATTTTTATAGTACTTATTTAAATTCATATATCCATGAAAAAAATTCGAACCTTCATGAAGTAATTAAGTGCATATAAGTTTTTTTTTTTTTTTTTTTTCATTTACATATTGTTCTAATTTGGTTTTGTATATCTAATTTTTGTTTTCTAATATAACGCTGTGTTTGTGAACAATTTTTTCTTTCTTTAATTCTTTATCATAAACAATAACATTCGATTCTTCTATTTTCTTCACAATATAAGGACCATCATAAATTTTTTAAATTTATCATATGGTTCCCTTTTTATATAAATGAAATCATTGATTTTTATTTTACATGGTTTAATTATTTGCAATAAAAAATATGACTCAAATATGATTTTTAATAATTTTTTTGTATAGTATAAAAATTCAATAAAAACGAACAGTTTTGTGCATAAAAGTTGATATGTTAAAAATCCCGGGACTCATAAAAATAAATCCCGGGATTCGGGATTTCCCCTTTGGCATCCCTAGTGAGGACCCAGAGGAGTTGGAGACAGTTGAGCACTTTCTGTGCCACTGTCCCAGGCTACAGAACAGGCTTAGGTGTCTAGGTAGCAGCTTCCTGCAAGAATTGGGAGATGTCTAGGGATATGGGCTCGAGAACCTGAAGGGATTCGTAATTGGAATGACCTGGTTGCGCGGCAGGAGTCTGGGGACTGGAAACATGTAGGGCAATTTTCCGGTTTGCTAGGGTTGCTTTTGCTTGTGCTGTCCGATTTCTTATCTTCCACTATCTTCCGTTCCTGTGCTTTCACCATTTACTTCTCCTAATCTTTCACACTAGATTTTTTTCTCTTCTTTCCTTCTTTCTTTCACTCATTAAGGCGTCACAATGGACCATATTGGTCTCTGGGTGAGAGTGTGAAGTTTGCTTCACACCAGCCTTTCTAACCTAACCTATAAATTATTTTTAATTAAATAAAAAATATATCAGTTTTTGTTATTTTTACTTTTATATCCTTAAAAAAAAACTCTTTTTTATAGAGTTTTTTTCTAAATAAATGCGCATTTTTTTCTGTGGCTAATAATTTTATATAGAAACCAAAAAATTTATTTTAGACAAAACCCTTAAAATCTCAGAACTAGAAATTTCGACTTAAGCTATTATTATTAAATGCCACATATATATTATATAAGTATATTTATATAAATATCCTTTTGTTCTTATCGCACCATGGTGAAGGGTATATAAGATTCGGCATAGCCGAATATAGCACTCTTACTTGTTTATTATTATTTTTATTTCAGTATTATTATTTTCTTATTCAATATACTTTTACCAATAAGACTATCTTAAGATTC
Source organism: Pollenia amentaria (assembly GCA_943735925.1). NCBI lineage: Eukaryota > Metazoa > Arthropoda > Insecta > Diptera > Polleniidae > Pollenia > Pollenia amentaria. The sequence goes on along the minus strand of OX031006.1, from coordinate 121,391,487 downwards.
TACTTTGATACAGTTTTACTAAAATACATTTTTATAATACTAATTTAAATTCATTTCCATGAAAAAAATTCGAACCTTCATGAAGTAATTAAGTGCATATAAGTTTTTTTTTTTTTTCATTTACATATGGTTCTAATTTGGTTTTTGTATATCTAATTTTTGTTTTCTAATATAACGCTGTGTTTGTGGACAGTTTTTTCTTTCATTATTTCTTTATCATAAACAATAACATTAGATTCTTCTATTTTCTTCACAATATATGGACCATCATAAATTTTTTAAATTTATCATATGGTTCCCTTTTTATATAAATGAAATCATTGATTTTTATTTTACATGGTTTTGCAAAGTGATCAAAAAATATCTTATTTCTTTCTTTATATTTCTGTATCAATTCTGTTGTTAAAATATGCGATTTTTGTAATCGATGTTTAACTTCTGTATATTATCATCATGAATAAGGTAACATGGGCGGTTAATACTATTGGGTCGTACAAATCGGCAGGACCAGACAATATATTTCCGGCTATGCTACAGAATATCCAGGGACCATTTCTCCTATTGCTGGTGGAACTATTTAGGGTATGTCTGCTAAACGGCTACATTTCCAGGAGGAATCGGTCACTCTAAACCCAAAGATCAGTTGATCGTCTTTTGTTTTGAAGACTTTAGAAAGACTGATTGACCTACATCTGAGGACGAAGATTGACGACGGCATCATCAGCGGCGCTCAGCATGCTTATCTTAAGGGTAGGTCTGTTGAGAGTGCGCTTCATGATGTGGAGGGTTATATAGAACAGGGATTGTGAAACCAGGAATACACCTTGACGGTCTTCCGGGATATAGAGGGGGCTTTTAACAATGTGAGGATTTAGGCTATAATGCAGGCACAGAGTGATTTAGGGGTTTCGTTATTCTTGGCCAAATGGATACCTCGGATACTTACCAGTTTGGTAGGGTTGTTTTTGCTTGTGCTGTCCAATTTTATTATCTTCCACTACCTTCTTTTCCTGTGCTTTCGCTCTTTTCTTCTGCTGCTCTTTTATACTAGAATTCTTTCACTATTTGAGGCGTCACAATGGAACATATTGGTCTCTGGATGAGGTTGTAAAGTTTACTACGCACCAGCCTTTCTTACCTAACCTAACAGCAGCGGCAACAATAAATCAAATTTCTAACCGCAAAATTCAGAAACACAACAAGGGTGAACAATCGTCAAAACTATATCGGCAAAGTAATATGTTTCACAGAAAGCTAGGCATAGAAGGGTTATGTATACTGTGTGGTAGGAACAATCATTATGCTAAAGAGTGTCATGTGGATAGGGATAATTTAAAGTGTACTGGGTGCAACACAAAAGGGCACGTGGCTAAAGTTTGTATTGCCACATTGAGTATGTCTGCACCTGCGAAAGCGCAGTGTAACACAAATACAACAGGAGGAGGAGTATGGAGTTTACAAGGTGGTTGATATTTACCAAAACAATAACAAATCGAACTCCGAACAGTACTATACAGAAGTCAAAATTGAAGGAAGGATGGTAAAGTTCTGAATCGGGATTAGCGTTTCTCCCAGGTGTCAATTCAACAAGTCAAACTTGAAAATACCACTAGTTCCCACCAATATCACGTTCCGTTAATACACACAGACTGCATTTGTGCCAGGGGCCTATTTCACTAAACTACAAGTTCACAATAACAAGCGTTTTAGCCTGTAAAATTGTGAACTTGTTAATAATTGTGTTTCATAAAAATGCAATTACAAGTTTGTGGCTACAAGTGAATTTTACAAGTTACAAATCTACAAGTCATACTTCTACAAGTGGTTTTGTTTCACAAAACTAAATTTACATTTGTACACTTGTAGAATTGTAGAAAAAAAGCTATGGGTCGACGGACAACCTCAGAAAAAATTTTACAAGTTACAAGAGAATGATAAATTGAATTAAAATTAGGTTTTTACTTAGTTAATAAAAATTAGTTCAAATAAGCACAGAATTCAAAAATTTTAATATTAATTAGCATTTATTTATTTTGTTTATTTTTAATTATTTATTTTTTTAAATATGTGATTATATGTAATAAAACAAACTATATCACATTGCTTATTAGGAATTATCGATAAGCGGCAACCCCACTAATCATATGTTATGAACAAATAATGTTATCACTTTAAAAAACCAACTTTCCGGTGTCGCCCTTTTGATCTATACCCAAAAAAACATCACGCGCGTATTTCACGTCTTTTGCACTTGTCATCAGTCCAAGTCAAGGCACGTTCCAAGCCAAGGCACGCACGTTCTCCCACGCTTTCATTTTTATCTCTTCGGTAAGTTTGTCGCTTGCACGAGATATACCGCACCACACTAATTTTATTATGTTGATTTGCTATTACAAAACAATAATTTTCAACTTTTTTAACACAAGTTGCAAACAACTTTAAACACAAACAGCATATGATGGGCTTAAAGCACAAGGGGTTGAAGTTCTTTATTTAAAAATTGAGATTAAGTGCTAATATACCGCGTGTGCTCCAAGCCAAACAGGTATTTTAATGACAACTGCTAGGATTGGTCGTCACATCTCGCTACCTGACGCGAATTCCACATTCACCTCTTGTGTTCTGAACTTCTCTGAACTTAGCCTACTAATTCCATTTGTAATCTCAATTTTTTTTTAAAAAAAAGCACTTAAACCCCTTGTGCTTTAGTCCCTCATATGTTATGATTGATTAGTGGTGTGCTAACAATCAAAACAACTTATCGATAAACATTAAAGTACCCATTATTGCAAAACTATTTTTTTGTACACATTTTCCAATAGATTGGGTCTAAAAAATAAGATATATTACAATTGGTTATATTGCGTTTTTACAGGATATTTTTAGCATATTGAGTAATAATAAATAAGAATTGTTAAATTAATATCACAATATATACAAGAACTTGTAATTGTAGAAATTGTAGTTTACAAGTGCAAAAAGCTACAAGTGTTGTGAAAATTTTAATGAAACACAACTCATCAGCACTTGTAAGAATTAGACTTGTGATTGTAACTTGTAAACTTGTAGAATTCTAGCTTAGTGAAATAGGCCCCAGTTGGCAAAATAAAAGTACGGGCCAAATATAATAAATACTCCATAATCGATGAGGTGTTGATTACAAAGTAGGCGTAAACCATCGCCTAGTCAATGTGCATTACCCGATCCTAAATATCGACAACATTTTCCATAGACCTCGGAATTCAAAATATTTTTGAAGGCTAGACTTGCATAAGTCCTACTTACACATTCCTGTAGATGAGCAATCGAGTATTGTTCATTTGGCATTAAGACTGCACCAGCAGAATTAAACAAAATTATTGATCATATATTACGAAATGCACCAAAGACACATTTCGATGGCATAATTGTGCATGGGCATACAATGTAAGATTGTGAGCAAATTTAATCTTGTCTTTTACAATAACAACGTTTTGATTTGCGTCTCAATCGCAACAAATGCACATTCTTTAAAGAAGCTATTGAATTTTTAAGACACATTGTGGGACATAATACAATAAGGAAATGTCCCTAAAAAGTCTCTGCAATTCTTAATATGCCTATAGCAAATAGGCATTGTAACCTATTGTAGTGTATGCACACTGTAGCGTATAAGTGGCTGTACATACAACCAATGAACCAAACAGAGTGTTACAATTGCATCGTTCATCGTTCGTAAAATCATATACTTTAGAACCCTGAATAGCAATTAGGGTAAGTACTAGAGTTTAATTATGAAACTTTCAGTAAAAGAAAAGTTCCATTTAGCGTATTGTACAGATATAATCTATATTTTAAAAAAGGGGCCATGTGTCAGTATGACAACGGGCTTAATTATTTACATTTGACTATTCTGAGTTATCTGTTATTTGATAATAGGGATAGGCTAGGTTATCTAGTTTAAGAATAAATATGAATTTAATTGTGCTTCGTATCTTTAGGACTGGGGGTATTTATATGTTTATCGCTAGATATGGGCATTTAGTTAAAACGAACACATTCTATTTGTTTGAATATAACTGTATGTTGTTTGGTAAATAGTTGAAGTAATAACCTAATTAACCAATTTTAAGAGAGAGGTTTAAAGACTGTAGCACTTTCGGGTGAGAAGTGTAGTAACGTACGCAGAGTGTTTCAGTAGAGATAAACTAGAAGGATCTCGTTCCCACTAAGCATCATAAATTGCCAAATAGAAAAATTACACTTTTTTTGTAATGGATTCAGGGGCTAAGTGACTAGATACCTGTCCTCTTGCTTACAAAGAAAACAAAAGTGTAGCGTATTTGAAAACACTTTTTTTTACTTTTTCAATCACATTTGTGTTTGAATTAAGAGAAATAACTCACTAGATATATTTTGTCTAGTTATATAGGGCTATATATTATACGGTGAATTGTAAGCGTGATGCGGGATATGCATTTAGGTTAAGAAAAGGAATCAGATACTCAATTTGTTTAGTTGGGTTAGAGTAACTAGTTATATATCATCTAGTTTCAAATTGAGCTAATGACTGCTGAGAAAATTTTACTTTTTTATAGTTCTTTGAAGGACAAGGGGCTATTTGCTATAGCACTAGATGCTTGTTATCTAGTAAAAACAACAAAGGTTATTAGAGAGTGGGTGATAAATTGTCCAACGTTTAGAGAATGTTTAATTATGTTATGTAATGCAAGATACCGCATAAAATAAGGATGGTAGAGTGTGATGCGTTCGCACTACACCTCCCTTTTATTGAGAAAAAAATTTTGGATCAATCAAACAGCCTGTTTGATTCATCATCTTTTTATACCCTTCACCGAAGGTAAAAGGGTATATGTAACTTTGTCATTCCGTTTGTAATTTCTACAATATTGATCTAAAACTCTATAAAGTACATACATTCTGGCTTCTTATGAGATGGAAAGTTCAAAATTGGCTGTCCGTCTGTCCGTCCGTAGAAAAAAGTTTTCCGAAGACCCCAGAAATGATGGAGGCTAGGTTATTATACATTTATGTCGCATATAGTCCGGAATTGTTTGCTATTGAAATTCAGGAAGATCAATTTATAAATGGCTGAGATATAAGCAAAACACTACGACTACCTCTAATTTTTTCCATAAATCCCATGTTGTTGTTTTTTAAATTCTTTTTACACCAACTCTCTAAAAAAATTGGCGGGATTGGAGAAGTGGGTGTGGCACTTACCATACAAAGACGTTATACATTTCTGTATATCTAGAGTACGAAACGAGAGAAACGAGCCAAAGTAGGTACCAACATATCGGTTATCAATACACAGCATCCCACAAAATATGGGCGGGATTAGAAAAGTGGGTGTGGTACCTCCCGTACAAAGACATTTTTGAAAATACTCAAAATTTTAAATTTTAGGGCTCTAGTATGACATATGAACATGTTTTATATACAAAAATATCAGAAATTTTTGCAAAATATATTTCCCGAAAAACCTGAAAGCTTTTTCCCAGAAATGGAAAGTAATGCCCAAAGTAAAATTTTTTTCCCGAGTCCAAGTCTTATAATCTAAGTAAATGGTAAATTTCTTCCTTAAAACGTGGGTATATAAATATGCAAAATCAGTTAAGAAATGATTAAGTTATTAGCAAAATACTCCAAAAATGGCCTAAAAAGCATAAAAAAAATTTAGAGCTGTTATATGAACTATGGATCATCAAAAGATCGGAAATCTTTAGTAGAACATATTGGCTGAAAAACTCGGAAAATCGGTTCAGATACAAAAAAGTTATTACCAAAATATAATTGTTTTTAAGAAAAATACATTTTTTCGGGAACCGTACATCTTTCCGAGTCCAAACTATATTACCAAGGTAAATGGTAAAAAAAATGCCCGAGTTATGACCAAATTACTGAAACCCAATATTTACTTTTTTTTATATAATTAAGCTGTTTAAGCTTAAGGAATTAAGCTTAAGGAAACTCGTGACTAGGGCGACCCCACAGGGGGGAGTTCTCTCTCCCTTATTGTGGCTCTTAGTTGTCAATGTCATTCTGGGATGTTTTGACAGGATAGGTCAGAAGGTCGTCGCCTACGCGGATGATGTAGTTATATTGGTATCGGGCAAGTTTCTGGGCGACTGATAAGGGTTTGGGAGTTAATCCAGAGAAGACAGAATTAGTTCTTTTCACTAGGAGGTACATGGATAATTTTAGGCTGCCGGAACTAGGGGGAGTAGGGCTTAGGCTATCGGATAGTGCTAAGTATAAGTAAGGAGTTTTTCTGGACAGCAAGCTGTCCTGGAGCGGTCTCAATGCTTTCTATGCTTGCAGATCGTCGATAGGTAGGAGTTGGGGACTCCGGCCGTCAGTTGTGTGTTGGCTGTACACTTCGGTGGTTAGGCCCATTCTTACGTATGGATGCTGTGTTTGGTGGTAGGCATTGAAACTAGCTGGATGTTATTCTTCATCTTCTGCATATAGAGTAATAGTGGTTATCACCTTGGCTCGCCCGGCTCGACGGACTATTTGGGCACTAGGGTCGATTTTGGGCGTTTGCCAGAGGTGATATTGCCTTCTAGGAAGAGCTGGTCAGGGCAGAGCAGATTGTATAGGGAATTTGCTATTTTCACTAATGGCTCGAAGATGAAGGGCACGGGTGCGGGCGTCTACATTGAGGATCTGGACATCAGAAGGTCATATAGACTTCCGGACGACTGCAGTGTATTTCAGGCGGAGGTTGTGGGGGTTCTCAGGGCCATGGAAATGGTAGGGGCTAGCATTGCCGAGGGCTCGGAGGTCACTATATATGTGGACAGCCAGGCGGCTCTTAGGGCCTTGATGGGCTGTTATGTGAACTCCAGGCAAGTGGACGATTGCAGGAGGGTTCTAGGAGGAATCTTAGGGAATTATGTTTTGAGGCTCTGCTGGGTACCGGGTCAATGCAACATCACCGGCAACGAGATAGCTGATGAGTTGGCAAGACTGGGCTCGGAAATGGAGGATCCTAACAGTTTTCAGGTAGTCAGGCCTCCAATGGGCTTCTACTTTGGGAGAATTAGAGAATGGATTCTGAGCGGGACATGGCGTGGCTGAACGGACTGCCGAGTATCGCGCACGCTGTGGCCGATGCTTAGTAAGTCAAATTCCGACGCGGTGCTGGGTAAGAGTAGGGACTGCGTTAGAACCATGATAGGTATTATCACGGGCACTTTATGATAGGCAGAATGGCTGTGAGTATGGGGTCTATGTAGGCTGTGTGAGGACCCAGAGGAGTTGGAGACAGTTGAGCACTTTCTGTGCCACTGTCCCAGGCTACAGAACAGCAGGCTTAGGTGGCTAGGTAGCAGCTTCCTGCAAGAATTGGGAGATGTCGAGGGATACGGGCTCGAGAACCTGACGGGATTCGTAATGGGAATGACCTGGTTGCGCGGCAGGAGGCTGGGAACTGGAAACATGTAGGGCAATTTTCCTGTTTACTAGGGTTGCTTTTGCTTGTGCTGTCCGATTTCTTATCTTCCACTATCTTCCGTTCCTGTGCTTTCACCATTTACTTCTCCTAATCTTTCACACTAGATTTTTTTCTCTTCTTTCCTTCTTTCTTTCACTCATTAAGGCGTCACAATGGACCATATTGGTCTCTGGGTGAGAGTGTGAAGTTTGCTTCACACCAGCCTTTCTAACCTAACCTATAAATTATTTTTAATTAAATAAAAATATATCAGTTTTTGCTATTATTACTTTTATATCCTTTAAAAAAAACTCTTTTTAATAGAGTTTTTTTCTAAATAAATGCGCATTTTTTTCTGTGGCTAATAATTTTATATATAAACCAAAAAATTTATTTTAGACAAAACCCTTAATATCTCAGAACTAGAAATTTCGACTTAAGCCATTATTATTAAATGCCATATATATTATATAAGTATATTTATATAAATATCTTTTTGTTCTTATCGCACCATAGTGAAGGGTATATAAGATTCTGCATAGCCGAATAAAGCACTCTTACTTGTTTACTATTATTTTTGTTTCAGTATTATTATTTTCTTATTGAATATACTTTTACCAATAAGACTATCTTAAGATTCTACTTTGATACAGTTTAACTAAAATACATTTTTATAGTACTTATTTAAATTCATATATCCATGAAAAAAATTCGAACCTTCATGAAGTAATTAAGTGCATATAAGTTTTTTTTTTTTTTTTTTACATTTACATATTGTTCTAATTTGGTTTTGTATATCTAATTTTTGTTTTCTAATATAACGCTGTGTTTGTGAACAATTTTTTCTTTCTTTAATTCTTTATCATAAACAATAACATTCGATTCTTCTATTTTCTTCACAATATAAGGACCATCATAAATTTTTTAAATTTATCATATGGTTCCCTTTTTATATAAATGAAATCATTGATTTTTATTTTACATGGTTTTGCAAAGTGATCAAAAAATATCTTATTTCTTTCTTTATAATTCTGTATCAATTCTGTTGTTAAAATATGCGATTTTTGTAATCGGTGTTTAACTTCTTTAACGTAATTTTCTACGTTGTATATCGGATCGATTTTTCCAAGTTTTATTCTAGTTGTCATACTGACGTCTCGGCCAAATACCAGTTCAAATGGTGTATATTTTTTGTCAAAAACTTTACTTGAAGTCGTGTTTTGAAAAAAGTGAAATATCTTAAGTATTGATTGGGACACATCTAGCTCCGAATCTCTTTGTTTGCTTATGAAGACTTCCCGGGATGTGTGGATCCTGGGGCAGGGGAACAGATGGGGTGTGGTAACCCCTTTTCTGGGGCGGGATATTATCATCTTGAATTAGGTAACATGGGCGGTTAATACTATTGGGTCGTACAAATCGGCAGGACCAGACAATATATTTCCGGCTATGCTACAGAATATCCAGGGACCATTTCTCCTATTGCTGGTGGAACTATTTAGGGTATGTCTGCTAAACGCCTACATTTCCAGGTGGAATCGGTCACTCTTAACCCAAAGATCAGTTTATCGTCTTTTGTTTTGAAGACATTAGAAAGACTGATTGACCTACATCTGAGGACAAAGATTGACGGCGGCATCATCAGCGGCGCTCAGCATGCCTATCTTAAGGGTAGGTCTGTTGAGAGTGCGCTTCATGATGTGGAGGGTTATATAGAACAGGGATTGTGAAACCAGGAATACACCTTGACGGTCTTCCTGGATATAGAGGGGGCTTTTAACAATGTGAGGATTTAGGCTATAATGCAGGCACAGAGTGATTTAGGGGTTTCGTTATTCTTGGCCAAATGGATACCTCGGATACTTACCAGTTTAGTAGGGTTGTGTTTGCTTGTGCTGTCCAATTTTGTTATCTTCCACTACCTTCTTTTCCTGTGCTTTCGCTCTTTTCTTCTGCTGTTCTTTTATACTAGAATTCTTTCACTAATTGAGGCGTCACAATGGAACATATTGGTCTCTGGATGAGGTTGTAAAGTTTACTACGCACCAGCCTTTCTTACCTAACCTAACAGCAGCGGCAACAATAAATCAAATTTCTAACCGCAAAATTCAGAAACTCAACAAGGATGAACAATCGTCAAAAATAAATCGGCAAAGTAATATGTATCACAGAAAGCTAGGCATAGAAGGGTTATGTATACTGTGTGGTAGGAACAATCATTATGCTAAAGAGTGCCATGCGGATAGGGATAATTTAAAGTGTACTGGGTGCAACAAAAAAAGGGCACGTGGCTGAAGTTTGTATTGCCACATTGAGTATGTCTGCACCTGCGAAGCGCAGTGTAACACAAATACAACAGGAGGAGGAGTATGGAGTTTACAAGGTGGTTGATATTTACCAAAACAATAACAAATCGAACTCCGAACAGTACTATACAGAAGTCAAAATCGAAGGAAGGATGGTAAAGTACTGGATCGGGATTAACGTTTCTCCCAGGTTTCAATTCAACAGGTCAAACTTGAAAATACCACTAGTTCCCACCAATATCACGTTCCGTTAATACACACAGACTGCATTTGTACCAGGGGCCTATTTCACTAAACTACAAGTTCATAATAACAAGCGTTTTAGCCTGTAAAATTGTGAACTTGTTAATAATTGTGTTTCATAGAAATACAATTACAAGTTTGTGGCTACAAGTGAATTTTACAAGTTACAAATCTACAAGTCATACTTCTACAAGTGGTTTTGTTTCACAAAACTAAATTTACATTTGTAGAATTGTAGAAAAAAAGCTATGGGTCGACGGAGACCCTTAGGTTTTTACTTAGTTAATAAAAATTAGTTCAAATAAGCACAAAATTCAAAAATTTTAATATTAATTAGCATTTATTTATTTTGTTTATATTTAATTATTTATTTTTTTAAATATGTGATTATATGTAATAAAACAAACTACATATATCACATTGTTTGCTTATTAGGAATTATCGATAAGCGGCAACCCCACTAATCATATGTATGTTATGAACAAATAATGTTATCACTTTAAAAAACCAACTTTCCGGTGTCGCCCTTTTGATCTATACCCAAAAAACATCACGCGCGTATTTCACGTCTTTTGCACTTGTCATTAGTCTAAGTCAAGGCACGTTCCAAGCCAAGGCACGCACGTTCTCCCACGCTTTCGTTTTTATCTCTTCGGTAAGTTTGTCGCTTGCATGAGATATCCCGCACCACACTAATTTTATTATGTTGAGTTGCCATTACAAAACAATAATTTTCAACTTTTTTAACACAAGTTGCAAACAACTTTAAACACAAACAGCATATGATGGGCTTAAAGCACAAGGGGTTAAAGTTCTTTATTTAAAAATTGAGATTAAGTGCTAATATACCGCGTGTGCTCCAAGCCAAACAGGTATTTTAATGACAACTGCTAGAATTGGTCGTCACATCTCGCTACCTGACGCGAATTCCACATTCACCTCTTGTGTTCTGAACTTCTCTGAACTTAGCCTACTAATTCCATTTGTAATCTCAATTTTTTTTTTAAAAAAAAGCACTTAAACCCCTTGTGCTTTTTGTCCCTCATATGTTATAATTGATTAGTGGTGTGCTAACAATCAAAACAACTTATCGATAAACATTAAAGTACCCATTATTGCAAAACTATTTTTTGTACACATTTTCCAATAGATTGGGTCTAAAAAATAAGATATATTAAAATTGGTTATATTGCGTTTTTACAGGATATTTTTAGCATATTGAGTAATAATAAATAAGAATTGTTAAATTAATATCACAATATATACAAGAACTTGTAATTGTAGAAATTGTAGTTTACAAGTGCTAAAAGCTACAAGTGTTGTGAAAATTTTAATGAAACACAACTCATCAGCACTTGTAAGAATTAGACTTGTGATTGTAACTTGTAGAATTCTAGTTAAGTGAAATAGGCCCCAGTTGGCAAAATAAAAGTACGGGCCAAATATAATAAATACTCCATAATCGATGAGGTGTTGATTACAAAGTTGGCGTAAACCATCGCCTAGTCAATGTGCATTACCCGATCCTAAATATCGACGACATTTTCAATAGACCTCGGAATTCAAAATATTTTTAAAGGCTAGACTTGCATAAGTCCTACTTACACATTCCTGTAGATAAGCAATCGAGTATTGTTCATTTGGCATTAAGACTGCACCAGCAGAATTAAACAAAATTATTGATCAGATATTACGAAATGTACCAAAGACGGAGACACATTTCGATGGCATAATTGTGCATGGGCATACAATGTAAGATTGTGTATCCAATTTAATATTGTCTTTTACAATAACAACGTTTTGGTTTGCGTCTCAATAGCAACAAATGCACATTCTTTAAAGAAGCTATTGAATTTTTAAGACACATTGTGGGACATAATACAATAAGGAAATGTCCCTAAAAAGTATCTGCAATTCTTAATATGCCTATAGCAAATAGGCATTGTAGCCTATTGTAGTGTACGCACACTTACTTTCAGTAAGTTTTAGTACATAAGAGACTTTAATATGTAAATAAAAGAAAGTGGATTTAGTAAACTAAAAAACAAAAGAGCAACAGGATGCAGGAATAACATGCAGCTGTTTTAAGGGACCTAGTTCGAATCATACTTGAAGGTGATTTGATAAAGTCAAGAATAGTGGCGCTATATTGGTAATAAACTTCGGCATATGCCTCAAAGTTTAACCTAGCAGTTTCCCTAAGGTCGGGATACCAGCATAACGCCCCTATATGCAGTTTTTAAATTTCTCTATCTATTCTCTAAGTTTTTTGGCATGACTCTTAAGAGAGATTCCGACTAGTTTTGAGATGTGGTTACATCAAAGCAGCTACAGAACTGCATTAAATAATCACAATGAAATGTGAAAAGTTCTTCTTGGGCACATGTGATATTCATCGTTCAAAATTCGGTTTTCGTAAAATCATATACTTTAGAACCCTGAATAGCAATTAGGGTAAGTACTAGAGTTTAATTATGAAACTTTCAGTAAAAGAAAAGTTCCATATAGCGTATTGTACAGATATAATCTATATTTTAAAAAAGGGGCCATGTGTCAGTATGACAACGGGCTTAATTATTTACATTTGACTATTCTGAGTTATCTGTTATTTGATAATAGGGTTAGGCTAGGTTATCTAGTTTAAGAATAAATATGAATTTAATTGTGCTTCGTATCTTTAGGACTGGGGGTATTTATATGTTTATCGCTAGATATGGGCATTTAGTTAAAACGAACACATTATATTTGTTTGAATATAACTGTATGTTGTTTGGTAAATAGTTGAAGTAATAACCTAATTAACCAATTTTAAGAGAGAGGTTTAAAGACTGTAGCACTTTCGGGTGAGAAGTGTAGTTACGTACTCAGAGTGTTTCAGTAGAGATAAACTAGAAGGATCTCGTTCCCACTAAGCATCATAAATTGCCAAATAGAAAAATTACAATTTTTTTGGATTTAGGGGCTAAGTGACTAGATACCTGTCCTCTTGCTTACAAAGAAAACAAAAGTGTAGCGTATTTGAAAACACTTTTTTTTACTTTTTCAATCACATTTGTGTTTGAATTAAGAGAAATAACTCACTAGATATATTTTGTCTAGTTATATAGGGCTATATATTATACGGTGAATTGTAAGCGTGATGCGGGATATGCATTTAAGTTTAAAAAAGGAATCAGATACTCAATTTGTTTAGTTGGGTTAGAGTAACTAGTTATATATCATCAAGTTTCAAATTGAGCTAATGACTGCTGAGAAAATTTTACTTTTTTATAGTTCTTTGAAGGACAAGGGGCTATTTGCTATAGCACTAGATGCTTGTTATCTAGTAAAAACAACAAAGGTTATAAAAGAGTGGGTGATAAATTGTCCAACGTTTAGAGAATGTTTAATTATCTTATGTAATGCAAGATACCGTATAAAATAAGGATGGTAGAGTGTGATGCGTTCGCATTACACCTCCCTTTTATTGAGAAAAAAATTTTGGATCAATCAAACAGCCTGTTTGATTCATCATCTTTTTATACCCTTCACCGAAGGTAAAAGGGTATATGTAACTTTGTCATTCCGTTTGTAATTTCTACAATATTGATCTAAAACTCTATAAAGTACATACATTCTGGCTTCTTATGAGATGGGAAGTTCAAAATTGGCTGTCCGTCTGTCCGTCCGTAGAAAAAAGTTTTCCGAAGACCCCAGAAATGATGGAGGCTAGGTTATTATACATTTATGTCGCATATAGTCCGGAATTGTTTGCTATTGAAATTCAGGAAGATCGGTTCATAAATGGCTGAGATATGAGCAAAACACCACGACTACCTCTAATTTTTTCCATAAATCCCATGTTGTTGTTGTTTTTTAAATTCTTTTTTACACCAACTCTCCAAAAAAATGGGCGGGATTGGAGAAGTGGGTGTGGCACTTACCATACAAAGACGTTATACATTTCTGTATATCTACAGAACGAAACGAGACACGCTAACAATCAAAACAACTTATCGATAAACATTAAAGTACCCATTATTGCAAAACTATTTTTTGTACACATTTTCCAATAGATTGGGTCTAAAAAATAAGATATATTAAAATTGGTTATATTGCGTTTTTACAGGATATTTTTAGCATATTGAGTAATAATAAATAAGAATTGTTAAATTAATATCACAATATATACAAGAACTTGTAATTGTAGAAATTGTAGTTTACAAGTGCTAAAAGCTACAACTGTTGTGAAAATTTTAATGAAACACAACTCATCAGCACTTGTAAGAATTAGACTTGTGATTGTAACTTGTAAACTTGTAGAATTCTAGTTTAGTGAAATAGGCCCCAGTTGGCAAAATAAAAGTACGGGCCAAATATAATAAATACTCCATAATCGATGAGGTGTTGATTACAAAGTTGGCGTAAACCATCGCCTAGTCAATGTGCATTACCCGATCCTAAATATCGACGACATTTTCTATAGACCTCGGAATTCAAAATATTTTTAAAGGCTAGACTTGCATAAGTCCTACTTACACATTCCTGTAGATAAGCAATCGAGTATTGTTCATTTGGCATTAAGACTGCACCAGCAGAATTAAACAAAATTATTGATCAGATATTACGAAATGTACCAAAGACGGAGACACATTTCGATGGCATAATTGTGCATGGGCATACAATGTTAGATTGTGTATCCAATTTAATCTTGTCTTTTACAATAACAACGTTTTGATTTGCGTCTCAATTGCAACAAATGCACATTCTTTAAAGAAGCTATTGAATTTTTAAGACACATTGTGGGACATAATACAATAAGGAAATGTCCCTAAAAAGTCTCTGCAATTCTTAATATGCCTATAGCAAATAGGCATTGTAACCTATTGTAGTGTACGCACACTGTAGCGTATAAGTGGCTGTACATACAACCAATGAACCAAACAGAGTGTTACAATTGCACCAATAAAACACTCGCCTCTGAGTTACTTGGTGTTAATTAGTAATATGTGTCACTTGGAAAACTGATCTGATTAGTCACACATAATAATACTTCGTAGAGAGAATGCGGACTATGTTTGACAAATATTAAATTATGAATTTGTAGAAGCGGCACTTTTTTTGTAGTGTGTCAGAAATAGAATGAGTGGAATGCAATGGAACACAGAATAGTGGAAGAATATCGAGTGTACTCTTTATGAGGGGAATATAAAGAACTTCCCTATTAGCTGTAAGTAGATTATAAGTTATTGAGTGAACGTTAGAGAAATGCTCATAGGGGAAGTTACTACTTTCAGTAAGTTTTAGTACATAAGAGACTTTAATTTGTAAATAAAAGAAAGTGGATTTAGTAAACTAAAAAACAAAAGAGCAACAGGATGCAGGAATAACATGCAGCTGTTTTGAGGGACGTAGTTCGAATCATACTTGAAGGTGATTTGATAAAGTCAAGAATAGTGGCGCTATATTGGTAATAAACTTCGGCATATGCCTCAAAGTTTAACCTAGCAGTTTCCCTAAGGTCGGGATACCTCTCCCTATCTGGGACCAGCATAACGCCCCTATATGCAGTTTTCAAATTTCTCTATCTATTCTCTAAGTCCTTTAGCATGACTCTTAAGAGAGATTCCGACTAGTTTTGAGATGGGTTTTCATCAAAGCAGCTACAGAACTGCATTAAATAATCACAATGAAATGTGAAAAGTTCTTCTTGAGCACATGTGATATTCATCGTTCAAAATTCGGTTTTCGTAAAATCATATACTTTAGAACCCTGAATAGCAATTAGGGTAAGTACTAGAGTTTAATTATGAAACTTTCAGTAAAAGAAAAGTTCCATTTAGCGTATTGTACAGATATAATCTATATTTTAAAAAAGGGGCCATGTGTCAGTATGGCAACGGGCTTAATTATTTACATTTGACTATTCTGAGTTATCTGTTATTTGATAATAGCGTTAGGCTAGGTTTTCTAGTTTAAGAATAAATATGAATTTAATTGTGCTTCGTATCTTTAGGACTGGGGGTATTTATATGTTTATCGCTAGATATGGGCATTTTGTTAAAACGAACACATTATATTTGTTTGAATATAACTGTATGTTGTTTGGTAAATAGTTGAAGTAATAACCTAATTAACCAATTTTAAGAGAGAGGTTTAAAGACTGTAGCACTTTCGGGTGAGAAGTGCAGTAACGTACTCAGAGTGTTTCAGTAGAGATAAACTAGAAGGATCTCGTTCCCACTAAGCATCATAAATTGCCAAATAGAAAAATTACAATTTTTTTGGATTTAGGGGCTAAGTGACTAGATACCTGTCCTCTTGCTTACAAAGAAAACAAAAGTGTAGCGTATTTGAAAACACTTTTTTTTACTTTTTCAATCACATTTGGGTTTGAATTAAGAGAAATAACTCACTAGATATATTTTGTCTAGTTATATAGGGCTATATATTATACGGTGAATTGTAAGCGTGATGCGGGATATGCATTTAAGTTTAAAAAAGGAATCAGATACTCAATTTGTTTAGTTGGGTTAGAGTAACTAGTTATATATCATCTAGTTTCAAATTGAGCTAATGACTGCTGAGAAAATTTTACTTTTTTATAGTTCTTTGAAGGACAAGGGGCTATTTGCTATAGCACTAGATGCTTGTTATCTAGTAAAAACAACAAAGGTTATAAAAGAGTGGGTGATAAATTGTCCAACGTTTAGAGAATGTTTAATTATCTTATGTAATGCAAAATACCGTATAAAATAAGGATGGTAGAGTGTGATGCGTTCGCACTACACCTCCCTTTTATTGAGAAAAAAATTTTGGATCAATCAAACAGCCTGTTTGATTCATCATCTTTTTATACCCTTCACCGAAGGTAAAAGGGTATATGTAACTTTGTCATTCCGTTTGTAATTTCTACAATATTGATCTAAAACTCTATAAAGTACATACATTCTGGCTTCTTATGAGATGGGAAGTTCAAAATTGGCTGTCCGTCTGTTTGTCCGTAGAAAAAAGTTTTCCGAAGACCCCAGAAATGATGGAGGCTAGGTTATTATACATTTATGTCGCATATAGTCCGGAATTGTTTGCTATTGAAATTCAGGAAGATCAGTTCATAAATGGCTGAGATATGAGCAAAACACCACGACTACCTCTAATGTTTTCCATAAATCCCATGTTGTTGTTGTTTTTTAAATTCTTTTTTACACCAACTCTCTAAAAAAATGGGCGGGATTGGAGAAGTAGGTGTGGCACTTACCATACAAAGACGTTATACATTTCTGTATATCTAGAGAACGAAACGAGACACGCGAGCCAAATTAGGTACCAACATATCGGTTGTCAATACACAGCATCCCACAAAATATGGGCGGGATTAGAAAAGTGGGTGTGGTACCTCCCGTACAAAGACATTTTGGAAAATACTCAAAATTTTAAATTTTAGACATATGAACACGTTTTATATACAAAAATATCAGAAATTTTTGCAAAATATATTTCCCAAAAACCTGAAAGGTTTTTCCCAGAAATGGAAAGTAATGCCCAAAGTAAAATTTTTTTCCCGAGTCCAAGTCTTATAATCTAAGTAAATGGTAAATTTCTTCCTTAAAACGTGGGTATATAAATCTGCAAAATCAGTTAAGAAATGATTAAGTTATTAGCAAAATACTCCAAAAATGGGCTAAAAAGCATAAAAAAAAATTTAGAGCTGTTATATGACCTATGGATACGTCCAATACATCAAAAGATCGGAAATCTTTAGTAGAACATATTGGCTGAAAAACTCGGAAAATCGGTTCAGATACAAAAAAGTTATTACCAAAATATAATTGTTTTTAAGAAAAATACATTTTTTCGGGAACCGTACATCTTTCCGAGTCCAAACTTTATTACCAAGGTAAATGGTAAAAAAAATTGCCCGAGTTATGACCAAATTACTGAAACCCAATATTTACTTTTTTTATATAATTAAGTTGTTTTATTTGCGCCGCCCACCTCCGCCCGCTGTCCTTTTCCTTTGTTTACAGGTACCAGCATTATGTCCAGTATGACTTTCGTTATCACTCTGCCTTAAAACTTTGATCTATTTAACGAAAAAATTTTAACAAACAGAGATTAGGAATTTTTGCATCTTAAAAACTTGCAAAAACAGAAAAATCTACTGTATGACACACGGCAGTGGTGGTGGTGTGTTTCTCTTTTTCGCATATTCACCTTTCATACTCAAACAACAAGCTCACATAAAGATATTTGTTTATATAAAAAAATTACACACGGCCTATTTACTTATATTAACGGTTATTTCGCATGCGTACCAGTGGTCGAGTGGTCTAGCCGTTATGTCACAAGAGAATCAAGTCAATTGTTCCTGTAAAAAGCTCAATTTTTGTTCTTTTTTTATATGGGTGTAGTATGCTGAGTGTAGGAGTTCACTAAAGTATAGAGAGTATGAGAGAAAGAGCATGAAAGTGTAAGAAAGCAATAAAAAAGATCGTTGAACCAAAGATGAGTACGTGAGCCGATTTTGCGTGATTCACTTGAAAAACACTGACGCAGAGTGTTTAAACATTATTCACGTGAATCACGCGATATTTTTAGTTTAATCACGTGATTGTGAATGTGTATAGAACTAACATGTGCCACGATGTCAGTGCGTGATTAGAAAATGTTTCTCTTGATGTGAGTGAGTGTGAGTCAATATTCCCTCACGGACCCATCACTAAAATAAACATTATTGAAAGTACTTTTTAAAAATACTGTTATTTTTTTTTGATAATTGCAAAACTTCTGTTTTTTAGTTAGTGTTTTTAAAGTCGAATTAGAAAAAAATTGTTTTTTTAAATTAAGGTATTTTTTTACAATAATATTGTGCTTATGTGAAGTATATTTTTAATATTTTATTACAATTCAATACGAAGTTTGCCCACCTTTACAATGTGTAATAAGCGTAATCTTTTTTGTTACATTTGTGGCGTATTTGTTGAAAAAAATATCGTATCGAATTGGTAAAAAAAAAAAATCTGTGGTAAAAGCTTATAATCTATATTTTGATCGGTCGTACGTAAGGAGTGCTTGGAATGAACCCCAATATGTTTGTTCAAAATTGGTGATACAAATATAAAATTCGTTAAGTTTTATTAGATTAAAGTTATTTTATTAAATCATGCTAATCTAATCGAAACTGGTTTTCAATCTTTTGTTCGCAAAAAGTACTATAACTTCCTCATTTCTTTAATATATTTGTTGTCTTTAAACTAATATATTTGTTGTCTTTAAACTAAATTCGGAAAAAAGTCTCGTAGAAATTTTAAAAGTTTAAAAAAAATTAAAAATTTTCCATATAATTGAAAAAATCTTTTCATATTTGTGCTAATATTGTATGAGAAGTATATATATTTAAAAATAATAATTATTTTGCTTTCCAAACCCGTTTGAATTTCAAAAATCGGTAAATAAATAAAAAAGTTAAAAATGTTTAAAAGTAGCAGCCTCAAAAAAATTTATTTGGTCCATAACTCGGGAATTTGGAGGTATATTGAAATTTTTAAAACCGGTTTTGTAATACACTCATCTAAACCTATAACATACACTAGGTCACTTTGAAAGTGCTTGCAAAAAAGGAAATTTTGTAGCACCGTGTTATCTTATGTAATTTCTAAACATGAGTTTTTAATGGCTTTATGAGATACGGGGCTATTTAATTATAGCACTAGATACCTGTTATCAAGTTAAAGGGGTGTAGTGTGACCTTAGTTATTATTCTTTGTATTGACAATGAATAATGATTTATGATTATTACTCACCATTTGAGTAACCAACCCAAGTACGGAATAACATGAATAATAGACCGAAAGAAGATCACATTGCAATTTGCTCAGTTTGTTTTGTAATTGCTTACAAATTGTTTTATGACAATAATAAACAAACTGGGGAACACACACGTTTGCACATGTGTTGTGTTAGGTAGTATTGCAATACACAATTTGATCGCATATGCAGGCCATATGTGCATAGCTACATTGTGATAGGTAAAGGTTTTTGTTATTGTGTATTGGGTCAAGTTTACTAGAAATGTTCTAGATAGGTATTAAGAAAAACAAAAATAGTATTTAAGAAGATAGTTTAAGTATTGTAAGATTATTCTAAGAGTAGAGCTAAGCAAATTAAGAACTACTGTGTTCTAAAATAAAGCTCCTTTTAAATTCAAAAGGAGAAACATATCTTTTTCTTTACATGGCGATCCTGCCAAATTAAAAGAACAAAAAGAAAAGTGCACTAGAAAAAAAATAATAAGAATATTATAATAATAAAAGAAGAGGAACTCAATCCATGCCAAGGATTGAAAGGACTGTTCGGCCAAGGAACAAGTCAAAGGGACAACACCACAGAACTTTTAATTAGGGACAGAGTGCTACAATTTTAAGCACCTGCGAATCGGAGGCGAGTTCGCCCGTGATTCAAGGTTAGATAGATTTTCCTTTTCCTCCCTGATGTCCGATGCGAGAACTACAACAACAGGTCCAAAGAAGTTGACCATAGAAGAATACAAGAGGAGAAACAAACCAACACCAGTTGAGAGGTCTCTAAGTATTCCAAAGGCAAAGCCACCAAAGAGAAGAGGCGGCTACTTAGTGAAGTTGCGAAGGGAGTTGGCCAATACTAGGAGGCTGGTAAACTCTGACCCACCACCACCGTGGCAACACGCTAGCGAGTATTGGAAAAGGATAGAAGAGCTGGAGAACATCATAAAATTATATTTAAGAAACAAGAATATAAAAAAAAATATATAATATGAAATGTATACTCATACCAGCTTTTATGGTTTTATGGATGATTTTAGTAATCACAATTATACCTAAGCTAGAAGAAGCAGCAAAAGAAAAAATAATAGGAAAAGCAAAAGAGATATTATACAGCATCCATATAAAGAATATATTACATTTTTAATGCAGTTTTCAAAAAAAAAAAAAAAATGATTAAGGACTTAGTAATAAATGTTCTAAAATTAATTGTATTGTTAACATTTTCCTTAATCATCACATTGTGTATCAGAAGCTATGTGTTAGTACAGGAGCGCATTACAGCAATTAAGCACCTATTTTCATTTTTGTAAAAAATAATTTAAGTAACAAAATAAGAACACTGATAGATGGAAAACATAAATGCATGTTTAAATAGGTACATAACAAACGGAAAGAAATCATTAAACAATCCATACACTTCAGAAACTATTAATAATAAGAGACAGGAGCTTCGTAGAATCGAATTAGAGGCTGAACATTTATTTGGGAGCAAGTTAGAAAGTAACACTGAGGGTGAAAATTATAGAACAGCATTTAATAAATTAAGAAAAGAGTATTTGGACGTTCTGAAACAACACGAAGAAAAAAGGGATAAAGAAATACAGATTAATACTGGACAAATAGTGAGTCTACAATTAGTCGAGATGGATACTCCGTTGGATATAAATGAACTGTCTTCAGTATCAAAGTTAATTCCTAGCTTTAGTGGCAAAAAAGAAGAGGTAAATTCGTTTCTGGCGAGCTTAGAAATTGTCAATGCTGGTGTTGCAACTACAAAACAGAAATCCTTATTTAACTTTGTGTTTAATACAAAATTAGACGATAGGGTTCAGAATAGAGTTAAGCAGATATCAGTACCGACGAATATTAATGAACTTTTGATTAATTTAAGACAGGCCTATAAACCAAAGAAAAGTCCAAATATACTTCTAAATGAGTTAACAAATATAGTCCAACTACAGGACACGATAAAAAGATTTGCAAGTAGAATAGAGACTCTAGTGTCAGAATTAAATGAAGTACAGATTGCAAATTTAGGGGAAGAGAGCAGAGAGATAGTAACAAAAAGCAATAGTGTAATTGCTTTTAACTCATTTAAAAATGGTTTAAAGGACAGGGAAATAATAAAGACAATAGAAGCCAGTAGGGTAAAAACTTTTGCAGAAGCCGTGGCTATAGCAGAGGAAACGTCATCTGACATGAGTCACAACCAGATAATGTTCCAAAATGCACACTATAATAGCAACATAAGTGCTAATAACTATATGCGCTATAGGTATGACGGGAATTTCAGAAATAACTACAACAGAAATGGAAGCTACAATAACAATGTAAGTTACAACAACAACGGTGGCAACTACAACAATAACAATGGTAGAAACAATTATAATAACGGCAGTAACTATAACAATGGCAACAATAGCTACAGAGGCATAAATCACCGGAATAACAGTAGAAATGGACAGAACTTTAACGGCAACGGGAACAACCCTAGAGGAAATAATTACAATGGTAGAGGCCAAAGAAATTTTAGAATGAATAACCGTGGCAATGGCGGTAATTACAATGGAAGAAGTTATGGGAACAGAGATCAACAGATTAACCATATTCAGGAGCAGGGAAACTCAGAGGATCCGGAGACTGCCACGTATGCGGAATCTCCGGAGGAAAACCAATAAACACGAAAAAGATATATAGCATCTCATCCGACCTAAAGAATTTTATTAAATTAAGTGTACAAGGGTCAAGCGGAGTACTGACATTTCTCATAGATACAGGAGCTGACATTTCCTTGTGTAAGAAAGACTTACTACAGAATCATGAAGAGGATTCGGATGACTATTGCTGCCTAACTGGAATTTCCAAAGAAAAAATAAGATCATTGGGTTCCACCATACTAAAAATACAATTAGGAGAAACAATTTTAGAGCACAAGACACAACTTGTAGGGTATGATTTTCCAATCAATACGGATGGGATACTTGGAAGAGATTTTCTTTGCAGATATAATTGCAATATAGATTACGATAAGTATGTATTAACAGTTAACGTGAGGAATGAGTCAGTAACACTTCCCATACACAATGATACTTACAAGATAAACACTATTAAAATTCCTCCGAGGACTGAGATAGTGATACCTTACAGTCTAAACATAGAAGAGGATAGCGTAATTTGTAACAGAGAAGTAGCGCATGGTATATTTTTAGCCAACGCAATTGTTCCAAAAGATGGGAATCGACATGTGAGACTACTGAATACTCTAGACAAGACGGCAATTATAAGGAACTTGAAGATAGAGACAGTCCCGTTGAAACATTATGACATTTATAGAGCAGATAGGAGTACGGTAAAATACACTAGGGAAAGGTTTGAAAAGTTATTAGGTGAACTCAAATTGGACAATACAGACCTTAGGGCCAGGCAAGAATTGGTCAAGATACTAGAAAAATATCAGTCTATTTTTCATTTAGACGGGGAGAAATTGACCACCAATAATTTTTACAAGCAAGCGATTCAGTTACAAGATACTAATCCGGTATATATAAAAAATTATCGTCTACCTCAGGCTCATACTGAAGAGATTAACAATCAGGTGAAAGAGTTATTGAAAAACAAGATAATCGAGCCGTCGATGAGTCCTTATAATGCACCACTTTTATTAGTTCCGAAGAAAGGTCAAACTGATTTGGGGAAATGGAGGTTGGTCGTAGATTTTAGAAAATTGAACGATAGGATCGTTAACGACAAGTTTCCATTGACAAGATTGGACGATATTTTAGATAGGCTTGGTAGGGCTAAATATTTTTCTACACTAGATATGACAAGCTCTTTTCATCAGATAGAACTTGAACAAGACTCAAGACCTTGCACAGCGTTTTCAACGGTGAATGGTCACTATCAGTATGCTAGGTTGCCATTTGGGCTAAAGATCTCTTCAAATAGTTTTCAGCGTATGTTGACCATAGCACTTTCTGGTTTAGAATCCGAGGCATTCCTATATGTAGATGATGTGATAGTTTTTGGGTGCAGTTTAAAGCATCATAATGATAGTTTGCTCAAGGTATTTGAACGTTTATCGAGGTATAATCTTAAACTAAATGCTGGCAAATGTTGTTTCTTAAAACCCGAGGTAGTTTATTTGGGACATTTGATAACTGCGAATGGGGTGAGACCTGATCCAAGCAAGTATGAAGCAATTTCGAAGTATCCTATACCAAAGAATGCTGACGAGGTGAGGAGATTCGTAGCTTTCTGTAATTATTACAGAAGGTTTATAAAAGATTTCGCACAGATTGCTAGTTGTTTAAATGAATTGCTCAAGAAAAATGCGAAGTTTATCTGGACGGAGCAATGTCAATCTGCATTTGAAGCTCTGAAGGCAAGACTAACTAAGCCACCTATACTCCAATATCCAAATTTTGATAGAACTTTTGTACTGACCACAGATGCATCAGATTTTGCACTTGGTGCAGTTCTTTCGCAAGGAACTATAGGCGAAGATTTACCGATATCGTTCGCAAGTAGGGCTCTCAATAAACATGAGAAGAATAAGCCGGTTATAGAAAAAGAGTTATTAGGCATTTATTGGGGAATTCAATTTTTTAGGCCTTACCTGTATGGAAGGAAATTTACCGTAGTAACTGACCACAGACCGTTAGTAGCACTGTTTACGCACAAGAATCCAAGTTCAAAGCTGACGAGAATAAGACTGGAACTCGCCGATTATGATTTTGAAATAGTTTACAAGAAAGGTTCGAATAATACCAACGCTGACGCTTTATCGAGGATACAGATAGACTCGACCATATTGAAGTCGATGATTCCACAGGAAAATGACGGAAACGCAAAGAGGACATTAGTAATTACAAGAGGTATGAGAAATGAAAATAAAAACGACAAAGATAATAATAAAGAAATTAAGAAGAAAGGAAGCACACCCTGCGTGTGGGATTGTACGTCAATAAATGACATTAAGCGCGCAAGGAAATTGAAATTTTTAATAGAGACAAGGCCGAATGAAAAAGATTATAAATGTATTGTAGAGAATGATGAAAATGAGACGCGTGTCAGATGTAGTGATAATCCGCGATACTTAGGTATTATGTTGGAGAAACTGTCATCTTATTTAGGAAGGACAAAATATAAAGAATTTGCACTCGCTAAGGACGATGCAATATTTGAGGAAATTTCTGCAGATGAGTTTAAGAATGAATGTAATAAGTCAAATAAAGAAAGAGTCGTGATATTGCTATATAATAAACCTCAGATTGTAACGGATACAGGTAAAAAGATGAAATTAGTAGAACTA
This sequence comes from Pollenia amentaria, assembly GCA_943735925.1. Classification (NCBI taxonomy): domain Eukaryota; kingdom Metazoa; phylum Arthropoda; class Insecta; order Diptera; family Polleniidae; genus Pollenia; species Pollenia amentaria. Next base: position 121,366,404 of record OX031006.1, on the reverse strand, counting down.
CATCATAATACCCCGCAGGGAGGGCATTTTGGTGTAAGCAAAACATTGTTAAGGATTAGACAGAAGTACGTTTGGAAAAATATGGCAAGGATGGTGAAAGAATTTATATCGAGGTGTGACTTATGCCAAAGAAACAAGCAGGTGAAGCACACGAAGGAACCGTTTAAGATAACGGATACCCCTACAAATAGCTTTGATACAGTTGTAATAGACACGGTAGGTCCTCTTAGGCCGACTAAGAATTTCAGGTACATACTGACGATGCAATGCGAATTGACAAAGTATGTAGTTGCGTGTCCTATGGAAACGAAGGAAGCGAAGTCAATAGCTAAGGCATTAACAGAGAATGTGATACTGAAGTATGGGATATTTAGAATCCTCAAGTCAGACAGGGGAACGGAGTTTACGAATGAGCTTATGAATGAGATTTGCAAGTTATTGAAGATTGAACAGAGATTCTCAGCGCCGTATCATCATGAAACTTTAGGCACGGTAGAAAGGAACCATAGGGTTCTCAACGAATACTTTTTATCTTTTGTGGAAGATGGTAATTGGGACGAATGGATTCCATATTATACGTTTGCGTATAACATTACTCCTCATGTAGATGCAGAGTATTCACCTTTCGAGTTGGTATTTGGAAAATTGCCTAGTTTGCCGGGTGATGAGGTGATGGACCATCCGAAAGTGTATAATTTTGATAACTATGCGAATGAATTAAAGGCAAGATTGAAACACTCATTGGTTAACGCAAAAAAACTTTTAGAAGTAGTAAAAGAGAAGAGAATGGTAGACTCATTAGACAAAAGTAAAAGCATAGAATTAGAGGTAGGAGATTTAGTTTTAGTGAAGACAGGTAACAGGACAAAAAGGGATTCGCCTTATCAGGGTCCATATACCATAGTAGATATAGACGATCTGAATGTTTTAGTTAAAATTAAGAATAACGTTAAGTCAGTTCATAAGAATTCATTAAAAAAGGATAACAGTTAAGTAAGAAGTAAATTATATGTAGTATGTAAAAATAAAAACTATTTAATAAGAAAATTTTTGTACATATGAAAAAGAAAAGAAAACTAATATTTAACGTAATAATAGATTAAGTACCTATAACATTTAAGATAAAACTACTTGATAAGAAGAAATTGTATGAATAAATTAATAGAATGTTAAGCAGAGAAACTGTTAATATCTTAAAGTAATCCTACAATTTTTGTTATTGTAGTTACAAAAATTGTATGATTTCTCTCAAGGGCAAGGGTGTAGTGTGACCTTAGTTATTATTCTTTGTATTGACAATGAATAATGATTTATAATTATTACTCACCATTTGAGTAACCAACCCAAGTACGGAATAACATGAATAATAGACCGAAAGAAGATCACATTGCAATTTGCTCAGTTTGTTTTGTAATTGCTTACAAATTGTTTTATGACAATAATAAACAAACTGGGGAACACACACGTTTGCACATGTGTTGTGTTAGGTAGTATTGCAATACACAATTTGATCACATATGCAGGCCATATGTGCATAGCTACATTGTGATAGGTAAAGGTTTTTGTTATTGTGTATTGGGTCAAGTTTACTAGTAATGTTCTAGATATGTATTAAGAAAAACAAAAATAGTATTTAAGAAGATAGTTAAAGTATTGTAAGATTATTCTAAGAGTAGAGCTAAGCAAATTAAGAACTACTGTGTTCTAAAATAAAGCTCCTTTTAAATTCAAAAAGAGAAACATATCTTTTTCTTTACAGGGGTATAAAGCATTACAAAAGCGGTTAGAGATCTTTCCAGTTTTGTTGATTGCGAAAGGAATTTTAACTATTTGATATGACCTTGTGATATACGGGGCTATTTGTTTATAGCACTAGTGTGGTGGATGGTAGAAAAATTTATTCCGAACAATGAAGACACTTGTAGTTTATTAGGCGGTTCAACACCAACTCAACTTTATTTATTCTTCTTACGTTCTATTCTCATTATGTGCATACATGCACATATAGTTCTTAACTACAGGATTGCATAAAATATGGTTACCTTACCATACAGGAATGTTATATAATGCAAGATACTGTATAAAAGTAAAGGTACTTCGTATCAATAGGATAAGGATGGTAGAGTGTGATGCGTTCGCACTACACCTCCCTTTTATTGAGAAAAAAATTTTGGATCAATCAAACATTGGCTGAAAAACTCGGAAAAATCGGTTAAGATACAAAAAAGTTATTACCAAAATATAATTGTTTTTAAGAAAAATACCTATTTTCGGGAACCGTACATCTTTCCGAGTCCAAACTTTATTACCAAGGTAAATGGTAAAAAAAATGGCCGAGTTATGACCAAATTACTGAAACCCAATATTTACTTTTTTTTATATAATTAAGTTGTTTTATATTTTAGTTAGTTATTCGCTCGGACTGGGGAAACGAGCGCTTAAGGAAACTCGTGACTAGGGGGACCCCACATGGGGGAGTTCTCTCTCCCTTATTGTGGCTCTTAGTTGTCAATGTCATTCTGGGATGTTTTGACAGGATAGGTCAGAAGGTCGTCGCCTACGCGGATGATGTAGTTATATTGGTATCGGGCAAGTTTCTGGGCGACTGATAAGGGTTTGGGAGTTGATCCAGAGAAGACAGAATTAGTTCTTTTCACTAGGAGGTACATGGATAATTTTAGGCTGCCGGAACTAGGGGGAGTAGAGCTTAGGCTATCGGATAGTGCTAAGTATATAGGAGTTTTTCTGGACAGCAAGCTGTCCTGGAGGAGGAATACTCAGGAGACACTAAAGAGCGGTCTCAATGCTTTCTATGCTTGCAGATCGTCGATAGGTAGGAGTTGGGGACTCCGGCCGTCAGTTGTGTGTTGGCTGTACACTTCGGTGGTTAGGCCCATTCTTACGTATGGATGCTGTGTTTGGTGGTAGGCATTGAAACTAGCTGGATGTTATTCTTCATCTTCTGCATATAGAGTAATAGTGGTTATCACCTTGGCTCGCCCGGCTCCACGGACTATTTGGGCACTAGGGTCGATTTTGGGCGTTTGCCAGAGGTGATATTGCCTTCTAGGAAGAGCTGGTCAGGGCAGAGCAGATTGTATAGGGAATTTGCTATTTTCACTAATGGCTCGAAGATGAAGGGCACGGGTGCGGGCGTCTACATTGAGGATCTGGACATCAGAAGGTCATATAGACTTCCGGACGACTGCAGTGTATTTCAGGCGGAGGTTGTGGGGGTTCTCAGGGCCGTGGAAATGGTAGGGGCTAACATTGCCAAGGGCTCGGAGGTCACTATATATGTGGACAGCTAGGCGGCTCTTAGGGCCTTGATGGGCTGTTATGTGAACTCCAGGCAAGTGGACGATTGCAGGAGGGTTCTAGGAGGAATCTTAGGGAATTATGTTGTGAGGCTCTGCTGGGTACTGGGTCAATGCAACATCACCGGCAACGAGATAGCTGATGAGTTGGCAAGACTGGGCTCGGAAATGGAGGATCCTGACAGTTTTCAGGTGGTCAGGCCTCCAATGGGCTTCTACTTTGGGAGAATTAGAGAATGGATTCTGAGCGGGACATGGCGTGGCTGAACGGACTGCCGAGTATCGCGCACGCTGTGGCCGATGCTTAGTAGGTCAAATTCCGACGCGCTGCTGGGTAAGAGTAGGGACTGCGTTAGAACCATGATAGGTATTATCACGGGCACTGTATGATAGGCAGAATGGCTGTGAGAATGGGGTCTATATAGGCTGTGTGAGGACCCAGAGGAGTTGGAAACAGTTGAGCACTTTCTGTGCCACTGTCCCAGGCTACAGAACAGCAGGCTTAGGTGGCTAGGTAGCAGCTTCCTGCAAGAATTGGGAGATGTCGAGGGATACGGGCTCGAGAACCTGACGGGATTCGTAATGGGAATGACCTGGTTGCGCGGCAGGAGGCTGGGGACTGGAAACATGAAGGGCAATTTTCCTGTTTGCTAGGGTTGCTTTTGCTTGTGCTTTCCGATTTCTTATCTTCCACTATCTTCCGTTCCTGTGCTTTCACCATTTACTTCTCCTAATCTTTCACTCATTAAGGCGTCACAATGGACCATATTGGTCTCTGGGTGAGAGTGTGAAGTTTGCTTCACACCAGCCTTTCTAACCTAACCTATAAATTATTTTTAATTAAATAAAAAATATATCAGTTTTTGCTATTTTTACTTTTATATCCTTTAAAAAAAACTCTTTTTAATAGAGTTTTTTTTCTAAATAAATGCGCATTTTTTTCTGTGGCTAATAATTTTATATATAAACCAAAAAATTTATTTTAGACAAAACCCTTAATATCTCAGAACTAGAAATTTCGACTTAAGCCATTATTATTAAATGCCATATATATTATATAAGTATATTTATATAAATATCTTTTTGTTCTTATCGCACCATGGTGAAGGGTATATAAGATTCGGCATAGCCGAATATAGCACTCTTACTTGTTTATTATTAGTTTTGTTTCAGTATTATTATTTTCTTATTCAATATGTTTTTACCAATAAGACTATCTTAAGATTCTACTTTGATACAGTTTTACTAAAATACATTTTTATAATACTAATTTAAATTCATATATCCATGAAAAAAATTCGAACCTTCATGAAGTAATTAAGTGCATATAAGTTTTTTTTTTTTTTTTTTTTTTTTTTTTTTTTCATTTACATATTGTTCTAATTTGGTTTTGAATATCTAATTTTTGTTTTCTAATATAACGCTGTGTTTGTGGACAGTTGTTTCTTTCTTTAATTAACATTCGATTCTTCTATTTTCTTCGATTTTTGCGATTTTTGTAATCGATGTTTAACTTCTTTAACGTAATTTTCTACGTTGTATATCGGATCGATTTTTCCAAGTTTTATTCTAGTTGTCATACTGACGCCTCGGCCAAATACCAGTTCAAATGGTGTATATTTTTTGTCAAAAACTTTACTTGAAGTCGTGTTATGAAAAAAATGAAATATCTTAAGTATTGATTGGGACACATCTAGCTCCGAATCTCTCTGTTTGCTTATGAAGACTTCCCGGGATGTGTGGATCCTGGGGCAGGGAAACAGATGGGGTGTGGTAACCCCTATCATCTTGAATAAGGTAACATGGGCGGTTAATACTATTGGGTCGTGCAAATCGGCAGGACCAGATAATATATTGCCGGCTATGCTACAGAATATCCAGGGACCATTTCTCCTATTGCTGGTGGAACTATTTAGGGTATGTCTGCTAAACGGCTACATTTCCAGGTGGAATCGGTCACTCTTAACCCAAAGATCAGTTTATCGTCTTTTGTTTTGAAGACATTAGAAAGACTGATTGACCTACATCTGAGGACAAAGATTTACGACGTCATCATCAGCGGCGCTCAGCATGCCTATCTTAAGGGTAGGTCTGTTGAGAGTGCGCTTCATGATGTGGAGGGTTATATAGAACAGGGATTGTGAAACCAGGAACACACCTTGACGGTCTTCCTGGATATAGAGGGGGCTTTTAACAATGTGAGGATTTAGGCTATAATGCAGGCACAGAGTGATTTAGGGGTTTCGTTATTCTTGGCCAAATGGATACCTCGGATACTTACCAGTTTGGTAGGGTTGTTTTTGCTTGTGCTGTCCAATTTTGTTATCTTCCACTACCTTCTTTTCCTGTGCTTTCGCTCTTTTCTTCTGCTGTTCTTTTATACTAGAATTGTTTCACTAATTGAGGCGTCCCAATGGAACATATTGGTCTCTGGATGAGGTTGTAAAGTTTACTACGCACCAGCCTTTCTTACCTAACCTAACAGCAGCGGCAACAATAAATCAAATTTCTAACCGCAAAATTCAGAAACTCAACAAGGATGAACAATCGTCAAAAATAAATCGGCAAAGTAATATGTATCACAGAAAGCTAGGCATAGAAGGGTTATGTATACTGTGTGGTAGGAACAATCATTATGCTAAAGAGTGTCATGCGGATAGGGATAATTTAAAGTGTACTGGGTGCAACAAAAAAGGGTACGTGGCTAAAGTTTGTATTGCCACATTGAGTATGTCTGCACCTGCGAAGCGCAGTGTAACACAAATACAACAGGAGGAGGTGTATGGAGTTTACAAGGTGGTTGATATTTACCAAAACAATAACAAATCGAACTCCGAACAGTACTATACAGAAGTCAAAATCGAAGGAAGAATGGTAAAGTTCTGGATCGGGATTAACGTTTCTCCCAGGTGTCAATTCAACAAGTCAAACTTGAAAATACCACTAGTTCCCACCAATATCACGTTCCGTTAATACACACAGACTGCATTTGTACCAGGGGCCTATTTCACTAAACTACAAGTTCACAATAACAAGCGTTTTAGACTGTAAAATTGTGAACTTGTTAATAATTGTGTTTCATAAAAATACAATTACAAGTTTGTGGCTACAAGTGAATTTTACAAGTTACAAGTCTACAAGTCATACTTCTAAAAGTGGTTTTGTTTCACAAAACTAAATTTACATTTGTACACTTGTAGAATTGTAGAAAAAAAGCTATGGGTCGACGGAGACCCTCAGAAAAAATTTTACAAGTTACAAGAGAATGATAAATTGAATTAAAATTAGGTTTTTACTTAGTTAATAAAAATTTGTTCAAATAAGCACAAAATTCAAAAATTTTAATATTAATTAGCATTTATTTATTTTGTTTATTTTTAATTATTTATTTTTTTAAATATGTGATTATATGTAATAAAACAAACTATATCACATTGTTTGCTTATTAGGAATTATCGATAAGCGGTAACCCCACTAATCATATGTTATGAACAAATAATGTTATCACTTTAAAAAACCAACTTTCCGGTGTCGCCCTTTTGATCTATACCCAAAATAACACGCGCGCATTTCACGTCTTTTGCACTTGTCATCAGTCCAAGTCAAGGCACATTCCAAGCCAAGGCACGCACGTTCTCCCACGCTTTCGTTTTTATCTCTTCGGTAAGTTTGTCGCTTGCATGAGATATCCCGCACCACACTAATTTTATTATGTTGATTTGCCACTACAAAACAATAATTTTCAACTTTTTTAACACAAGTTGCAAACAACTTTAAACACAAACAGCATATGATGGGCTTAAAGCACAAGGGGTTAAAGTTCTTTATTTAAAAATTGTGATTAAGTGCTAATATACCGCGTGTGCTCCAAGCCAAACAGGTATTTTAATGACAGCTGCTAGAATTGGTCGTCACATCTCGCTACCTGACGCGAATTCCACATTCACCTCTTGTGTTCTGAACTTCTCTAAACTTACCTACTAACTCCATTTGTAATCTCAATTTTTTTTAAAAAAAAAAAGCACTTAACCCCCTTGTGCTTTTAGTCCCTCATATGTTATGATTGATTAGTGGTGTGCTAACAATCAAAACAACTTATCGATAAACATTAAAGTACCCATTATTGCAAAACTATTTTTTGTACACATTTTCCAATAGATTGGGTCTAAAAAATAAGATATATTAAAATTGGTTATATTGCGTTTTTACAGGATATTTTTAGCATATTGAGTAATAATAAATAATAATTGTTAAATTAATATCACAATATATAAATTAAAATGACTTGACTCGTTAAGTTCCAAAATACCAGTATTTCTTTTTATTAATTCCAAAACTTACAAACTATTTGTTTAATGCTAACTTATGAACATGGAATCTGCCTACTCAGCAGATTCCCACGTTTGTTACTTAAAGTAAGCAATAATCATAGAAGAGTTTACATCTCATATGTCTGCTTCCACAGAGACATAGGAGATGTGTTTTAAATAAATCAGGGCTGGCAAGGAATGAAATCGTTTTATGCGGTGCTTGTATTAACTCCTCCCCTACTTAAGTGAGGGGCGTCCTCGGCCCTCAAGTAGCTTTCAATTGCAACCTGGACATCCTGGCGTAGGCGCCCATTTCTTTGCCTCTGCAGGAGCTTAAGGGTGGCATAGAGGGCGATCAAAACTCCCGCTGTAGCCAGGCTTGGAACTACCGGGTTGGACATTTTGCCCTTGATTTCTCCGATATGCTTTAGATTTTCAGCGCTCATCTTATGCAGATAAGGGAGACTTAAAATTTCTTGATGCCCAGTAATATTAAGATTTGGAGCCGCAGCTAAACTGGGGGTTCTCTTCAATGTACCTCTGGAATTTTTGTAGATAGAACCATTGATTTGTATTTCTTCTTCAAAGGTAATAAGATAGGTTCCAGTCAATGTTTTTGGATGGTTTCCGTTGGATATTACCTCAATTGTATTGTCATTCATAATAATAATACCATCGTCTATCACAGCCAGTGGTGCGAGGTGGCTAGGTCGTGTGTTGCAATGAGCCACTCCTCCAGAGTGAAGTTGCTGGGCACATGTGGGCACCAACATTTCATTGCAGAAAGTAGAGGTAAGTGCTGCGCTGCAATTTCCGATTGCCATTACTTGACTGCCGCATTCTGCCACGTTATTATTCTCTTCAAAGTGAAGGATTGTCCCATTATGTTGAACAGGAAACAAAGTTATTTTCTTACATTCTAATCTAGGTCTAGGATACTTAAATAAGAAATACAAAAAATCATTGTCCATTAGGACCTTAATATAGGATACTTCCATCAAATCAGCTACAGTTGCATTCGTGGAGTGATTATCTGCTATGGTTTTTACATCTTTAGAGTCGAAAATTGAAAGATTAACACTACCTATCCTTGCAAGAGTGATAGTCATCAACAAAGTTTTTATTTCGGAAATTACCATTCTATTGCGTGCAAGAAGGGTTTCATACAAATGGCCTGTGTCAATTTGTTTACTTTTGGAGTTTTTAATAATTATGTTAACTGTTTCTGTCAGCTTATTTATCCGCTCCATTGTCTTAGTATTAATAAGTATTTGCCTATTCTGAGAGTCAATAAGTTGTTGTTGTCCAAATTTTAGTTGCTCAAAGTCGTTGAAGTCTGGTGTACCGGCAACCACCTTTAGGGCAGTACCTAGGAAGTTTTAACTTCTAGCATGTCTGTGATGCGTACTCAACGACGCAAGGGCACCTTTTATGCTTGTCAGGTCGGATTTTAACAACATTACCATGTGTGATAATGGAAAATGACATGTAAGCCCCTCCGTTTCCTCGATAATGTCGTAGTACGCTGTTAGGTTAGTGGTATGCTGTAAATAGTTGAAGTCCTTCCAAATTATGACGTCACCGTCCATCACAGGAATATAGTTCGAGTTCGAATAATTCAACACTTTTGTAACGACTGATCCGATGAGAAGTGCTGCAACCAAGAGTAACCTAAAATGTAAATGAAAGAGGGCACTATCATATCAAGACTTTATCTAAGATTGTCCTTGTGGACTACTCTCCCCTCTACAAGAACAGTGGTACCTAAGTCCGCTTCTACTCTCTTTTCAACGAACAAAGGGCCCAATTATGCCATCGAATGTTGAAAGCGATGGTAAAATAAAAAAGATACTAATTGTACCGAATATGTTAGCGATACATTTGTTACCATGAATTGACTTAACTAAAAAGGGATTTTTTACTGGAACTACGTTTGTTAGTTCCCGTAGAGGTTTACAAAAAACAGGGTCTTAGTTTTTTGAGGCCCCTGTGTCTAGCAGTAGTCTAATGTTTCTCCCCCCGACCGTCCTTTCTATTAATGGCAATCGGGAGTTCTGTCTAAAAAATTTTCTTATTTTTATTATCCCTTTAATAAGAACTGTAGTTTTAGAGAAAAGGAAATTCTTTTTCCTGTTTGTGGGCATATTTATCATTTTGCCTGTATGCAGCGGTGAAAAAGCCGAGGCACCAGTTGTCCTCAGTGCCACGCATGCAATCCAAAAACACATAAAATTATCTTTTTATAGAAAATTTTATTAAAATTAATTTTTTTTATAGTAAATTTTGTTAAAATTTACTTTTTATATGACAAATTTGTTAAAATTTACTTTCCATAGGAAAATTTGTTAAAATTTGCCTTTTATAGAAAAATTAAAATTTATAGTAAATTTGATTGAAATTTATTTTTTATGGGAAAATTGGCTAAAATTTACCTTTTATAGAAAAATTAAAATTTATGGGAAAATTTGTTAAAATTTATCTTTTATAGAAAAATTAAAATTTATAGGAAAATTTGTTAAAATTTATATTTTATAGACAAATTAAAATTTACTTTTTGTAGTAAATTTTGTTAAAATTTACTTTTTATAGGAAATTTTGTTTAACAAAAAACAGGGTCTTAGTTTTTTGTTTATTTAGCTTTTATAGGAAAATTTGCTAAAATTTACTTTTTATAGTAAAATTTGTTAAAATTTACTTTTAAAGTTTATAGTAAATTTGGTTGAAATTTACTTTTTATGAGAAAATTTGTTAAAATTTACCTTTAAAAATTTATAGGAAAATTTATTAAAATTTACCTTTTAAAGTTTATAGGAAAATTTGTTAAAATTTGCCTTTAATAGAAAAATTAAAATTTATAGGAAAATTTGTTAAAATTTATCTTTTATAGAAAAATTAAAATTTATAGGAAAATTTGTTAAAATTTTTTTTTATAGAACAATTAAAGTTTACTTTTTGTAGTAAATTTTGTTAAAATTTACTTTTTATAGGAAATTTTGTTTAACAAAAAACAGGGTCTTAGTTTTTTGTTTAAATTTAGCTTTTATAGGAAAATTTGCTAAAATTTACTTTTTATAGTAAAATTTGTTAAAATTTACTTTTAAAATTTATAGTAAATTTGGTTGAAATTTAATTTTTATGGGAAAATTTGTTAAAATTTACCCTTTAAAATTTATAGGAAAATTTGCCTTTTATAGAAAAATTAAAATTTATAGTAAATTTGATTGAAATTTACTTTTTATGGGAAAATTTGTTAAAACTTACTTTTTAAAATTTATAGGAAAATTTGTTAAAATTTGCCTTTAATAGAAAAATTAAAATTTATAGTAAATTTGATTGAAATTTACTTTTTATGGGAAAATTGGTTAAAATTTACCTTTTATAGAAAAATTAAAATTTATAGGAAAATTTGTTAAAATTTATCTTTTATTGAAAATTTAAAATTTATAGGAAAATTTGTTAAAATTTTTTTTATAGAAAAAATAAAATTTACTTTTTGTAGTAAATTTTGTTAAAATTTACTTTTTTTAGGAAATTTTGTTTAACAAAAAACAGGGTCTTAGTTTTTTGTTTATTTAGCTTTTATAGGAAAATATGCTAAAATTTACTTTTTATAGTAAAATTTGTTAAAATTTACTTTTAAAGTTTATAGTAAATTTGGTTGAAATTTACTTTTTATGGGAAAATTTATTAAAATTTACCTTTAAAAATTAATAGGAAAATTTGTTAAAATCTGCCTTTTATAGAAAAATTAAAATTTATAGTAAATTTGATTGAAATTTACTTTTTATGGGAAAATTTGTTAAAATTTACCTTTTAAAGTTTATAGGAAAATTTGCCTTTAATAGAAAAATTAAAATTTATAGGAAAATTTGTTAAAATTTATATTTTATAGAAAAATTAAAATTTATAGGAAAATTTGTTAAAATTTTTTTTTATAGAAAAATTAAAATTTACTTTTTGTAGTAAATTTTGTTAAAATTTACTTTTTATAGTAAATTTTGTTTAACAAAAAACAGGGTCTTAGTTTTTTGTTTAAATTTAGCTTTTATAGGAAAATTTGCTAAAATTTACTTTTTATAGTAAAATTTGTTAAAATTTACTTTTAAAATTTATAGCAAATTTGGTTGAAATTTACTTTTTATGGGAAAATTTGTTAAAATTTACCTTTTAAAATTTATAGGAAAATTTGTTAAAATTTGCCTTTTATAGAAAAATTAAAATTTATAGTAAATTTGATTGAAATTTACTTTTTATGGGAAAATTTGTTAAAATTTACCTTTTAAAATTTATAGGAAAATTTGTTAAAATTTGCCTTTAATAGAAAAATTAAAATTTATAGTAAATAATTAGTATTGTGGTTATTTTATTGTAAATTTGATTGAAATTTACTTTTTATGGGAAAATTTGTTAAAATTTGTTACCGCCATTGCTTCGTTTTCCCACCAATCAGTTTCCCTTTCGGTTACTGGTGTCTGAAGGACACTTTCATCAAATTTTCTATTCGGTTCGCGTATTTGTTCGTCGAACATTTGTCTTTGCGTCCTAAGGGCAGCACCGATAGCGGTGTTCACCAATACCCTCAATTGCTCAGGGTTTATTGCCATTTTTACTTCAATAAATTCTAAACCACTCTTGTAAGGATTTACAAATAAAATATATTTTCCACAAAAAATAATTTTTTTTTTTTAAATAGTAATATTCTATAAGCTATTTACTTTATACTTAGCATTTTTTTAAATAATGTTGAGTTTGATGGTTGTAAAAATTGTTGATCTTCCTCTCCTTTTGTTGCTGTAGTTGTTTTTCGCGCTGCCCACGCTATTTCGAAGCTCTGGTGACTAAAGCAATGATCCAATTTTCAATTACATTCTTGGTACTTAAGAAAATTTTTTCAATTTGAATAGTTTAAAGTTACGTTTTTTTTTTATTTTTATATTTTGATTACTTGTTGAGTTTCAATAGTTTAAAATTTGTTTTTTTTTTTTTTAAGTTTTATATTCTAGTCAATTATTGATTTTTTAATTTTAAAAGGGTTTTTTGTTTCAAAAATTTTATATTTCAGTCACTTATTGGATTTTCTAATTTTAATAAGTTTTTTGTTTCAAACGTTTTGTTTAAAAAAAAGTTTTATATTTTAATCGCTTGTTGAATTTTGTTGGATTTTTGAGTTTGAGTAGTTTAGAAATTTGTTAAAAAAATTTATATTTTAGTCACTTATTGAATTTTTTAATTTTAATAAGTTTTTTTGTTAAAAATTTTTATATTTTAATTACTTGTTGAATTTCCTTTGGATTTTTGAGTTTGAGTAGTTTAAAATTTGGTTTAAAAAATTTTATATTTTAGTCACTTATTGAATTTTTTAATAAGTTTTTTTTTGTTTAAAATTTTATATTTTAATTACTTGTTAAATTTTTTTGCCCCACGTTGGGCGCCAATTAAAATGACTTGACTCGTTAAGTTCCAAAATACCAGTATTTCTTTTTATTAATTCCAAAACTTACAAACTACTTGTTTAATGCTAACTTATGAACATGGAATCTGCCTACTCAGCAGATTCCCACGTTTGTTACATAAAGTAAGAAATAATCATAGAAGAGTTTACATCTCATATGTCTGCTTCCACAGAGACATAGGAGATGTGTTTTAAATAAATCAGGGCTGGCAAGGAATGAAATCGTTTTATGCGGTGCTTGTGTTAACTTATACAAGAACTTGTAATTGTAGAAATTGTAGTTTACAAGTGCTAACAGCTACAAGTGTTGTGAAAATTTTAATGAAACACAACTCATCAGCACTTGTAAGAATTAGACTTGTGATTGTAACTTGTAGAATTCTAGCTTAGTGAAATAGGCCCCAGTTGGCAAAATAAAAGAACTGGCCAAATATAATAAATACTCCATAATCGATGAGGTGTTGATTACAAAGTGGGCGTACACCATCGCCTAGTCAATGTGCATTACCCAATCCGAAATATCGACGACATTTTCAATAGCCCTCGGAATTCAAAATATTTTTTAAGGCTAACACATTCCTGTGGATGAGCAATCGAGTATTGTTCATTTGGCATTAAGACTGCACCAGCAGAATTAAACAAAATTATTGATCAGATATTACGAAATGTACCAAAGACGGAGACACATTTCGATGGCATAATTGTGCATGGGCATACAATGTAAGATTGTGTATCCAATTTAATCTTGTCTTTTACAATAACAACGTTTTGATTTGCGTCTCAATTGCAACAAATGCACATTCTTTAAAGAAGCTATTGAATTTTTAAGACACATTGTGGGACATAATACAATAAGGAAATGTCCCTAAAAAGTCTCTGCAATTCTTAATATGCCTATAGCAAATAGGCATTGTAACCTATCGTAGTGTACGCACACTGTAGCTTATAAGTGGCTGTACATACAAACAATGAACCAAACAGAGTGTTACAATTGCACCAATAAAACACTCGCCTCTGAGTTACTTGGTGTTAATTAGTAATATGTGTCACTTGGAAAACTGATCTGATTAGTCACACATAATAATACTACGTAGAGAGAATTTGTAGAAGCGGCACTTTTTTTGTAGTGTGTCAGAAATAGAATGAGTGGAATGCAATGGAACACAGAATAGTGGAAGAATATCGAGTGTACTCTTTATGAGGAGAATATAAAGAACTTTCCTATTAGCTGTAAGTAGATTATAAGTTATTGAGTGAACGTTAGAGAAATGCTCATAGGGGAAGTTACTACTTTCAGTAAGTTTTAGTACATAAGAGACTTTAATTTGTAAATAAAAGAAAGTGGATTTAGTAAACTAAAAAACAAAAGAGCAACAGGATGCAGGAATAACATGCAGCTGTTTTGAGGGACGTAGTTCGAATCATACGTGAAGGTGATTTGATAAAGTCAAGAATAGTGGCGCTATATTGGTAATAAACTTCGGCATATGCCTCAAAGTTTAACCTAGCAGTTTCCCTAAGGTCGGGATACCTCTCCCTATCTGGGACCAGCATAACGCCCCTATATGCAGTTTTCAAATTTCTCTATATATTCTCTAAGTCTTTTAGCATGACTCTTAAGAGAGATTCCGACTAGTTTTGAGATGGGGTTACATCAAAGCAGCTACAGAACTGCATTAAATAATCACAATGAAATGTGAAAAGTTCTTCTTGAGCACATGTGATATTCATCGCTTAAAATTCGGTTTTCGTAAAGTCATATACTTTAGAACCCTGAATAGCAATTAGGGTAAGTACTAGAACTTAATTATGAAACTTTCAGTAAAAGAAAAGTTCCATTTAGCGTATTGTACAGATATAATCTATATTTTAAAAAAGGGGTCATGTGTCAGTATGGCAACGGGCTTAATTATTTACATTTGACTATTCTGAGTTATCTGTTATTTGATAATAGGGTTAGGCTAGGTTATCTAGTTTAAGAATAAATATGAATTTAATTGTGCTTCGTATCTTTAGGACTGGGGGTATTTATATGTTTATCGCTAGATATGGGCATTTAGTTAAAACGAACACATTCTATTTGTTTAAATATAACTGTATGTAGTTTGGTAAATAGTTGAAGTAATAACCTAATTAACCAATTTTAAGAGAGAGGTTTAAAGACTGTAGCACTTTCGGGTGAGAAGTGCAGTAACGTACTCAGAGTGTTTCAGTAGAGATAAACTAGAAGGATCTCGTTCCCACTAAGCATCATAAATTGCCAAATAGAAAAATTACACTTTTTTTGTAATGGATTTAGGGGCTAAGTGACTAGATACCTGTCCTCTTGCTTACAAAGAAAACAAAAGTGTAGCGTATTTGAAAACACTTTTTTTTACTTTTTCAATCACATTTGTGTTTGAATTAAGAGAAATAACTCACTAGATATATTTTGTCTAGTTATATAGGGCTATATATTATACGGTGAATTGTAAGCGTGATGCGGGATATGCATTTAAGTTTAAAAAAGGAATCAGATACTCAATTTGTTTAGTTGGGTTAGAGTAACTAGTTATATATCATCTAGTTTCAAATTGATCTAATGACTGCTGAAATTTTACTTTTTTATAGTTCTTTGAAGGACAAGGGGCTATTTGCTATAGCCCTAAATGCTTGTTATCTAGTAAAAACAACAAAGGTTATAAAAGAGTGGGTGAGAAATTGTCCAACGTTTAGAGAATGTTTAATTATGTTATGTAATTTGTAAACATGAGTTTTTAATGACTTTATGAGCTACGGGGCTATTTGTTTATAGCACTAGTGTGGTGAATGGTAGAAGAACTTATTCCGAACAATGAAGACACTTGTAGTTTATTAGGCGGTTCAACACCAACTCAACTATATTTATTCTTCTTACGTTCTATTCTCATTATGTGCATACATGCACATATAGTTCTTAACTACAGGATTGCATAAAATATGGTTAACTTACCATAAAGGAATGTTATATAATGCAAGATACCGTATAAAAGTAAAGGTACTTCGTATCAATAGGATAAGGATGGTAGAGTATGATGCGTTCGCACTACACCTCCCTTTTATTGAGAAAACAATTTTGGATCAATCAAACAGCCTGTTTGATTCATCATCTTTTTATACCCTTCACCGAAGGTAAAAGGGTATATGTAACTTTATCATTCCGTTTGTAATTTCTACAATATTGATCTAAAACTCTATAAAGTACACACATTCTGGCTTCTTATGAGATGGGAAGTTCAAAATTGGTTGTCCGTCTGTCCGTCCGTAGAAAAAAGTTTTCCGAAGACCCCAGAAATGATGGAGGCTAGGTTATTATACATTCACGCAGAGAAAAAACATGATTAATGAATGGTCACTGCGACCATTTTTATTCATATTTGCCTAATATGTTTACCGTTATAAACTTATTGTAATCCTTATTTAACTTGAAAAAATATTTTTTCCCCTTAACATTTTTTAATTCACTATAATAATATTATATGGTGTTTTACACCTAAAAAGTTACCATGATCTAGCTAAACATATTAAATTAGGTGAAATATTTGCTACTATAATGTATATATTTTCAACTATACAATTAAAATCATAATATTAGCTGTACACAAAAGATATGTTTGATACCATCATTTTTGTTCGCTTTAAAACACATTCTCTAAATGAGCAAACATTTATTGTCAAAACAAACAGTGTCTGTTTAAAAAACAAATAAAATCTTCTTCCACATCATTTTCAGTCTGCGAGAGTCAGTTAATTGGGAAACATGAATGACTACAAAATAATTAAAAGTTTTTCGGGAGAAAAAGGGGTTGCATGATTGCAAAATTAATTATCATACGTTTATTGAAACAGGTAAAGCTATTAGTATATATACATATACATATATATAAATGTATGTATTGAATTTTATTTATTATTATATGCTTAGCTGTTTATATATGTATGTTGTAATTTTATTAAAACATGAAATTTTTGAAATTGATTTTTTATTGGTTTTATTGTTCAAATAGACATTTTGCATGGTATTGGGAAAAATAAATACATGGTTAGGAAGATCATTTGTGTTTTTCTTCTAAACATAATAATATTTTTGAGACAATAATAAGCTATAAACATGTCTGAACATATATTGTTACTGAAGACGTGTTTGACACAATCATAGCCACAAACATTAATGATAGTTTGCGATTGTGATTGTATCAACCATGTTTTTTCTTTGCGTGTTTATGTCGCATATAGTCCGGAATTGTTTGCTATTGAAATTCAGGAAGATCGGTTCATAAATGGCTGAGATATGAGCAAAACACCACGACTACCTCTAATTTTTTCCATAAATCCCATGTTGTTGTTGTTTTTTAAATTCTTTTTTACACCAACTCTCTAAAAAAATGGGCGGGATTGGAGAAGTGGGTGTGGCACTTACCATACAAAGACGTTATACATTTCTGTATATCTACAGAACGAAACGAGAGAAACGAGCCAAATTAGGTACCAACATATCGGTTATCAATACACAGCATCCCACAAACTATGGGCGGGATTAGAAAAGTGGGTGTGGTACCTCCCGTACAAAGACATTTTTGAAAATAATCAAAATTTAAAATTTTAGGGCTCTAGTATGACATATGAACACGTTTTATATACAAAAATATCAGAAATTTTTGCAAAATATAATTCCCGAAAAACCTGAAAGCTTTTTCTCAGAAATGAAAAGTAATGCCCAAAGTAAAATTTTTTTCCCGAGTCCAAGTCTTATAATCTAAGTAAATGGTAAATTTCTTCCTTAAAACGTGGGTATATAAATCTGCAAAATCAGTTAAGAAATTATTAAGTTATTACCAAAATACTCCAAAAATGGGCTAAAAAGCATTAAAAAAAATTTAGAGCTGTTATATGACCTATGTATACGTCCAATACATCAAAAGATCGGAAATCTTTAGTAGAACATATTGGCTGAAAAACTCGGAAAATCGGTTCAGATACAAAAAAGTTATTACCAAAATATAATTGTTTTTAAGAAAAATACATTTTTTCGGGAACCGTACATCTTTCCGAGTCCAAACTTTATTACCAAGGTAAATGGTAAAAAAAATTGCCCGAGTTATGACCAAATTACTAAAACCTAATATTTACTTTTTTTTATATAATTAAGTTGTTTTATTTGCGCCGCCCACCTCCGCCCGCTGTCCTTTTCCTTTGTTTACAGGTACCAGCATTATGTCCAGTATGACTTTCGTTATCACTCTGCCTTTAAACTTTGATCTATTTAACGAAATAATTTTAACAAACAGAGAATGGGAATTTTTGCATCTTAAAAACTTGCAAAAACAGAAAAATCTACTGTATGACAACACGGCAGTGGTGTTTCCCTTTTTCGCATATTCACCTTTCATACTCAAACAACAAGCTCACATAAAGATATTTGTTTATATAAAAAAAATTTACACACGGCCTATTTACTTATATTAACGGTTATTTCGCATGCGTACCAGTGGTCGAGTGGTGTAGCCGTTTTGTTACAAGTAAACTTCTGGGTGCTGGCGGGTTCAAATCCCATTCGATTAATTTTTTTTCTCTTGATACTTATAAATTATTTTTAATTAAATAAAAACTATATCAGTTTTTGTTATTTTTACTTTCATATCCTTTAAAAAACAGTCCTTTTTTATAAAGAGTTTTGTTCTAAATAAATGCGCATTTTTTTCTGTGGCTAATAATCTATATATATAAAATTGTAACGTTACTGACTGACTCACTGACTCACTGACTGACTGACTGATTCATCACCGCACAGCCTAAACGCCTGAAGCAAAAACTTAAAATTGGGACCAGGGCTTGATCTCTCCCCAAATCGATCCACTAAGAAGGGATTTTTGGAAATTCAAATGTTTAGGGGGTAAAAAAGGGTAAATTCGGTAACCTATATCTCTAAAACTAAAAAAGATACAAAAAAATTTAATACTTATCGTTGTTCTTTAGAAAAATAAGCGGACAGGTGTCTGTTACTTTTTGGAAAATCAGCCCTTTAACGGAGTAAACGGGTGAAACTTGTATTTTGGCACTTTTTTGTCAACCCATCTATCTTTTAAACCCATAAACATAGAAATAAGGGTTATATCACATTTGCAACTTATCTAAAAAATCCAAATACGAATTTGGTACTTTTTCGAAATTCGGACATTTAAGGGGTAAAAAGCGTAACTATTTTTGGTACTTTTTTTATAAAACATTTTTTTTTTATTTATTGACATAAACGTATTAAATTATGGGTTCCCACTACAATATTGAAATTTTTAATGCTTCAATGGGGAGAGAAAAAGTACAAAGAGGGAGAAATACGGGAAATTTAATTTCTTACTTTAGCTTTTTGGTTCTACAACTGGCAATTTTTTTAAATATCGTTAATATTGGACCTAGAAACATAAACTTCAACATGCAATGTCCTGAGTGGATAAGCACCTATGAGGGTAATTTTTGGTACTTTTTGCTCTTCAACTGGTACTTTTTGAATTTCCGTTAGTTCTAATACTAGAAACATAAAATGAAACATGCAAAGTCCTGAGTGAATGAGAATTTTTTAGAGGGATCTTTTTGGTACTTTTTCGTTCTTTAACTGGTACTTTTTTTTAATTTTCGTTAATATTGGACCTATGAACATAAAACTAAACATGCATGGCCCTGAGTAAATGAGAATCTGTAAAAGGGCTTTTGGTACTTTTTTGTTTTTTAGCTGGTACTTTTTAAATTTCCGTCAGTATTTGCCCTAGAAACATAAAATTGAACGTCCAAGGTCCTGAGAAAATGAGAATCTGTAGAGGATATTTTTGGTCCTTAACTCTTTAAATTTCCGGTAGTATTAGACCTAGAATCATAAAATTCAACATTAAATGTCCTGAGTGGAATCTATAAGATGGATTTTTTGGTTTTTTTAACTGGTACATTAAATATGCAATGTACTGAGTGCATGAAAATCTACAACAGAGCTTTTTGGTACTTTTTAGTTCATTAACTTTTCGAACTTCCGTTAGTATTGGACATACAAATATCAAATTAAACATCCATGGTCCTGAGAGAATGAGAATCTGTAAAACTGATCTTTGTGGTACTTTTTCGATTTAAACTGGTTTTTATATTCGTTAATATTGAACCTAGAAACATAGAATTTCCTGAGCGGAAGCGAATCAAAAGCAATGACCTTTTTTGTTTTTCAACACGTACTTTTTAATCTTTGTAAGTATTGGACCTACAAACATAAAATTGAATATGCAATGCCCTGAGTAAATGACAATCATTAAGAGGGGCGTTTTAGTATTCCTATACCTGGTACTTTGTTAATTTTCGTTTATATTTGACCTAGAAACAACAAATACAACATACAAATTTCTGAGTGAATGCGAATCAGTAATAGGGATTTTTTGTATTTTTAAAATTTTTTCTTATTAAAATGGTACTTTTTTATCTTAATACTTACTGTTGTTCATTAAATAAAAAAAGCGAACAAGTGTCTGGTACTTTTTCGAAATTCGAACGTTTTGGGGTAAAAACCGTAACTATTTGTGGTACTTTTTTACAAAACATTTTTTTTATTCATTGACATATACGTATTAAATTATGGGCTGCTACTACAATATTGAAATTTTTTATGCTTCAATGCGGAGAAAAAAGTACCAAAAAGGGGAAATACCGGAAATTTAATTACTTGCTTTAGCTTTTTGGTTCCACAACTGGCAATTTTTTCAATTATCGCTAATATTGGACCTATGAACATAAAATTAAACATGCATGGTCATGAGTGAGTGATAATATTGTTACGAAAGTAACTTTAGTTAAGAATAAGTTTAATTTATTAGTAGGAAATTTTATTAGTTTAAAATATTATCGTATTAGTTACGCATATTTCTAATGTAAGCCCACTGTACAGAGTTTTCTAGTACAAATGTAATGTTATGATTGTTATAGATAACTAATAGTGTTAAGATTATTTTTAACCCATAAAGTATGCTTTAGTTTATTGATGTACAAATCAATTTAAATTCGGCCACAGTGTTAATGCGTAATGATATTAGCTGTAAGATAATAAAATCTCGATTGGCCCAGAAATGTCGAAAATGTTACAGACATTTCGACGAGTCGAATGCTCTAGAGACACCTAGATGTCAGCGAGCAGAGTATAAATACTCGCGAAGGTGGGCATCGATAATCAGTATTAGTACGATTATTTTAGTGTGTACATCACAATTAAGTGGTAAAATTGACTAAGTTCTAAATAAAGTGGCGTGAATAGTTCTATAGTACAGCTATAAAGTAAAGTGTTTAAAGTGTTTTATTTATTTTAATAAAGTTGCAATAAAAGAACTCAAGAGGTTTAATTTAAAGGACATAAGCCAAAAACGTTATTGAAAAGGCAGTAACGTAACAATATGTAAAAGGGCTTTTTTATTACTTTTTTGTTCTGTAACTGGTACTTTTTGAATTTCCGTTAGTATTGGCCCTAGAAACATAAAATTTAATATCCAAGGTCCTGAGTATATGAGAATCTGTAAGAGCGGCTTTTTGGTAGTTTTTGGTCTTTAACTGGTACTATTTGAATTTCCGTTAGTATTGGACCTAAAATCATAAAATTCAACATTAAATGTCCTGAGTGGACAATAACCTATGAGAGGGATCTTTTTGGTACTTTTTCGTTTTTTAACTGGTACCTTTTTTATTTTCGTTAATATTGGATCCACAAACATAAAATTAAGAATGCAATGCCCTGAGTGAATGAGAATCTGTAAAAGGGGCTTTTTGGTACTTTTTGTTCTTTACCTGTTACTTTTTGAATTTCCGTTAAAATTGGAACTATTAACATAAAATTAAACATTCAAGTTCCCAAGTGAATGAGAATATGTACGAGTGGTTTTTTGGTACTTTTTCGTACTGTATTATTTGCCAACAGGTACTTATTGAATTTTTGTTAGTATTGCATCTACAAACATAAAATTAAAAAAGCAAAGCGTTGAGTGAATGAGCATCTGTAAGAGTCTAGTTTTCGTAATTTTTTGTGCTTTACTTGGTACTTTTTGATTTACTGTTAATATTGGACCTAAAAACATAAAATTAAACATGCAAGTGAATGAGAATATGTAAGAGGGATTTTGGTACTTGTTCTTTTTCTAACTGGTACTTTTTTAATTAAAGTAGTACTTTTTTAATTTAATACTTCTTGTTGTTCATTAAATAAAAAAAAAACAGGTGTCTGGTACTATTTTAAAATTCGGACCTTTTAGGAAGTAAAAGGGTAAAATCTACATTTTGGTACTTTTTTGTCCCGCATCTATCGTTAAAATCAATGCACATAGAAATAAAAATTATATAAAATTCGCAACTTATATAAAAAATGCAAATGCAACTTTGGTACTTTTTCGAAATTCGAACGTTTAAGTGGAGAAAATCGTACTTAATTTTGTTACTTTTTTCTCCATCTATTTATCTTTCATCGCACAGCCTTAACGCCTGAAGCTAAAAAGTTGACGTTTGGACCGGACGCAGGCCTCTCGCCAAATCGATCACGCTTACCTTATATCTGCTAAGCTAAAGGAGATACAAAATAATTTAAAAATTATTGTTGTTCAATAGAAAAAGGCGGTAAAAACGCTGCTAAACTAAAAGAGAAAAAAAAATTCAATAACTATTATTGTCCATTAAAAAATAAGCGGACAGGTTGATAGCATTTTTTTAAATAAGGAGTAAACAGGTAAAAACTGTATTTTTAAACTTTTTTGTTACGACATATATCTTTAAAACCATTAACCATAGAAATAAAAATTATATCACATTCGTAACTCATCTAAAAAATACAAATAAAAATTAGGTACTTTTTCGAAATTCGATCCCTAAAGGAGGGAAAATTGTTCCTAATTTTGTTACTTTTTTTAAATATTTTTCTTCATCTATCAATATAATATAAAATTGTAACGTAACTGACTGCTTCATTATAACTTATCCTAAACTCCAAGAGCTAAAAAGTTGACATTTGGACCGGAGGCTGGGCTCTCGCCAAATCGATCCCGCTAACCTCATTTGCCGCTTAAAAAAGACAACAAGAAAATTTAGTACTTATTGTTGTTCAATAAAAAAAAGAAGCGGACAGGTGCCTGGTACTTTTTGAAATTCGACCATTTTGGGAAATAAACAAGTAAAACCTGTATTTTAAAACTTTTTGCTATGCCATCTATCTATTAAACCAATAAACATTAAAATAATAAATATATCACATTCGTACCTTATCTAAAAAATACAAATACAAATTTGATGCGTACATGCAAGTTCCTGAGTGAATGCAACATAAGCTTTGGCGTAAAAAAATGTTCACGAAAGAAAAGGATACGCTAACGAAGTAACGGGTTAAATGCAAGTTTTATATAAAAACCAAACAATTTATTTTAGACAAAACCCTTAATATCTCAGAACAAATTTCGTCTTAAGCCATTATTATTTAATGCCACATATATATTATATATGTATATTTATATAAATATCCTTTTGTTCTTATCGCACCATGGTGAAGGGTATATAAGATTCGGCATAGCCGAATATAGCACTCTTACTTGTTTATTATTATTTTTGTTTCAGAATTATTATTTTCTTATTCAATAAACTTTTACCAATAATACTATTTTAAGATACAACTTTGATACAGTTTTACTAAAATACATTTTTATAATACTAATTTATATTCGTATATCCATGAAAAAAATTCGAACCTTCATGGGGTAATTAAGTGCATATAAGTTGTTCCATTTTTTTTATTTAATTTTATTTACATATTGTTCTTATGTGGTATTTGTATATCTAATTTTTGTTTTCTAATATAACGCTGTGTTTGTGGACAGTTTTTTCTTTCTTTAATTCTTTATCATAAACAATAACATTAGATTCTTGTATTTTCTTTACAATATATGGACCATCATAAATTTTTTAAAATTATTATTTAAAAATATGGTTGCTTTTTTATATAAATGAAGTAATTGATTTTTATTTTAAATGGTTTTGCAAAGTGATCAAACAATATCTTATTTCTTTCTTTATATTTCTGTATCAATTCTGTTGTTAAAATATGCGATTTTTGTAATCGATGTTTAACTTCTGTAACGTAATTTTCTACGTTGTATATGGGATCGATTTGTTCAAGTTTTATTCTAGTTGTCATACTGACGTCTCGGCCAAATACCAGTTTAAATGGTGTATATTTTTTGTCAAAAACTTTACTTGAAGTCGTGTTATGAAAAAAGTGAAATATCTTAAGTATGTGTCCCAATCTAGCTCCGAATCTCTCTGTTTGCTTATGAAGACTTCCCGGGATGTGTGGCTCCTGGGGCAGGGGAACAGATGGGGTGTGGTAACCCCTTTTCTGGGGCGAGATATTATCATCTTGAATAAGGTAACATGGGCGGTTAATACTATTGGGTCGTACAAATCGGCAGGACCAGATAGAATATTTCCGGCTATGCTACAGAATATCCAGGGATCATTTCTCCTATTGCTGCCGGAACTATTAAGGGTATGTCTGCTAAACGGCTACATTTCCAGGTGAAATCGGTCACTCTTAACTCAAAGATCAGCTTATCGTCTTTTGTTTTGAAGACATTCGAAAGACTGAATGACCTACATCTGAGGACGAAGATTCACGACGGCATCATCAGCGGCGCTCACCATGCCTATCTTAAGGGTAGGTCTGTTGAGAGTGCGCTTCATGATGTGGAGGGCTATATAGAACAGGGATTGCGAAACCAGGAATACACCTTGGCGGTCTTCCTGGATATAGAGGGGGCTTTTAACAATGTGAGGATTTAGGCTATAATGCAGGCACGGAGTGATTTAGAGGTTTCGTTATTCTTAGCCAAATGGATAACTCAGATGCTTACCTGTTTGGTAGGGTTGTTTTTGCTTGTGCTGTTCAATTTTTTAGCTTCCACTACCTTCTTTTCCTGTGCTTTCGCTCTTTTCTTATGCTAGTCTTTTATACTAGAATTCTTTGACTAGTTGAGGCGTCACAATGGAACATATTGGTCTCTGGATGAGGTTGTGAAGTTTACTACGCACCAGCCTTTCTTACCTAACCTAACAGCAGCGGCAACAATAAATCAAATTTCTAACCGCAAAATTCAGAAGCACTAAAGGGTGAACAATCGTCAAAACTATATCGGCAAAGTAAAATTAATCACAGAAAGCTAGGCATAGAAAGGTAATGTATACTGTGTGGTAGGAACAATCATTATGCTAAAGAGTGTCATGCGGATAAGGATAATTTAAAATGTACTGGGTGCAACAAAAAAGGGCACGTGGCTAAAGTTTGTATTGCCACATTGAGTATGTCTGCACCTGCGAAAGCGCAGTGTAACACAAATACAACAAATCATATACAACAGGAGGAGGAGTTTGGAGTTTACAAGGTGGTTGATATTTACCAAAACAATAACAAATCGAACTCCGTACAGTACTATATAGAAGTCAAAATCGAAGGAAGGATGGTAAAGTTCTGGATCGGGATTAACGTTTCTCCTAGGTGTCAATTCAACAAGTCAAACTTGAAAATACCACTAGTTCCCACCAATATCACGTTCCGTTAATACACACAGACTGCATTTGTACCAGGGGCCTATTTCACTAAACTACAAGTTCACAATAACAAGCGTTTTAGCCTGTAAAATTGTGAACTTGTTAATAATTGTGTTTCATAAAAATACAATTACAAGTTTGTGGCTACAAGTGAATTTTACAAGTTACAAATCTACAAGTCATACTTCTACAAGTGGTTTTGTTTCACAAAACTAAATTTACATTTGTACACTTGTAGAAAAAAAGCTATGGGTCGACGGAGACCCTCAGAAAAAATTTTACAAGTTACAAGAGAATGATAAATTGAATTAAAATTAGGATTTTACTTAGTTAATAAAAATTAGTTCAAATAAGCACAAAATTCAAAAATTTTAATATTAATTAGCATTTATTTATTTTGTTTATTTTTAATTATTTATTTTTTTAAATATGTGATTATATGTAATAAAACAAACTATATCACATTGTTTGCTTATTAGGAATTATCGATAAGCGGCAACCCCACTAATCATATGTTATGAACAAATAATGTTATCACTTTAAAAAACCAACTTTCCGTTGTCGCCATTTTGATCTATACCCAAAAAAACATCACGCGAGTTACATATACAAATAATAAAGTCGACGAACTTGCAAATGATGATACAATTATAGACAAGTTCGACGACTTCCTAAATAAAATAGGTCAAAATAAATAAACAGAATTGCGAAATCAATTCTGTTAACTAAACATTTTTTAATATTAATGATGACTACTAATAATTTTGAAATAAACATAAAATAGGTCAAAATAAATTGTGAAATCAATTCTGTAAACTTAACATTTGTAATATTAATGATGACTACTAATAATTTTGAAATAAACATAAAATAAGTCAAAATAAATAAACAGAATTGCGAAATCAATATTAATGATGACACTTAATAATTTTAAAATAAACTTATTGATTTCGCAATACCACAATAGAATAATTAAGTTAAATATTAAGAATTGTAAAGAAAAAGAGTTAGTCTTGCTCTCCCTTCTGGTCGTGATAAAACAAAATTAAATAAAACATTTTAAAACTAAACAAACACTGTGTTTTTTTTTGCACACAGCTCGGACAAAAAAGTTAATTGGCGCAGTCGGTAGGATCCTTTTTCTATAAAGGATCCTGTGAAACGAAACCTCGTTTTTAGTATTAGTGCAGTGAACAATTATTCGTAAGAAAATTAAAAGCCACTAAAAGAAAAAAAAAATAAGTATTAGTGCAGTGAACAATTATTCGTAAGAAAATTGAAAGCCACTAAAAGAAAAAAAAATAAGTATTGGTGCAGTGAACAATTATTCGTAAGAAAATTGAAAGCCACTAAAAGAAAAAAAAAAATAAGTATTAGTGCAGTGAACAATTATTTATAAGAAAATTGAAGGCCACTAAAAATAAGTATTAGTGCAGTGAACAATTATTCAGAAAATTGAACGCCACTAAAAGAAAAAAAAAAGACCTTAGTGCAGTGAACACTTGAAAATACAAAAGTGACTTCAGAAAGGCAAAGATTGTTTGATCAACGACGAAGGATGGAAGAGCAACCTCACATTGCATCTGTAAATGTGGCCGAAGAGCTGGCCAGAAAAGACCAACAGTTGGAACGGTTGAGGCAAGCATACCTAGACCTGCAGGAGCAAGCACAGCAACTTCAACAGCAGCAGCAAAACCGAGTACCAGACGATGCACAGTTAAATGCCACTAGAGACCGCATATTTAAAATGATTAATCACATGCCCACATTCACTGGCACAGGAGAAGTAACAGTAAACAGCTTCTTCAGCGGCACGGAATATTTATTGTCAACTATACTAGACGAGAATATCAAGAAGGACGCTGTAAGGACCATTTTCTACAAGGTGATCCAAGGCCAAGCCAAAGACGTTGTAATAAACATACCCACACCGGACGATTGGCAACTAATCAAGGAAACCCTAAAACTAAGATACAGGCCCAACGTGGAACCTCATCAATTATATCGAATGATAGCCAACCTAAAAGTGAATACGGTGAGTGAGTTAATAGTTGAAATTCAAAACATTAAATATAAGGCTGATGAGTTAACAGTTTACTATCATAATGACCACTACATTGATTTGTCTAACATAGATAGCCTTCTTGTAAACACAGTGAAGGAAATGACACAAGGGACTTTATTGGACAAAATTTACGAAGAAAGATATTTTAATGACATACTTAGAATACTGACAATACGACGATTTGAGGATACATGTATTAGGCCAGAATACAGAAGGTTTCGAAACAAAGACGACAAAACTTATGGACAGAATCAACCACAAAATAAGAAAAATTTCTCTCAGCAAATGTATAACAATAAACAGGGTTATAATCAACAAGGATACCCAGGGCAGACTTTAAGACAAAACTACAATAGTAATAATAATTTCAATATAAATAAAAATTTTAATAACTCAGGACAATATAGAATGTATAATAACAGAATTAATAACCCATCGGGTAATTTCCAAAGGTTCGGACAGACAGGACCCTATAGGACGAACGTCAATCAAGAAAGAGGGAATCAAACTAGGCAAAATACCTACGAACCTATGGAAGTTGATAATTTAGAAGCAAGTGACGTATATAATAATACATTACAACAAAATGATTTATACTATAATAATCAAAGTTTCTCACCGGTAGGACACCCTAGACCATATGTTAGCCAACATTGCTTAACACATCCTAGGCAAAACCGAACAGAAACAATAGAATTAAGCGAAATTGATAGATATAATAAAAATACTCAAGGATCCGCCCAGTTAGGAAACCCTAGACCATACGGCAGCCAATATCGCTTGACGTCACCTAGGCAAGAACGAAACGGATCTCTTGAGCACGGTAGTGAAGAATTAAACTATGATCAAAGGGCAGGAAACTTGGAGCCAGATTTATACCAACTCCAACCAAGCCAGGATCAGTTTTTTTCAAGACGACATCGGACTACCTACCCATCATAAAAATAACTATTAAAAATAAAATATACAATGCACTAATAGATACAGGTGCAAATATAAGTTTAATTGATCAAAGTGTAGAAGGATTTGAGAGAACGCTATTAAAAAAACCCTTAGAATTTAGTACAATAAATAGAAAAGACATTATTAAAGTTGAAGTATGGACAGACGCACCTTTGGAGTTCAACGTAGAAAAAAATGCGAAAATTAAATGGAAAATGACTCACTTGAAAGGGAGAAAATATAGTTTTATTATTGGAATCGACTTGATGAATTGTTTCAACACAATGATAGATTTGGTGGAGGGACACATATCCTTTAATAAAAAAAAAAACTAGTTTTATAATCAACCCCTACCAAAAGGTACAGGTTTGCGCATTAGAAACATCAGATTTCGATTGCAACAGAATACAATTGGACCACCTAAGTAAAGAGGAATACAATGAATTAGTAAAAGTTTTGATTAAATTTAAAGAATTGTTCTTTAAAGAAGGCGATCAGTTAACCAGTACAATGGAAATTCAGCATGAAATTAGAACGGTGACAAATGAACAAATAAACTCCAAATTATACCGATATCCCCCGCAACATGAAATGGAAGTAAGAAAACAAATAAGAGAAATGGAGGAGCAGGGAATAATAAGAAAAAGTTGTTCTAGATACTCAAGCCCTCTGATAGTAGTACCGAAAAAAATTGACAATTCAGGAGAAAGAAAATATAGGATCGTAGTTGACTATAGAAAGCTAAACGAAGTGACAATTGACGACAAATTTCCATTGCCAAACATAGATGCAATTTTAGACAAACTAGGGCGTGCACAATATTTTACAACATTGGACCTCGCCAAGGGGTACCACCAAATTTTGATAAGAGAACAAGATAGGGAAAAAACCGCTTTCGTGACACCCCACGGTTTATATGAATTCATAAGGATGCCGTTTGGATTGAAAAATGCCCCGGCAACTTTTCAAAGACTCATGAATGAAATACTACGTGATTTCATTAACAAAACATGCGTTGTCTATCTGGACGATAATCTTATATTCAGTACATCCCTTAAAGAACATATAAAATCCGTAACGGACATTTTCAAAGTTTTGAGGCAAGCCAATTTAAAAATACAGGTCGACAAGTGTAATTTTATGAAAAGAGAGACAGAATTTCTAGGACACGTACTGACGAAAGAAGGACTAAAGCCCAACCCTAACAAAATTAAAACGATTCAGGACTTAAAGTTACCAACAACGGAAAAACAAATAAAAAGCTTCTTAGGACTTACGGGCTACTACCGTAAATTCGTGAAAGACTACGCAAAAGTTGCTCAACCAATAACAAAGTATTTAAAAAAAGGAGTCAAAATAAATACCAGAGACCCAACATATATAGAAGCTTTTGAGAAGCTTAAACTATTAATAACTTCACACCCGATTCTGAGATATCCGAATTTGACAAGCAATTCACGATAACAACAGATGCATCAAATTATGCACTTGGTGCTGTGTTATCGCAAGAAGGACATCCAATCTGTTTTGCTTCAAGAACACTAAAAAACCATGAACGAAATTATTCAGCTACAGATAAAGAATTCCTTGCCATTTTATGGAGTGTACAGTATTTGAGACCTTACATATACGGAAGAAAGTTTAAAATCCTCACAGACCACCAACCGATTAAATTTTTACATTCAAAATATAGAGGAAAGGACATGTCACCAAGACATCAAAGATGGCTTCTTAAATTAGGAGAATACGACTTCGATATCGAGTATATAAAAGGGAAAGAAAATAGAGTAGCAGATTTCCTAAGTAGACTTGACAACGAGACGGACGCGAATAATTTTAGGGATAACGAATCCCATTTACAATTAATACACAATATTAAAGAAGACAATGCTTCAATGGTAACAATCCATTCTGCGGAGGAAAACCTTTAAGATAATTTTTACATAAAAGAAGAAACAGTTAACAAATATAAAACGCAAATAATACTAACTAATAATAAGACAGAGGAATTGAAAATATTACACGGAAAAAGAATAATCTTTATAGCGGAGTGCGACTTTGATGTAATGGGTAATATATTTAGAAAATATATCTCAAAAGGAAAGATAGGAATATATTCAGAACTTTCGGAGCACAGTTACAACATCGTACAGCAAAAACTCATAAATATGTACTCAAACGATAACCAAATTGAATTCATCAAATGCACGATGAGAGCACAGGATATCGAAACGGAAGTAGAAGCAGTTAAGCAAATCTCATTATATCACGTAAAGGAAAGCATACATTCAGGAATCAATGAAACCTACAATAATATTAAAAATAAAATATATTTTCCAAAACTTATGGAATTAATTCAAATAGTAATAAATCAATGTGACCTTTGCCAACAGGTTAAGTACGATAGGCACCCAATTAAAAATAAATTTCAGCTTACCGAGACTCCTTCAGACAAAAACCAAATTATACATATCGACACATACGTAATTAAACGTCAACATTTCCTAACAACAATAGATAAGTTCTCAAAGTTCGGAGCTGCTTATCCATTAAGCGACAGAAACCACGTAACCATAATAGAAAAATTGGAGGAACATATAACCAAAATCGGAAAACCAAATAAAATAATAGCGGATAATGAGTTTAAAGCATTAAGAATAAAAGAATTTCTAATGGAACAAGGAATAGAATTGCACTTAACAAAACCAAACAGCCATACAGGAAATTCAGATATAGAAAGATTCCATAACACCATAGCAGAAAAATTTAGAATTTTATATCAAACAAACAAAGATTTACCAGTACAACAACTAATTCAAAGAACGATAAGAAATTACAATGAAAGGTTCCACTCTAGTATAAAATATACCCCCAAAGGAGTTCAGGAAGGACGTATAGATAAAAACAAAATCAAACAAAATTTAGAAGACAGTAAGAAAAAGACAATTGACAAACTTAACGCAAAAAGAGAAGATTATAGGGAAACAAGAGAAGAAGGGTTTATAAAAAATTATAAAGCATCTAGACATAAAGAACAACCGAGATATAGAAAAGAAAAATTAGAAAGAATACATCCTTCTAATATCAAACGACCTTTAAAATTTTCAGATATGGACGACATTAATGTTGATACTAACGGGGACACCGATAATTAGAGGAATGATGACTACAAAACTTTTGACAGAACAAACAGGATTTATAGACATTTACATGAAAAACCAGGAAATAGTTAATGAATCAGACATAATATTACATATTGTTAACTTGAACGAAATAGAACACATTTTAGACAAAATAACGGAAAATATTATTTTAATGGAGTTGGAAAATAAAAATTTACTTCAGTTAGAACTAATGGACACCAGAAATAAATTAATGACTTTAATACCGAAACAGAACAGATAAAGACGTGGACTCATAAATGGAATAGGAAGTATGTCTAAATGGTTATTCGGAACAATGGACGAAGAGGACAGACAAAACATACAAAATCATCTATTGCAGGTTAAGGGAATAATGGAAAATAATAATCAACAAATACTAATTAATGACTATTTTAATGACACATTAAACCATTTAAAATTAGTTATAAGTAGTGATAGACAGACAATCGAAAAGGAAATAAATTCTATAAGTAAACTTCTGGAGACGGAAAATAAGAATAATATATACTTAGAACAGATGACTAACATACAATTATTGAAAAATAAAATAGAACAATTACAAGACAATGTAATTTCTGCACAACATAATATCGTACATCCAAATATATTAACCAGCTATGAAATTCAAAAATATGAAATTGATTACAATAAACTTAAATACATACAACTAGGAACAGCAGTCTTAAACAATTCGAATTTAATTTTTTGCATTAAAATACCCAAAACTTTTGAAATAGTAAAATTAAGATCAATTGTACCTATACCAAATAAAGACAAAAATGAAATAGATTATAATATTGAACAAATTTTTGAATGGGAAGATAAAATTTATAAATTTGAAGAAAACAAACATATGAAAGATTTGAAAATAAGCACACACTGCATAATTAAAAACGATTGCCAATTGATGAAACATAAAGATTTTGAAATATTAGAATTAAGTGTAGACACAATTTTAATTAAAAATGCAGAAAATATTAATATTAATCAAACTTGTAATTCTGAGAAAATTGTTTTAAATGGAAATTATCTAATTAGTTATAGTAATTGTTCAATTAGAATAAAAGACTATTATCTCTCGAATATTGTGGAAAATGTAAAACAGAAACAAATAATTAATAGCATTGAAATAATAAAGAATTTTACTAATAAAATAACGTTGGAACAAATTGAACAAGAACATCAATATAGTGTAAGAAATATCAAAGAATTAAATTACCACAAAAGAATAACATATAGCTGTAATATTTTAATTATAATTATAATAATTGTTATCATTAATATAATCTTTATAAAACATAAATATATAACTGTAAAACTAAATAAAAGAATTCAGGAGAATTCTTATCTAAAGGGGGGAGTAGTTACATATACAAATAATAAAGTCGACGAACTTGCAAATGATGATACAATTATAGACAAGTTCGACGACTTCCTAAATAAAATAGGTCAAAATAAATAAACAGAATTGCGAAATCAATTCTGTTAACTAAACATTTTTTAATATTAATGATGACTACTAATAATTTTGAAATAAACATAAATAGGTCAAAATAAATTGTGAAATCAATTCTGTAAACTAAACATTTGTAATATTAATGATGACTACTAATAATTTTGAAATAAACATAAAATAAGTCAAAATAAATAAACAGAATTGCGAAATCAATATTAATGAGGACACTTAATAATTT
The DNA here is from genome assembly GCA_943735925.1 of Pollenia amentaria. Classification (NCBI taxonomy): domain Eukaryota; kingdom Metazoa; phylum Arthropoda; class Insecta; order Diptera; family Polleniidae; genus Pollenia; species Pollenia amentaria. The sequence goes on along the minus strand of OX031006.1, from coordinate 121,332,845 downwards.
TAAAATAAACTTATTGATTTCGCAATACCACAATAGAATAATTAAGTTAAATATTAAGAATTGTAAAGAAAAAGAGTTAGTCTTGCTCTCCCTTCTGGTCGTGATAAAACAAAATTAAATAAAACATTTTAAAACTAAACAAACACTGTGTTTTTTTTTTTTGCACACAGCTCGGACAAAAAAGTTTATTCGCGCGTATTTCACGTCTTTTGCACTTGTCATCAGTCCAAGTCAAGGCACGTTCCAAGACAAGGCACGCACGTTCTCTCACGCTTTCGTTTTTATCTCTTCGGTAAGTTTGTCGCTTGCATGAGATATCCCGCACCACACTAATTTTATTATGTTGATTTGCCATTACAAAACAATAATTTTCAACTTTTTTAAAACAAGTTGCAAACAACTTAAAACACAAACAGCATATGATGGGCTTAAAGCACAAGGGGTTAAGTTCTTTATTTAAAAATTGAGATTAAGTGCTAATATACTGCTTGTGCTCCAAGCCAAAAAGGTATTTTAATGACAACTGCTAGAATTGGTCGTCACATCTCGCTACCTGACGCGAATTCCACATTCACCTCTTGTGTTCTGAACTTCTCTGAACTTAGCCTACTAATTCCATTTGTAATCTCAATTTTTTTTTTAAAAAAAAAGCACTTAAACCCCTTGTGCTTTTAGTCCCTCATATGTTATGATTGATTAGTGGTGTGCTAACAATCAAAACAACTTATCGATAAACATTAAAGTACCCATTATTGCAAAACTATTTTTTTGTACACATTTTCCAATAGATTGGGTCTAAAAAATAAGATATATTAAAATTGGTTATATTGCGTTTTTACAGGATATTTTTAGCATATTGAGTAATAATAAATAAGAATTGTAAAATTAATATCACAATATATACAAGAACTTGTAATTGTAGAAATTGTAGTTTACAAGTGCAAAAAGCTACAAGTGTTGTGAAAATTTTAATGAAACACAACTCATCAGCACTTGCAAGAATTAGACTTGTGATTGTAACTTGTAGAATTCTAGCTTAGTGAAATAGGCCCCAGTTGGCAAAATAAAAGAACTGGCCAAATATAATAAATACTCCATAATCGATGAGGTGTTGATTACAAAGTGGGCGTAAACCATCGCCTAGTCAATGTGCATTACCCGATCCGAAATATCGACGACATTTTCAATAGCCCTCGGAATTCAAAATATTTTTTAAGGCTAACACATTCCTGTGGATGAGCAATCGAGTATTGTTCATTTGGCATTAAGACTGCACCAGCAGAATTAAACAAAATTATTGATCAGATACTACGAAATGTACCAAAGACGGATACATATTTCGATGGCATAATTGTGCATGGGCATACAATGTAAGATTGTGTATCCAATTTAATCTTGTCTTTTGCAATAACAACGTTTTGATTTGCGTCTCAATCGCAGCAAATGCACATTCTTTTAAGAAGCTATTGAATTTTTAAGACACATTGTGGGACATAATACAATAAGGAAATGTCACTAAAAAGTCTCTGCAAAGTGGCTGTACATACAACCAATGAACCAAACAGAGTGTTTCAATTGCACCAACAAAACACTCGCCTCTGAGTTACTTGATATTAATTGGTAATAGTGCGTCAGAAATAGAATGAGTGGAATGCAATAGAACACAGAATAGTGGAAGAATATCGAGTGTACTCTTTATGAGGGGAATATAAAGAACTTCCCTATTAGCTGTAAGTAGATTATAAGTTATTGAGTGAACTTTAGAGAGTTGCTCATAGGGGAAGTTACTACTTCCAGTAAGTTTAAGTACATAAGAGACTTTAATTTGTAAATAAAAGACAGTTTATTTAGTAAACTAAAAAAAAGAGCAACAGGATGCAGGAATAACTGGCAGCTGTTTTGAGGGACCTAGTTCGAATCATACTTGAAGGTGATTTGATAAAGTCAAGAATAGTGGCGCTATATTGGTAATTAACTGCTCAATAATTTTAACTTTATTGTTATCAACGATGAAGATTCATCAAATACTTTATTATTCAGTAAATTTGCTTATAATATTTGCTTTTTTCTTCCTATTTTAATCAAAAATGTTTGCCCTATGTTTAATGTAACTTTTTATCATGCAACTACAATATATATCTTTACAAACTTTTATTATAATAAACTAATACGTTTTATCATGTGCTGCGCTGCTTTAAACCAGTATGGTAATAAACTATCTCGATAACGGTCAGTGGAGTTCCAGCGACAGTATGAGTACTATGCTAAAAATGTTAGTAAAACATCATAAAGGTTTTAGAATTTGCCATTTAAATGCACAAAGCCTCAATAATAAAATGGATGAATTTCGGGTAATTTTTAAAAACTCTGGTGTAGATGCCATTTGCATTTCAGAAACATGGTTTCACCCAAAAACTGGCGATAACGCTTTTCATATAAATGGATATAATTTATATCGTGCTGACAGAAACACCACAACTAATAGAACAGGTGGAGGTGGAGTTGCCATATTCTTAAGGAATGGTATAATTTGAAATATTGCATGGAAATCAAAAATTGATCAAGATATGGAGTATTTGTTTTTAAATATATCAAGAATGATTTGATTTTCCTCAACTATAACGTTCATTCGGTCATCCCAAAGCAAACGTTTACTTTTCGTGATTTTAACAATATTGATATACATGCACTACAAAGAGATACACAAATAATACGATGGGAACATGTCTATACCACACCTAATATTGATGATCCACTACAATTCCTTCAGGGCAATATTCTTAGTTTATATAATAAACACGGTTTAATTAGGAGCAAAACAATTCATAACAGAGACAATCCTTGGTTTACAATTGAAGCTGCTCAACTAATACGAGATCGTGATGCCGCGTATGCAAGATGGAAAAGGTATAGAACACTTGAACTTTATACAATATTTTGCAGAAAGAGAAGAGTAGTAGTATCAAGAATAAGAAAAGGTAAATATATGTATTTCGAAAGTAAATTTAGCTCAGCTATAAGCTCAAATAAAACTTGGAAAGAAATTAAGAAAGTTGGTTTGGTTAATAAAGAGCGATGCGAAGGATCGAATGTGAATATTGAGGAGCTAAATAAAGACTTTATTAACATACAAATGCCGGCCGTAAGCTCATACAGTTATAAAACAAATTCTTATTATGAAAACCAAATTAACAAATTTTACTTTCAAATATTTAATCAATCAGATGTCCTCCAAGGCTTCTTATCAGTAAAGTCCAACTCTGTGGGCTACGATGATATAAACCCAAAATTTGTAAAAATCCTGCTACCGTGTCTACTTCCTTTTATTACACATCTTTTTAATACGATTATCACCATAAGCTATTTTTCTCTTAACTGGAAATACACAAAAATTGTGCCAATTCCTAAAACTCCCAAAGAATATCGTGCTATAGCAATATTGCCATATCTCTCAAAAGTTTTTGAAAAACTCCTGCATAAACAAATTCTGGAACATGTTTCAAACAGAAACCTTTTAACTACCTATCAGTCAGGCTTCAGGCTAAAACGTGGGTGCATAACAGTACTTTCTGAAATTACCGAAGATATCCGATGTATAATTGATCAGGGTAATGTCGCCTTTTTAGTCCTTCTCGACCACTCGAAGGCGTTCGACACCGTACACCACGGAATACTTTGCAGGAAACTGAAGCAACAATTTAATTTTTCAACGACATCAACAAAGTTAATATCAACATACTTAAGCAATAGATACCAGGCTGTATTTAGTAACTCAAGATATTCATCATGGCTGCCAGTTTCAAGAGGTGTTCCGCAAGGATCAATTCTCGGTCCGCTAATGTATATTATGTATTCAAATGATCTTCCGACTCAACTAAAGTTTATGAAAATCCAAATGTATGCTGACGATGTCCAACTGTTTATTGGCTGTAACATTTCAACATTATCAAACTGCGTGTCTAAAATAAATTCAGATCTTTTAAGAGTCAGTGAATGGGCAGCTATTAATGGGCTGAGTTTAAACCCTAAAACATCCAAATGCGTTCCGATTTGCAGAGATACGTTTTTAATCTGAGAAGGACTGACAGTGTCTCCCAGTTTGCAAAGAAATTGTTTAATGTTTCTTTTGAAAACCTCTTAAAATGTCGCAGTTTAATTTTCCTACACAAAATAATCTACACCAAGGAACCCGACTATCTATATAGAAAATTAATATTTGCAAGATCAGCTAGAGGCAGGGTTATATTGCATATCCGATATCATTACCTAATGTCAGAACGTCAATTTTTTATATACGCCGCACAGTGGGAAATTTTACGAGAAGGCGGTCAAAATTCCATAACTTTTGACTGGATCGGTATTTTTTATGCGATTTTTTTTGCTCGATAGGTGCGATATTAGGCTTTAATTTTTAATATAAAACGTAAAATTCGACTGATAGGAGCAAAAGTTATGGGGAGTTCAAAATGCATTTTCATTTTTTTGTTGAGTTTCGGTGTAAAAGTCGAATATTTCAAATATGAGTTTTTTATAATTTATCATTATTTCTCTTGTATTTTACAACTGATACTTATTTTTTATTGTCGAACTTAGATCCTGTCAAAAAATGCCAATATTTGGCCCCTGTACATTTTTTAGTCCCAATATTCACAGGGGCCAAGGGTTGGCTTTTTTTGGGACGAGACGAGTTGTTATAAGGATAAAACTGAAAAGGAATATTTTGAAAAATGCCCAAATAGCATTCTTGGCTATCGATAACATTTTCGGTAATTCAACTTTTATTTTTGGTTTGAGATGTATGTGTATTTTATTTTTATATATTAATACAAATACATATATACTTAAATCAAAAACAAATTATAATCTATAAACAATTTTAAATTAAACAATATTAGTAAAAATTTCTTCTAAATAGCTTTGGATTTCATTCTCCAGAAGTTGTTTAGCTTCTTCCTCTAATTCGATTGAGGTTGATTTCCATTTTTGTCGAATACTGGACATATATGGATCTGATGTGCACAACAAAATAGTAATAAGATCTTCATTAGTACAACATCTGGACATTTTTCTTGTATTATGCTCGCGGAAGAATCTGTAGTCTTTGTTCCTTTTTTCTTGCGCTTCTTCAGATAGATCTCCAATTGGTAGGATATTGTGTTGAACTATTTGTTCCCCATGGTATAAAATTTTATGAACTGTGGTTGGCATATGTCTCCAAGAGTATTTTTTGTTATAAAGAATTGCTGTTTCATTTGCATACTGGCCAAATTTTTTTGCATTTATCTTTCTGCTACATGATATAACTTGTAAAATGATCTGGAATCGTCTTATTAATTCAAAATGTACTCCTGTGATAGATGCTGCAGTTTCTGGATCGGAAAAGAATCTCCTTGCAGTGTTTCCATCATTTGAATTTCCTTCTCCTTGTTTTGGCTGATCAATTATAAGGCCTAGGTAAAGGTATTTTTCTTGAATTTGTTTTTTCTTTGCTTCCTTTTTTCCACATTTTCTTTGTTTTTTCTCACTGTTTCGCCTAACGGGCCAAATTCCAAATCATAACCCAATTTAAGAATATGCTCCATGAAACGAATTCTAGTATGAAGAGGGGACATTCCAAATTCGTATGCTTCATTGAAACTATTGTGTTGTGATGGGGGTTGGCTTAATTGACTTGATGTCTTTTGACATATGGTACAGCTTGACGAAGACTCTGTTTCGGTTAATGCTTGTGCAACTTTTCCATCGATCATTGTAAGGAACATTTGAAAATTAATTTCAATGTATTGGTCATCAAATTTAAATATTGCCGGTTGAAGTTCTTTAATTTGATCTTTTATTTTTCGAACTTCTTCAGTTATGACACCTTTAGTTTCCTTTTTGTAAACAAACTTTATTGGTCTGCAATACTTTGTTGAAGAGGGAATTTCATTTTTCCATATATCCATTTCTCTAACTCTACTGGTTGACGGCTCTAAGCCAATATAAGTTTTTCTTAAACGTAATGGAACGAAAGATACCATGAATAAGTTAGCATCAGATGAGTTTTCTGAATTACATTGCTTGTATTGTTTCTGACCAGAGCTTCCATCACATCCCCATTTAGAAAATAAAGTGATGCTGCAATTTTTAAGTTTTTTTAAACAGTCAGCATCAAGTGTATTTAATAATCGTTCTGCAGTGTGTTCGAGAAGAGCCTGCAATTTTACTTCTGCTGAACTTGAAGTTACACTAATAGCCGTTTGTGAATGTAAGCACTCTTTTTTGACAGAAACTAAATCTCGATATGCTGGAAAGATTCCACAATTTTTTTCATTGGTTCGCTTTCGCAGTTCTGTATACTGATTTTTTTGTCAGTTTTAAATCCAAAAATAGTGCAAATGCTTCTTCTGGAGTAAATTTCATTTCTTCAGTTGGTGTAGGCATACTTTTTAAAGTCCTCTTTGTGCGTTTAGGCTTCGCTTCCACTATTTTTTCAATTATTGCAATTTTTGTTTTCTTATTTTGCGTTGGTTGAATTTGATGCAGAAATGAATCCTTTATCATACTATGAGAAATTTCTTCATTGATATTTGCAAGCTTGCGTCTTCGTGATCTTTCACTGCAATTGTCAATTTGTTTTGCGGGCCGACCCATTTTTCCAGTTTCCTTAGCGGTTATTGACAGCTTCTTAAAAATCAGATCATTTGTTAGCCATTTTTCGTTGCGTAAGTAAAAAATTTTCTTGTTTCTAGAACATTTAAGGTACTGTTTTCTTAATGTAAATGAAAAATTTTTAATTTTTATCTTATGAATTTTGATTTATTGTTCGTTGCATAATTTAAAGAATGGATTATTCATTATGTGTAACACAAAATCTTTTTCATCTTTCTGTTGAAAATATATATCTGCGAGAACTTTATAAATGAACTTAGCCATTGTTTAAACAATAATGAAGGTAAAATTATGAATGCATGCATTTTTATACTCTTGATAGAAGTTTTTTTAAATGATCTTTTGTTACCACTTCTTGGAAACATATAAAACCCTTTTTTAATTACAAATTTAATCTTTTATTACCATTTCTTTGAAACATAAAAAAATCCCTGTTTTTACACTTTTTAAAAGGATAACATACCGGCAATAAATAAACAGGTAACATGTAGGTAATTTTCACGTAAAATATAACTGCTCTTCCATTTTTTTAAATTAAGTTGCAATTTTCAGGTAATTAAACTATGTAGTTTATGTTGCGGCTATCTACTAATGTTTAACCTTTTAACTTACTCAAAAATCTAACGTGTTAATCTATTTATGTCGCCTATTCGTTTTACAGCATCCGTTCACCTACAATAAGTTCATAACAATGGCAATACCTTTACTTTCTCCAAATTAATTGATAACCTGACGTGCTAGATAATTTATGTGGCCTGAACTGCTTTATTTGTCGAAAATTCTTTAAGATTCACCTTCTTTAATTTCAGTAATGTTTCCTTGCAGGACTTATTTTTTGAACCGAATATCTTACCTTGGGTCACAGAAATTGCTGTAGTTCGCAAGATCGTATCCAGATGTGTGTACAATGGGGTATAGAAATGTAGGTTAGATTCTGGACTGCAAGAGAGTATAGATTTTTTTTGACGCGTTTTGACGGGCAGGACTTATGTTCTATAAAATAAGAAATTTCCGGGAAATTTTGACATAAAAAAAAAATAAAATTAAATAGTTCTACAGGTCGCAAAGTTTAATGCTTTAAACCACGTATAGCTAATAAGATAAACTAATACACAAAACTTATTCTGTCAAAAAATCTTGAAAAACAAAAAAGTTATGAGCATTTCAACTTCAAAAGTTTACTCAGAAATTCAAAACTATAACCAAATACTGAGAAAGTCCATTTGGGACCACCCTGTTCTCAATGAAATAGTTGAAATAGGGTTGAAATTTTTTGGCTCCCGAGGTTCACTAGTATTTACTTTCACATGAATAAAAAAATTTTAAAATCGGAGAACATAAAAAAAAAAGTTTTGGCCGCCTTCTCAAAATATGAACCAGTGTGCGCCGTACGGCTCTGGAATCAACTTCCACGTAATATTCAAAGCACAAGCAACGCGGTACATTTCAAAAGAGCAATTTTTAATATTTTTGACTAACAACAAAGCAAAAATTAGTCTTTATTTAGGTTTATTACAAATAACTTATTAACCCAAACTATGTTTATACATTAATTTATACATATAACTTTAATTCTTATTTTATAAAATTAAAATTTAATGTAATACTTGATAAGTTAGTCAAATTGTGTACGTTGCCAATATTGATGTCCAGTGCTAAATTTAAAAGATATTATATCTTATTGCACTGGTGACATTTTTCTAATAAACAAACAAACTTCGGCATATGCCTCAAAGTTTCCCTAAGGTCGGGATACCTCTCCCTATCTGGGACCAGCATAACGCCCCTATATGCAGTCTTCAACTCTCTCTATCTATTCTCTTAGTCCTTTAGCATGACTTTTAAGAGATATTCCGACTTGTTTTGAGATGGGGTTACATCAAAGCAGCTACAGAATTGCATTAAATAATCACAATGAAATGTGATAGTTCTTCTTGGGCACATGTGATATTCATCGTTCAAAATTGGGATTTCGTAAAATCATATACTTTAGAATGCTGAATAGCAATTAGGGTAAGTACTAGAGTTTAATTATGAAACTTTCAGTAAAAGAAAAGTTCCATTTAGCGTATTGTACAGATATAATCTATATTTTAAAAAAGGGGCCATGTGTCAGTATGGCAACGGGCTTAATTATTTACATGTGACTATTCTGAGTTATCTGTTATTTGATAATAGGTTTAGGCAAGGTTATCTAGTTTAACAAGAAATATGAATATCGTGCTTTGAGTTTAGGTGATTTCGTATCTTTAGGACTGGGGGTATTTATATGTATATCGCTAGATATGGGCATTTAGTTAAAACGATATACGATGCATAAAACACAATCTATTTGTTTAAATATAACTTTATGTTGTTTGTGAAATAGTTGACGTAGTAACCTAATTAACCAATTTTGAGAGAGAGGTTTAAAGACTGTAGCACTTTCGGGTGAGAAGTGCAGCAACGTACTCAGAGTGTTTTAATAGAGATAAACTAGAAGGATCTCGTTCCCACTAAGCACCATAAATTGCCAAATAGAAAAATTACACTTTTTTTGTAATGGATTAAGGGGCTAAGTGACTAGATACCTGTCCTCTTGCTTACAAAGAAAACAAAAGTGTAGCGTATTTGAAAATACTTTTTTTTAATTTTTTTATCACATTTGTATTTGAATTAACAGAAATAAATCACTAGATATATTTTGTCTAGTTATATAGGGCTATATATTATACGGTGAATTGTAAGCGTGATGCGGGATATGCATTTAAGTTTAAAAAAGGAATCATATACTCAATTAGTTTAGTTGGGTTAGAGTAACTAGTTATATATCATCTAGATTCAAATTGACTTTTTTATATTTCTTTGAAGGACCAGGGGCTATTTGCTATAGCACTAGATGCTTGTTATCTACTAAAAACTACAAAGGTTATAAAAGAGTGGGTGATAAATTGTTCAACGTTTAGAGAAGGTTTGATTATCTTATGTAATTTGTAAACATTTAATTATAGCACTAGATACCTGTTATCTAGTTAAAGGGGTATAAAGCATTACAAAAGCGGTTAGAGATCTTTCCAGTTTTGTTGATTGCGAAAGGAATTTTAGCTAGTTGATATGACCTTGTGATATACGGGGCTATTTGTTTATAGCACTAGTGTCGTGGATGGTAGAAAAACTTATTCCGAACAATGAAGACACTTGTAGTTTATTAGGCGGTTCAACACCAACTCAACTTTATTTATAAATAATTATTCTTCTTACGTTCTATTCTCATTATGTGCATACATGCACATATAGTTCTTAACTACAGGATTGCATTAAATATGGCTAAATTACCATACAGGAATGTTATATAATGCAAGATACCGTATAAAAGTAAAGGTGCTTCGTATCAATAGGATAAGGATGGTAGAGTGTGATGCGTTCGCACTACACCTCCCTTTTATTGAGAAAAAAATTTTGGTTCAATCAAACAGCGTGTTTGATTCATCATCTTTTTATACCCTTCACCGAAGGTAAAAGGGTATATGTAACCTTGTCAATCCGTTTGTAATTTCTACAATATTGATCTAAAACTCTATAAAGTACATACATTCTGGCTTCCTATGAGAAGGGAAGTTCGAATTTGGCTGTCCGTCTGTCCGTCCGTAGAAAGGAGTTTTCCGAAGACCCATGACGGAGGCTAGGTAATTATACATTTATGTCGCATATAGTCCGGAATTGTTTGCCACTGAAATATAGGAAGATCGGTCCATAAATGGCTGAGATATGAGCAAAACACCACGACTACCTCTTATATTTTCCATAAATCCCATGTTGTTGTTGTTTTTAAAGAGAGCGGGAAGAGCTAGGGCTTTCAAATTTGGTACAAACATCTTGGTTGCCAATACACCAACTCTCAAAAATATCAGAAATTTTTAGCAAAATATATTTCCCGAAAACCCTGAAAGCTTTTACCAAGAAATGGAGAGTAATGCCCAAAATCAAAAATTTGTTTTATGCATACCCATTTTCGGGAACAATAGATCTTCCCGAGTCCTAATCTAAGTAAAAATGTCTTCCTAAAAACTTGGGTATATAAATATGCAAAATCGGTTAAGAAATGGTTAAGTTATTAGCAAAATACTCCAAAAATGGGCTAAAAAGCCTCAAAAAATTTTAGAGCTGTTATATGACCTATGGATACGTCCAATATATCAAAAGATCGGAAATCTTTAGTAGAACATATTGGCTGAAAAACTCGGAAAAATCGGTTCAGATACAAAAAAGTTATTACCAAAATAGATTTGTTTTTAAGAAAAAAACCTATTTTCGGGAACCGTTTATCTTTCCGAGTCCAAACTTTATTACCAAGGTAAATGCCCGAGTTATGACCAACTTACTGAAACCCAAGATTTAATTTTTTTATATAATTAAGTTGTTTTATTTGCGACCCCCCCCCCCCCCCCATCCGCCCGCTGTCCTTTTCCTTTGTTTACAGGTACCTGCATCATGTCCAGTATAACTTCTCTGCCTTTAAACTTTGATCTATTTAACGAAATAATTTTAACAAACAGAGATTGGGAAATTTTGCATCTTAAAAACTTGCAAAAAAAGATAAATCTACTGTATGACAATACGGCAGTGGTGGCGGTGTGTTTCCTTTTTTCGCATATTCACCTTTCATCCTCAAACAACAAACTCACACAAAGATATTTGTTTATATAAAAAAAATTTACACACGGCCTATTTATATTATATTATATTAGCGTTAATTTCGCATGCGTACAAGTGGTCGAGTGGTCTAGCCGTTATTCAAATCCCATTCGATAAATTTTTTTTCTCCTGATATTTATAAATTACATCTGAGGATGAAGATTGACGCCGGCATCACCAGCGGCGCTCAGCATGACTATCTTAAGGGTAGGTCTGTTGAGAGTGCGCTTCATGATGTGGTGGGTTATATAGAAAGGGGATTGCGAAACAAGGAATACACCTTGCCGGCATTCCTGGATATAGAGGGGGCCTTTAACAATGTGAGAATAGTGGCCATAAGGCAGGCACTGAGTGATTAAGGGGTTTCGTTATTCTTGGTCGAATGGATAACTCTGACGCTTAGCAGCAGAGTTATTCGCTTAAGGAAACTCGTGACTAGCGGGACCCCACAGGGGGGAGTTCTCTCTCCCTTATTGTGGCTCTTGGTTGTCAATGTCATTCTGGGACGTTTTGACAGAATAGGTCAGAAGGTCGTTGCCTACGCGGCTAATGTAGTTATATTGGTGTCGGGCATGTTTCTGGGCTTCTGATAAATGTTTGGGAGTTAATCCAGAGAAGACAGAATTAGTTCTTTTCACTAGGAGGTACAAGGTGGAGAATTTTAGGCTGCCGGTACTAGGGGGAGTAGAGCTTAGGCTATCTGATATTGCTAAGTATCTAGGAGTTTTTCTGGACAGCAGGATCCCGTCAGTTGTGGGATGGCTGTACACTTCGGTGGTAAGACCCATTTTTACGTATGGATGCTGTGGTTGGTGGGAGGCATTGAGGTGTGCTTCGATCGGCATGACAGGTGCCCCCCAGGCGGCTCTGGATGCTATTTTTCATCTTCTGCCTAAGGAACAGTATGTGATGGGAATGGCAGTAAGGAGCATTCTTAGGCTGAGGCAGCTAGGACTGTTGGGAAATTTCACGGAGGGTCACTCGCGGATCTTAAGTGAAATTAGTACTAGTGGTTATCACCTTGGCTCGCCCGGCTCGACGGGTTATTTGGGCACTAGGGTCAATTTTGGGCGTTTGCCATAGGTGATATTGCCTTCTAGGAAGAGCTGGTCAGGGCAGAGCAGATTGTATAGGGAATTTGCTATTTTCACTAATGGCTCGAAGATGAAGGGCACGGGTGCGGGGGTCAACATTGAGGATCTGGACATCAGAATGTCATATAAACTTCCCGACGACTGCAGTGTATTTCAGGCGGAGGTTGTGGGGGTTCTCAGGGCCGTGGAAATGGTAGGGGCTAACATTGCCAAGGGCTCGGAGGTCATTATATTTGTGGACAGCCAGGCAGCTCTTAGGGCCTTGATGAGCTATTATGTGAACTCCAGGTGAACTTCTAGTGGTCGATTGCAGGAGGGATCTAGGAGTAACTTTAGGGAATTATGTTGTGAGGCTTTGCTTGGTACCGGGTCACTGCAACATCAGCGGCAACGAAATAGCTGATGAGTTGGCAAGACTGGGCTTGAAAATGGAGTATCCTGACAGTTTGCAGGTGGTCAGGCCTCCAATGGGGTTCTACTTTGGGAGAATTAGAGAATGGATTCTGAGCGGTACTAATCGCGCTTGGCGGGGCCGAACGGACTGCCGAGTATCGGGCACGCTGTGGCCGATGCTTAGTAGATCAAATTCGGATGCGCTGCTGGGTAAGAGTAGGGCCTGCGTTAGGACCATAATAGGTATTATCACGGGCACAGTATGATAGGCAGAATGGTGGTGAGAATGGGGTCTGGCTTGTCGGATATATGTAGGCTGTGTGAGGACCCAGAGGAGTTGGAGAGTGTTGGGCACTTTCTGTGCCACTGTCCCAGGCTACAGAACAGCAGGCTGAGGTGGCTAGGTAGCAGCTTCCTGCACGAATTGGGAGATGTCTCGGGCTCGAGAACCTGACGGGATTCGTTATGCGAATGACCTGGTTGCGCGACATGTAGGGCAATTTTCCTGTTTGCTAGGTTTGCTTTTGCTTGTGCTGTCCGATTTCTTATCTTCCACTATCTTCCGTTCCTGTGCTTTTACCATTTACTTCTCCTAATCTTTCTCACTAGATTTTTTTCTATTCTTTCCTTCTTTCTTTCACTCATTAAGGCGTCACAATGGACCATATTGGTCTCTGGGTGAGAGTGTGAAGTTTGCTTCACATCAGCCTTTCTAACGTAACCTAACCTAACCTATAAATTATTTTTAATTAAATAAAAAATATATCAGTTTTTGCTATTCTTACTTTTATATCCTTAAAAAAAACTCTTTTTTATGGAGTTTTTTTCTAAATAAATGCGCATTTTTTTCTGTGGCTAATATTTTTATATAGAAACCAAAAAATTTATTTTAGACAAAACCCTTAATATCTCAGAACTAGAAATTTCGACTTAAGCCATTATTATTAAATGCCACATATATATTATATATGTATATTTATATAAATATCATTTTGTTCTTATCGCACCATGGTGAAGCGTATATAAGAGTCGGCATAGCCGAATATAGCACTCTTACTTGTTTATTATTATTTCTGATTCAGTGTTATTATTTTCTTATTCAATATACTTTTACCAATAAAACTATTTTAAAATACTACTTTGATACAGTTTTACTAAAATACATTTTTATAATACTAAATTAAATTCATATATCCATGAAAAAAATTCGAACCTTCATGAAGTAATTAAGTGCATATACGTTTTTTTTTTTTTTTTTTTTTTTTTTTTTAAGTTTTCATTTCTTTTATTTAATTTTATTTACATATTGAGTTTTTATACCCTTCACCGAAGGTAAAAGTGTATGTATGTATATCTTTGTCATTCCGTTTGTAATTTCTACAATATTGATCTAAGACCATATAAAGTATATATATTCTGGCTTCTTATGAGAAGGGAAGTTCAAATCCGGTTGTCCGTCTTTCCGTCTGTCCGTCCGTTGAAATGGGTTTTCCGAAGACCCCAGATATGATGGAGGCTAGGTTTTTATACATTTATGTCACATATAGTTCGGAATTGTTTGCTATTGAAATTCAGGAAGATCGGCCCAAAAATGGCTGAGATATGAGCAAAAAACCACGACTACCTCTAATTTTTTCCATAAATCCCATGTTGTTGTTGTTTTTTAAATTCTTTTTTCCGCATATCTCGAGAGCGGTAAGAGCTACAGCTTTCAAATTTAGTACAAACATGTTGCTTGCCAATACACAAACTCTTTAAAAAAAAATGGGCGGGACTGGAGAAGTGGGTGTGGCACTTCCCATTCAAAGACGTTATACATTTCTGTATATCTGGAGAACGAAACGAGCTAAAGTTCCCAAATTAGGTACAAACATATCGGTTATCAATACACAGTATCCCACAAAATATGAGCGCGATTGGAAAAGTGGGCGTGGTACCTCCCGTACAAAGACATTATTGAAAATACTCAAAATTTTAAATTTTAGGGCTCTAGTATGACATATGAACACGTTTTATATACCAAAATGTCAGAAATTTTTAGCAGCATATATTTCCCGAAAACCCTGAAACCTTTCTCCCAAAAATGGAAGAGTAATCCCCAAAAAAATGTTTTTTTAAACTTACCCATTTTCGGGAACAATAGATCTTCCCGAGTCCAAGTTTTATAATCTGAGTAAATGGTTTTTTCTTCCTTAAAACGTGGGTATATAAATCTGCCAAATCGGTTAAGAAATGGTTAAGTTATTAGCAAAATACTCCAAAAATGGGCTAAAAAGCATCAACATTTTTATAAAAACTAAATTTTTAAAGCTGTTACATGACCTATGGATACGTCTTATATATCAAAAGATCGGAAATTTTTAGTAGAACATATTTGCTGAAAAACTCGGAAAAATCGTTTCAGATACATACGATGCATAAAACACATTCTATTTGTTTAAATATAACTTTATGTAGATAGTCAAGGCCTTGGATAAATCAGTTTTGTGCTACATTAATGTCCCGTGCGAAAGGTATTATTACCGTGATAATACTGACGTCTACTTGGAATCAGGCCCAGTCTTACAAATTCCTATCTACAGAAACAAAAATTAAGGTGGAAAACGGCGGTAAAAGAATGTTACCTTGGTTTGCACGGTGTTGAAACCAGGTTAAGTAATTCCAGTAACCACGACTTTTGCAAACTTTAGCAACAGTCAATGTTTTCACGAAAAAAATCTACGAATCCAAAATAAAGGTGGCTCTTTACTTTGGAAAAAAATTCCACGCCATATAAGTTACGCGCCGTTAAATAACTTTAAAAAAAATTAAGTAAACGATCCAAAAACCGGTTAGGGTGTATGAAGATGACCCGCTGGAAGTATGTTTAAAATATCAGGTAATTACAAAGAAAAAATTTAAGATCACTGCAATTAAGGAGAAGACGAAATGATTGTATTACGTATCACACTGATACGTAATACAATAGGGGTACATTTGTCCTTACCCCAACCTGCGACAGGCGACATACCCTGGATTCACTAACCCGTCCCTATAAGACAATCGTTACCCTATACTTACCCCATCCCGGATCTTCCTAGCATCCATTTATGAAAAAAAAAAATTACATAGTCATGTTGTTTTCGTTTTCAATGATTGATTTCATATATGTACATAAGGGTGAGTCGATTTAAAAATCGCCCAAGTGACAAAGGTGGGTCGGCCCTCCAAAGTAAGTGGGTGTTGGTCATACATTTATACTCGGTTGGGGCACTTTAGATGGGCAAGGTGAGATTTTTCAAAATTTGACCTTTGGATCAAAATAATGAACATCCGAATTCATTTTAGAAGTGTGGTTCCTTGGGCAAAGTTTCTTATTTTGACCCCTAGAATACGATTTCATTTGGGCGATTTTTTTTGCGTCCCTACAAATCGACCCGCCCTAATGTACATACTATTTATCTGTTTCTTTAAGATGTGTTTTCGAATATAGTGATAATAAATTGATTCATTTACTAGGATAATTCATATAAAAAAAACTTAGTTAAGAGCAGATTATCATTCTTAAATGTATTTGCTTGGTCTCCTTGTTGTTTTTTCTCCCTTTTGTTGTTTTAATTAAATCTAAGCCTAAGCATTTTACTTCAGGTATGTTTTGACCTAACAAATATTTGTTGAAGATCTGACACCTCACGTGACCAATCGACCAAGCATAAGCTTAACTTAAAAAAAAAACTAAATAACAACCCCGTGCCTTCTGCTGCTACTTCTAATGTTTTGCCTCCAACTAGCCACCAGAATTTGTGTCGATTGGTTTCGTATAATGCTGCCAACATTAATAGTAAACTTAAATTTGGTAATTTGTTTACATATATTAACAATATTGATGTTTTTTTTCGAGACACATGTTCTTGCTGAAAACCGAATACATTTTGCAAGTTTCTTTAAAAATTATGGTTTTTACTGGGTGGACGCCACAAAAAATCACTCATCGGGTCGGGCCATTGGTGGTTGTATGCATGGGCTTAAAAAAATTGTACAAAAAAATACTCTTTTTGTAAGTTTCCTAACGGTGTTTCTCTATCGGCTAAAATAAATAATGTTTGTTTTCACTTCATTCCAACATATATTAATTGCACTAGCTTGTATCGTGACTTTGATAAGTTTGAAATTTTATATAAAGCTTGAACGGCGCATCATTCTGCATTGTTGGCGACCTGAATCCTAAGGTTTCTGATTCTCAAATTCTTGATGTGAGCATGTTGATTGATACGCCTTTGATCTAACAGTTTCGTATATCCAAGGACACAATTTTGGATGGCAAAGGGAACAAATTTATGCCTGTTTTGGATAACGTGGGTGATGTTTCCGGACTGTAGGGGATGTTAAAGGGGAATATACATTTTGTGGGGTTATGGGAAGTTCAATAATTAATTATTGTATGTGTTCACTCGGTGTTATGAAATTGCTTTCTGACTTCCATATCCCTAGTAAGCCCTTTTCTGACCAAATGCTTTCTACTGTCTCACTGTGTTCGTAGAACAATCCTCCAATGAAGGACCTGTTACTCCCCAAAAAGCTTCCATGGTTACCCAAAAATCTGGGGAGGTATATTGGCGCACTAAGCGAACTTGCTAACTCTGAATATCTGCAATCTTCCCTGAGTATACAGGAAAAAGTTGTTATATGCACTGACAAAATTCGTACAGGTAATGGTGACTGGTTTTAGGAATCATTTTGACCCCAAGAACAAATGGTTTGATTCTCAATGTGAAAATGGTCGCAGAAGTATGCTTGATAAGCTAAATCAATATCGTAAAGCAAACACGGAAATCAGACGAAGATGCAATATAGACAGTAGAGCCAAATAACCAAGGTTATGTGACGAGAAAAAGTTTAAGTTTAAAATTAACAGCATTTTAAAGCTAAATGGAGTTAGAAATAGTGGTGAATGGTGGAAGCTTGCTAATTCGTTAAGAAATTGTCAACCAAAGGTAGAAAACATATCGAGCATATCTTATTTTTGCGACTATTTCAAGTATCTTTTATCCCAAGAAGGTTAATATTAATTACCCCTTTCTTGATTCACCTTTTGAGCTGAGAGAACTTGATTTAGTACTAAAAGATTAAATAAGGCTCCTGGTTGCTACAGAAAGAGCTACGAATTCTATAAAAACGGCCCCTTATATTTCTAAGCGATGTCTTGGCGCTTTTCAATGTTATTTTGTTACGCGACAGCTTCAAGTAGAAAAATAAATTTCATTATGCTTTTGTATTGCCTCTTCTTAATCCTTATAAATAAAACACATCATTGTATTTTTTTCTCTCTTGATCTATATATTTCGAACCAACAGTTCATCTTCAGGATCTATATTATATACAATGATAATTCTTATTATATATGTACATAAATTTATAAAAATTAAACAATCTTAAAAATCTTACCTAATTTATATGATTGAAAAAATGTTTATTACATTAATAAAATAAAATCTAAAACTTCATAAAATTTTCAATAATTACATTTAAATCAAATACAACCTACTATACTACTTTATATGTATATAATTTACTTTTTTGAAAGAGTTATTAAACTACAATATGTATTAATGTAATTTTTTTATCACTCTTAAACAATAAATAATTAACTTAGTTCAACAACAAAAGCGTAAACATAATAATGATAATTTAAATACAACAGGAATTAGTTACGAGTATTTGTCCACTAATGAGGATAATATACTAACTGATAATGAAACATCACCATCTCTAGTTAATTTTGCATCAATGACGTATGTTCCAGTTTTAACTGAAAATTTATCTAAAGCATGTAAATATTTCACGCCAAATGTAAAACTTGCTATGAAGCCATCAATAAAAGATAATAATAAAAATTTTTTCAAAAATCTAAAATATAAACTTAAAATTGGACAAAAATCTGATGTGGTATATAAAATAAACTGTAAGAATTGTAACGTGGTTTATATAGGAGAAACTACTCAAAAATTAATTAAAAGATTAAATCAACATTAAAATGATTGTAAATGTTTAAATGAAAAAAATAATTTATCAGCACTAGCTAAACATGCTAGACCAAACAAGCATGAGTTTGATTTTAATAATGCAACAGTTCTGAAACAAGAAAGAAATAAATTTAAACTACAAGTTCATGAAGTTAATCAAATTGTAAAGTATGAGCAACATGCATGTAATTATAAGAGTGATAAAAAAGATTATATTAATACATATTGTAATTTAATAACTCTTTCAAAAAAGTAAATTATATACATATATAGTAGTATAGTAGGTTGTATTTGATTTAAATGTAATTATTGAAAATTTTATGAAGTTTTAGATTTTATTTTATTAATGTAATAAACATTTTTTCAATCATATAAATTAGGTAAGATTTTTAAGATTGTTTAATTTTTATAAATTTATGTACATATATAATAAGAATTATCATTGTATATAATATAGATCCTGAAGATGAACTGTTGGTTCGAAATATATAGATCAAGAGAGAGAAAAATACAATGATGTGTTTTATTTATAAGGATTAAGAAGAGGCAATACAAAAGCATAATGAAATAATATAATTGATCCAGCAATACAATAATAAAAAAATTTTATAGAAAAATAAAGTTCAATCTAAAGCCGAAAGAAATACGATTGAGGGCATGAAATAAAATGGTTTCCCAGCCAGCTATATTGAGGTAAATTTGGTTCCCAGCCCATACATTCCTTGCGCGTAAGCATATAAATTTTACCATTCATGCCTCAAAAAAATACCTATAGTAAAAACAGAAAAAATGATTCATAAGACTAGCCTGCGATGGTAAGATGTAGTACCATCTAGGGTACAATTGTTCCCACCCACTGACCTTGTGTCAGACGCCTTGACAGGCAAAATACCCCTATTTTGACACCTGTCGCTATTATTTCAGATTATTATTTATCACTGTTCGTGGTTAGCTATGGTTATCATTCCCCCCTTTTTAAGTGAATTAGAATAGCATGTTTGTGTTATTTAATATAATATAATGATATAATTTATTAATGGCATTTCAAAATGTATATCTATATAGTTCGTATAATAATAATATAATTTTATCAACAACAAAACCTAAACTCATTCGGACTTTCTTTATAATTATTGGAATATTAATTCGGACAAGATTGGGACTAATGTTTAGATTTAAAAAAAAAAAGTTAAATAAGAAAAGTTTACTTACAAATCAGATAAAAAAAAAATTCTTATTCATGTCTTTTACTTGCGACCTTATTTATATGTTAAATTATTCCATATTATTCGTCTGCGAGGTAAATTGGTGGGCCCAGCAATAACTGCATGACGATGTAATTGATGGTTACGTACAAATTGCTAAATAAAAGAAAAATTTTAATTATTAATTAATATTTGAATTCAAAAGAAAATAAAAACATAGTTTGAAGTTCGTCGGCATTTGATAGGTAAAAGGGTATATATAACTTTGTCATTCCGTTTGTAATTTCTACAATATTGATCTAAGACCATATAAAGTATATATATTCTGGCTTCTTATGAGAAGGGATGTTCAAATCCGGTTCAAATCCTCAGTGGTCCATAAATGGCTGAGATATGATCAAAAAACCACGACTACCTCTAATTCTTTTAAACTGTGATCTATTTAACGAAATAATTTATACAAATAGAGATTGGGAATTTTTGCATCTTAAAAACTTGCAAAAACAGATAAATCTATTGTATGGCAACACGCCAGTGGTGGTAGTGTGTTTCCCTTTTTCGCATATTGACCTTTCATACCCAAACAACAAACTCACACAAAGATATTTGCTTATATGAAAAAAATATTCCAAGGCCTATTTACTTATATTAAAGTTAAGTTCGCATGCGTACCAGTGGTCGAGTGGTCTAGCCGTTATGTCACGAGTAATCGTCTGAGTGTTGACGGGTTCAAATCCCATTCGATAAATTTTTTTTTCTCTTGGTATTTATAAATTATTTTTAATTAAATAAAAAATATATCAGTTTTTGCTATTTTTACTTTTATATACTTAAAAAAACACTTTTTTTTATAAAATTTAGACTTTTGTTCTAAATAAATGCGCATTTTTTTATGTGGCTAATAATTTTATATAAAAACCAAACAATTTATTTTTGGTAACACCCTTAATATCTCAAAACAAGAAATTCCGACTTAAGCCATTATTATTTAATGCCACAGATATATTATATATGTAGATTATTCTTACCGCACCATGGTGAAGGGTATATAAGATTCGGCATAGCCGAATGTAGCACTCTTACTTGTTCTAATTAATTCAAAATTTTTTTATAATATTAAGTTGAAATTTTGGTTTTTCTAATTAATTCAAAATTATTTATAACATTAGGTTGAAATTTTGGTTATTTTCCTTTCTAATTAATTCAAAATTATTTATAATATTAGGTTGAAGTTTTGGTTTTTTTCTTTTCTAATTAATTCAAAATTATTTATAATATAAGGTTGAAGTTTTGGTTTTTTTTCTTTTCTAATTAATTCAGAAGGGTTAGTTTAATTATTTATATAAATACTCCTTAATTTGTCTTCAATGCGTTAATTTACATGTTACATTGTTGGTTCTCGCTTTTTCAATTTTTATAATTCAACCAATAAATCGTATTTTTTTCTATTAATTAGTTTATGGTAATTATAATCCTAATGCTTCTTTTGGAGAGGAAAAAAAACAAAAAATCTATATATACGTATATTAGGCAGACTTCTTACAGATTTTCATTTATTTAATTATATATTTTTGTGTTTGGTTACGTTTAATTTTGCACATCGTGTCTACAAATTCAAATTAGAATTGCTGTTTACCTTATCTTTACTTTACTCTATGTATTTGGTTAAAATTTGATTAGTTAATTAACATGTTTAATGGTTTACAATTCAAATGTTTTTTTTGTTGTTAAGATTTTGAAAAGATTGTATTTATGGTAGTTACAATTTCAAATGCCATTTGAATTTTCTTTTTTTTTATAATGCACCGCTAATTTACATGGCATTTATTTTTATGTAAAAAAAAATTTATTTTTTTTTTGCGTATTAAGTTTAACACATCATGTGGTACAAAATTTTCCGTTTAAAATTCTCTTGTTTTAACTTATTTCTTTTGTTGAACCGGAAAAAATCAAAATTTTGACATACATTCTCTTTTCTTTACTTTTGTTTTTTCTTCTCTTTACAAGACTTAGAATTTCCGTTAATTTTCAAAGCTAACAGTATTAACTATTACTTGAAAACTTTATAGAATTAATAAGGGAATCTATTGTTGAAGGTTTTGCAGTGCATTTTAAATTATCACAAACTGTTTCACCATGTATGTTAATTTACATAAAAATTTAATGTTACCACTTTTGAACGAATTCGACAGTTTTCCAGAACTTTCTATTAAATACGAGAAGACGCCATTTTCATTTCCCCTATAAATTACACCAGTTCAGAACTTCAACACGTGTTCCCAAAGACGACACTCTATAAGTAAGACATGTGCACTGGGGTCATCTTCCGAAATTTGTTGTATATAACGGTTCAAGTAGCGTTATCTCAAAATGTGGGGCTGATCCCCCCACGTGGAGGTAATAACTCAACCAACTTTAAGAAAATGATCCCAGTCAATTTCCCTGGACCAAAAGGCCGAATTTAAGGAAAAATTTAAGATTCACGACCTAATGATATAAAAATTCTCCATACGTTATTTCCACTGTCATAATTCTAAAACACACATCCCTTACCTCCAGTTGTACAAGAGTTCCTAAAATCCGGACACGTTTCCCCAAATTCCCTTGGCCACACTATTGCTCAGAAAAAAAGAACAATTTTCACAATCCTTTTTCCTTTTCTTAAATTGTTCACTGTTAAGAAAAATTGTTGAATTTAACAAAAAAAAAAAAAAAAATGCCGCAAAGAAACTTCCAATATAAATTTAAAAAAAATACCGCTCTCCCTTTGCGTTATAGGGATAAGTTGGAACTAAGCAAGTGGCCGATTCATCACGAAACCATAATGAGAGTAAATTATTATTACACTCTATTTGACGACAAACAAAAAAAATTAAGGCAAAAAAAAGAAGAGAACAATAGATGTTTTCTGATAAACGAAACACAAGAAAAATCAAATGGTACAACCCTGCACCCTTTTCAATGATCAACCAAACAAAGAGTACATATACCCATGTATGTCAGTATGTTATTTTCCTCCTATTCGAGTATGCCTGCATTGCAAAAAAAAATGTTTAGTCTTGAACGTGAAATTATTAAGAATAAAACATTTACATACATATTCATGTACACAAACCGATGTTTAACCTTGATCTTGAAATCATTTAGGATGGAACATTTACATATTCATGTGTGTTTATATGTATGATTGACAGAAACTGATGTTTAACCTTGATCTTGAAATTGTTTGAAATGAAATACCTACATATTTATGTGTGTTTATATGAAGGCATGTGATTGACACAAACTGATATTTAAGCTTGACCATGAAGTTTAACCAAGACAGGAGAAGGACTCCTAACAAGAGTGTTCTTGTTTTGTAATAATAACAATATTCTATTTATTTTATTATTTTATTTTATTACAAAAAAAAAATAAATAAGTAAACAAAATAAATTTGCAATCCGAAAAAAAGAAAACAAAATCGTAAAAATTTTCATGCGGGAACATATCCCAGACTCTTTCCGCACCCCGATTATAATTTCATTTTTCAGAAAAGGAGACATTAATGTTGTTTCAAACTATAGAGGACTGTCACTTCTCGATTCTTTTCACAAAGTCTTCACGGGCATATTACTTAATCGTAGCTGGATAGATTGTCAAAATATAATCAATGAGTATCAAGCGGGATTTCGCAAGAATTATTCTACGGTAGACAATTTGTTTAATTTAATCAGCATTGTAATTTTAAACTTTAGTCAGAGAAAAAGCACCTATGCTTTCTTCATAGACTTTTCCTCAGCTTTTGATTTAATTCCAAGAAGTGCATTGTTCTTTAAGTTATGTCGTACAGGTTTGTGTCGTAAAATAGTACGCAATTTACGGGGATTGTACAATAACACTTCTAGTCAGGTTTGAGATGACACCACTTTATCTGACCCTTTCACGGTCACTCAACGTGTAAAACAGGTATTTACTCAGCCCAGTTTTGTTACCCCTCTATCTAAATTCATGGCCACCTACCAGGTCGCTATTGCTGGGACCGTTGTAAAAGTTTTACTATGCGCCGACGACTTTGTTCTCCTTTCTGTTTATTGTAATCAGTGGTGTTTAAGAATTAATCTCGATATGTCAAAGATAATGGTATTCAGAACTGGGACAAGAGTCAGCCAAGGCCTTAATTGGAGGTTCGGTGATAATATAATTGATATTGTGAATGAATACAAGTACCTTGGTATCAAAATGACTTACAATTTCTCCTTTAGAAAACACCTCGTATCTAAACTTACCCTATCTTTAACTGCGATAAATATCACTTGGTTAAGCTATATCCACCATCCCAAGATACATTTTTCGCACAAACTTAAAATTTTCCATACTGCAGAAAAATCAATAATGATTTATGGTACCCAGGTATGGAGCTATCTTAGCTTTGATGAAATTGAGAAACTGTTGCGCCATTTTTTTAAGAAAATTTTTTATATTCCCAAAAAAATTGTTGAAGATTACACATTTTTTATAATTTATATGACAACACGAACTAAGTAATAATAATTACAACTCTGTAAATATATGTATGTACAAATTATGAAACGGTTGAATTGAAAAGGTTGTGTTTTATTTGTGTGTGGAGAAGTTATAGTGTGTTTATGAAAGTAAAAACCTAACATAGGTTATGGGCCCAGAGCACAAGTGCAAAAGAGAACAATATAAATAAATAAAAAGAGGTGTGTGTTTTTAAAATAGAAAACAAAAATAAATTTTTTAATGGACAAAATGAGTCTCTATGAAATAGACAAACAAACAGATCCATATGAAATGTGTGCTTATACATTCTGGTTATTGGAACGTTGTTAGTGGTAAACACTAGAGATGAGCGATATTTCTGTACCTGTGATTTAATCACTGTTACTGAAAAATCACGAATCACAGTTGTGACCAAATTTGTCAAGTAACAGGTACTTTCTAAGTCGTTCTTTTTGTATTTTGTTACATATAAAAATTTATGATATTTCACTGTTTGTGTGGATAATAGCTTTTTTTAATGAAATGTCGAATGATATTGCTGTTCCTTTCGTTCTCTCTTCTATCTTAATAGAATTTTTTTATGCCAAAATTTAGTTGTTCAAGTATGTATGTATATGAAAGTAAACAGATTTGAAAGCTCTTACAATTTGTTGTTGTTTCTTTGTAAAGTGCTTACAAAAGCTCTTGCAAAAGCTCGCGCATTGTACATATAGTTTGGCCGCAATTGCTTTAAAAGAACAGAAAACTGATAAACCGTGATCACAATCACAGTTTAAAGAAGCAGTGATTCATCTCTAGTAAAGACACAAAAGAAAAGTCTACTAACACATAGAATTGGTGTGCTCAGGACGAAAAGGCTTTAGCTACCATAATGCTGTATGTAAATGCATTTCAATTAAATCACATAAAGAACTGTAAGACATCATCAGAGGCTTGGAATACATTACTAGAGGTATTTCGACCAAGTGGCCCTGTTAAGAAAGTTCATTTATACAAACAATTGCTGAATGCCCGTATGTCCAAGGATGGTAGTATGTCAGAACATGTAAGTAATTTCTCGAATATTGTGGATAAATACGCTGAGGTTGGTATCGAGTTAATTGAAGAGTTAGTCACCATAATATTGTTATCTAGTTTACCTGCGGAATTTGAAAAATTTGTTGTTGCAATGGAAACAAGAGACAGTTTACCAACGCTACAGAATTTAAAATTAAAACTTTTACAGCAAAAACAAAAAGTACAGACTGGCACAATAAACTACCTGCAGAAAAAAGAAATGAGCGTCAGAAAAAAAGAAAAACAAATCTTGTTTTAATTGCGGTAAAATCGGTCATTTTGCAGCCAACTGTTATTTAAAGCAAAAACAAGAAAATAAAAAACAGTATGTACAGTCACAATTCACAATTCTAGCAGCAGCAGAGTCAAATGCGTTACAAAGCAACGTTTGGTGTTCGATCGAGTTTTACAACAATAAGAGATCACAGTGAACGAATTACGCTTGCGGGAGACAAACACATTTATGCAGAAGGTATTGGCGATGTCAACTTAACAACAGCAGAGGGTGATTTACTGTTATGCAATGTGTTGTATGTGCCAAAATTAGTTGGAAATTTTATTTCAGTGAGCAGAGCTGTAAATAAAGGCATTCGACTAACGTTTGCAAATGGAAAGGCGAAATTCATAAACAAAGAAAATAAAGTAGTTTTGTGTGCAGAAAACAAAAACAATTGATTTGTGTTTGAGAATAGCGGTAGAAACCAAATATTTCAAATGAAACCAATGAAGAAATTAAATGGCAAAACAGATTTGGACATTTAAATTATGAAAGTCTGCGTAAACTACAACAAAAACAAATGGTACGTGGTTTAGAAAAAGTATGTTTTAAAGAAAATTTAACTTCTGTTACATGTATGAAATCGAAAATTCACGTAAATGCCTTTAACCAATGCATGTCGTAAGGCTTGGTATGTGATGTTACGATTGTGTATCGCATACAACCAATACCACTGTTCAGCTCGTCCTTCTAAAAGAATATGAAAATTGGACAACAAATGCTCATCAGAACATCCCGAACGAGAACTTAGTGTCTCAACCTTAAAAAGAAAATCGGAAACTGAGCCCGAGCCATCGTAGGAAATTTTCCACTTTTCTAACTTAACATTCGTCTCAAATGATACATTTTGATCAGATAATCTGTTAGAATTTGATGTTGGAAAATTTGGCAATGTTTCCGTTGGTCTATTTGTAGATATAGCTGGAGCACCGCCAATTTGCGATATGCTTTCCCTAATCGAAATTAACTCCCTTCGAAATTCCTCGTGTGTGTTTCGCATTGTTATTTCCATCATTGCTATTAAGGAGTCAAAGGCATTTGCATTGTCAGGGTTAGGATTTTTTATATTAGCAATTGACGGATCATTATGATATGAAGCAAAAGGTTGTACAAATGGTTCAACGTTTGGATTTAAAGAGGATCTTGGAGGAATTCCTCCGGAAGCCAGGTCCAGTTGCGAAGCTGAACTTTGGTTATCCATTGCAACTAGGTCCTGAAAAAGGTCTGTGGAAGGTAAACTATTTGAGCTATTGGCCCCTTCTACCTGTGTAGGTTTTACCGTCCTACCAGCAGATGAGTGAACATCTTTAGACTTCGGAGTAGTCTGAAGATCAACAAAGATATTATTACGCGATGCTGAATAGCCCCTTCCCCTATTACCTGAGTTATCCTTAGAGCTTCTGGCCGAATTTCGAGTGTTCATACCGCAACTAACAAAATTAAAAAGGCAATGGTTATGTCAAGGTAAAAAGGTACTTGTCCAATGACAAGAATTTTAAAATGTTTATGTCAAAAAAATGGTTATGTCAAAATAAAAAAAAATTTATGTAAATAGGGGAGAAAGTGTAACTCAACTTTCCCTTTTTCTATTATTTGGGTTTTCCGTTTTTTTTTCTACGCTTTTAAAATCAAGTAAATCAAAATTTCATATTTATATAAGGGGATAATAAACCATAACAAAACCGAACGTAATCAATCGCAATCTGAAATAATTCAAACCTCTAATGTTTAATCGACTTTTGCAAATACCAAATAATTGTATGTCAAGTTAACATTCTGCAACATAAACAAATCCCTATACGATAAAAAGATAAGTGTGGACTCGAATATTATTTTCAATAATAAAACACTGTCTTTTGACATACCACGGAGCGGCTGTGATTATTCGAAGAAGTTTATTTTGGCGCCTTTGAATTTTTTCGATATTAGAAGCAGAGGCAGTGCCCCATAACTGAAAACCGTAGCACCAAATTGGCTTTAAGATAGAGTTGTAAAGTAGAAGTTTGCAATCGAGACTAAGAACAGAATTTCTTCCAATGAGCCAATTAATTTGAATTGCTTTTAGTTTCATTTGAGTTAATTTTGCTTCTCTGTGCCATTTCCACGTTAAACGCCGATCTAGATGTATACCAAGATATTTTACATGCGAGTGTTGGGGTATTATTTGATTATTGATTTTAATATGGGGGCATGTTTCCCGACGCAATGTGAATGTTATATGTGCGCATTTTTGCTCATTGATCTTTATCCTCCATTGTTTTAACCACCTTTCCAGTTCAAATATGTGATCCTGTAAGTAACGAAATGCTTCTTGACAGTTTTCATGTACGCTTAGGAAAGCTGTGTCATCCGCAAATGTTGAGGTTTGTGTGTAGCTGTTTGTTGGCATGTCCGAAGTATAAATTAAGTATAATAGAGGGCCCAGGATGCTGCCTTGTGGGACTCCAGCGTTAACTGGCTGAGGAGAACTTAAAAAATCGCCTTCCTTATAATAAATTGACGACCGACTAAGTAGCTTTCTAACAGCTTGTGTATGTTTGCTGGTAAGTTTTGCTGCAATTTCAGTAGTAAACCTTCATGCCAGACTTTATAAAAAGCTTGAGACACATCGATGAAGAGTGCTGAGCAATATTTTTTTTCTTCAAAGGCTTTTCTTATTACATTTACTATTCGATGAGTTTGTTCAATTGTGCTGTGCTTTCTTCTAAGCCCGAATTGATGATTAGGAATACATCTATTTTCATTTAAAATCGTCGTTAATTTTAACACTATTAGTTTCTCAAATAGCTTTGAAATATTAGATAATTAGCTAATAGGCCTGTATGACTCAACTTTTGTGTGATCCTTTCCTGGCTTTGGTATCATGGTTACTAAGGAAACCTTCCATTCCTGAGGGTAGTATTGAAGGCGTAAAATAGCATTAAAAATAAAAAGAATAATTTTCTTCGCTATACTTGGTAGCTCCAAAAGCATTTTATTACTGATCTTATCAATACCGGGTGCCTTCTTGGTGTTAAAATCCCGAATAGCCTTTTCGATTTCTTTAAACTCGAATCTTAGGGGAATAGCTGCTCTAACATTTACAGGCGGTAACTCGACTGCTATATCGTGAAATATATTATGGGTAAATACATTTTTCAGATGATTAGCAAACAGATTTCCTTTTTCAATTTCATTTCTTGCCCAGCTTCCATTCAAGTTTCTCAATGGTGGCTTAGAGATAACTGGTCTATTGAGGCTTCTAGCTACACGCCATAATGAGTAGTCTGATTGTGGAGTTGCATCAAGTCCCTTAAGATATTTTTCCAGGGAAGCCGTTTTCTGAGACTGCAGTAACTTTCTCAGCCTTTTTGTGCACTCTTTTAATAAAGTCTTAAGTTGGGGGGATCTGTGCAATTGCCACTCTCTTCGAACTCTCCTTTTTTCAGTCAATAGACGCTCGACATCTGTAGAATATATGATTTTGTTTTTGGGTTTTTTGAGGGTTATGCTGGAATATTGAACAGCTAGTTTGAGAAAACTGTCAAAATTAACAATAGCGAGATCCACGTTCTCCGGTGTGCTAAGCGGAATATTTTCTGTGCAATGGGCACTAAGATATTTTTTATATTTTAACCAATTTATTTGTGAGGCTGATGTCGATAAGTAACCAGACGGAGATACGATTCTATTTGGATTCATTATAGTAACAATTGTAGGTGTGTGATCGGAAGATAATTCTAGGGACGCTTCCACATGAATCGTGTCTATAGGGATGTTATTAACCACGCCAAAATCTATGACATCTGGAACTTTTTGCTGATCAGTAGGCCAATATGTTGGTTGTCCGCTCGCGACCACATTTAGGTCCATTTTACAAACTGTGTTAAACAAAACACGACCCTTAGGTGTAATAAGTCGTGACCCCCAGAAAGTGTGTTTAGCGTTATAATCGCCAGCAGCCAGGAAGCAGGGTCATAATGATTTGAAGTATTTATTATATTGGCTTTCTGATATTGAAAATCTAGGTGGGGAGTATAAAGATGAAATTACTAGGTTTCGAGATAATTCCTCAACGCAAATGCTCGTTGCTTGGAGATTATCTTCACGATGATCACACATTAAGTAGTGTTTTACTCGGTTTTTTATCAAAATAGCAGAACCTCCACAAGCTCTACCTCGAGGGTCCTTGGTATCATATAATATATAACCATTGACTTTAAACGTGTTTCTTGAGGTCAGATGAGTTTCAGAAACCATCTTAACATCAATTTGTTTATTTTTAAGGAATTATTCTATTTCATTTTTATGTTGGCGGATGCCGTTTGCGTTCCAAAAGCAAATTTTTAAGCAGTTCATGGCTTGTTTAGTACAGCTTGTAATAACATCGATTGCATTCTTAACATTTCCTGCATCATATTACCCATTGTGTTTGTAAAGTTATTTACTGTCTGTACTAATGTTTCCATGGTTTTCTCTAGACGACTTAAATTAGAAACTGGAGTTTCATCATTATTTGGCAACTCACCTTGCATTGGCAAATGATTTGATTTTAAGACGTTAGCGTAGGATGTTCTGTTATTACTAGGCTGCGGTACCTGAACTTCATTAATGCAAACTTGATTTGTTGCCTGCATTTGAGGGGGATTAGGTTTCGGTCCAGCCGAGCGCTTGACGATAGAGTATACAGGGCATCCTCTATAGTTGGCAGTGTGATTACCACCACAGTTGCTACATTTTTTTACATTGGGGTCGTTTTTAGACTTATCGCAGAGAGCTGTACCATGCAATTCTCCACATACGACGCAAACAGGGGTTAGATGACAGTATGCCTTAGTGTGACCAAATTCTTGGCAGTTTAAACATTGAACGGGACCATTCCTTTTGTGCGGCTCCTCTATTGTTAATTTTCTATACAGGATATATTT
The DNA here is from genome assembly GCA_943735925.1 of Pollenia amentaria. Taxonomy (NCBI): domain Eukaryota; kingdom Metazoa; phylum Arthropoda; class Insecta; order Diptera; family Polleniidae; genus Pollenia; species Pollenia amentaria. Next base: position 121,302,080 of record OX031006.1, on the reverse strand, counting down.
CAGATTGTAAATGGGGTGCGTTTCGTTCTTTTTAAGCTTAATGTCGCCGGGTTCTAACTCCACTCTAAATAGTGGCTGGGAATTTTTTTCTCTATTTTTAATGTTTATTATATTTTTTATTTTGAAGCCCTTCTCTTCTAAAAACGTTTTTATCTCACCTGGGTCCACGCATGAGTCAATGCCCTTAATCACTACCTGAAGACCTTTACTGCTCTTCAGTTGATATGTATAAAAATTCTTATTAAGTGCTTCAAATTTTGTTATTACCTTACGAAAATCATCTTCACGATTAACTTGTATTTTTGTCTCATTAATACTACCCCGTTTTATTGCAGCTACATAAAAAGAATTTTCACCTATTACCGAGATCAAATTCTTTATTAATTCATTTGAGTTTTGCTCTCTAAGATATATCGGCGGTGGCTTAGAAGTTTTGATAACGTTTTGTGCTTCCGGGGATTCCTCATCCAGAATTGCAAATCGATTTTGTGAACTTGTTTTATCAGCTGTACCATCTTTTAAGACTTTTTAGACCGAAGCAACTGCTGAAGAGGTTGGGCTGCGACCCCGTTTAAGCACTGTTATGTACCTATCAATACCTACTTGTACTGGGGGCTTTTGACCACTTTTTACTTGTGGAGCTGAGTTTTCCATCATGCCTGATTTAGGGGTAATATTTTCATCACTTATTGAAATCGTTTTTGCCGCTGAGGCACCGCTTGCAGGTTCTATATTTTTTATTCTGTTAGAATCAACCGTATTATTAGACACCGAAGGTGATACTGAGTTTTCTATTATGCCTGATTGAGGGTTAATATTTTTATCACTTATTAAAATTGTTCTTGCCTTTGAGGCAACGGTTAAAGGTTTTATATTTGTGAGTGTATCTACCGTATTATTAAATACTAAAGGTGAGAGGGATCGCGCGCGAGTAATAGGTTTAGCCGTTAGGTATTTGCTTTCATCGATTCTTTTTTTTATTTCTGCATTTGTTTCGTTAACACTCACTGTGATATATGCATTTCTACTGTTTGAACTCATAAGAGTTTTTTTTTTACTGTTTACAGTTGTGCTCTTCTTATTTGTTATTGTTTATAAACACCGAGAATAAAAAAATGTGTGTTTATGTATGTATGTATGTACATTCATGTATTTTTTTCTTTATCTTTTTCTTGTATTTACTTTTTTTAATACTCTATTTGTTCACGTTTTTATAAAAAAAAATAAACCGTATGCCGAGCTTAGAAAACACGTCTATCTTCAACGAGCGCGACAGACAGAATGAAAAAGAAATCTAAGTAAAAAAAAAATTTTACTAACAGTAACTTATTAGTTGAAACGCAGTTTACTTTCCCAGCTGAGGTATGACTCAGTCTGTCCAGGGTCAGTTCGAAGGTCTGCTTCCTTTGAAATGAAACACGTGATGTTTTCGTGTATGATTATATAAAAATATGAACAAAGCTTTATTTACGAAACCCTAATCTACGTAAAATACTTAAATCTACGACAGCTTCCTGATGATGCGGCGCAGCTGCAGACGGGAACGAGGGCGGAGACGGGTAGACTGGTGTGGTGCGGATTCTGTTGCGGCGTAAGGATCGGTCGGTTGCAGGAGTCGGGCGGCGACGATCAGGTGGTTGGCCTGGGAAAGAGAGTAACGTACTGTCTTGGTTTTAAAAAAGGCGATGGCAACTATCTACGGTTATTAATGCAGACACCAGCGCAATTCGGGAGGCGAAGGCAGTCGGCAGCTAACTACGATTATGACTAATGCTGACACCAGCGCAATTTGGGAGGCGAATGCTGTCGGCAACTAGTTACGGTTATTAATGCATACACCAGCGCAATTCGGGAGGCGAAGGCAGTCGGCAGCTAACTACGATTATGACTAATGCTGACACCAGCGCAATTCGGGAGGCGAAGGCTGTCGACAACTAGTTACGGTTATTAATGCAGACACCAGCGCAATTCGGGAGGGGAAGGCAGTCGGCAGCTAACTACGATTATGACTAATGCTGACACCAGCGCAATTCGGGAGGCGAAGGCAGTCGGCAGCTAACTACGATGATAAATGCAGACACCAGCGCAATTCGGGAGGCGAAGGCTGTCGGCAACTAGCTACGGTTATTAATGCAGACACCAGCGCAATTCGGGAGGCAAAGGCAGTCGGCAACTAGCTACGATTATAGATAATGCTGACACCAGCGCAATTCGGGAGGCAAAGGCAGTCGGCAACTAGCTACGATTATAGATAATGCTGACACCAGCGCAATTCGGAAGGCGAAGGCTGTCGGCAACGAGCTACGGTTATAAATAATGCTGACACCAGCGCAATTCGGAAGGCGAAGGCAGTCGGCGACTAGCTACGGTTAAAAATGCAGACACCAGCGCAATTCGGGAGGCGAAGGCAGTCGGCAACTAAGTACGATTATAAATAATGCTGACACCAGCGCAATTCGGAAGGCGAAGGCTGTCGGCAACTAGCTAACAGCCATACCTAAACAAGAGCGGAACGCGTTTTCTAGCTGTCAAAAATCCTCATGCCCATACAATTTGTATGTGGCATACCGAAACAACGCGACGGCAACGCAACGGTAGCGCTTTGCAATTGGAAAATCCGATTTTGACAGCGCGTTAAAATAAACAGGGCTGCTATATTTGTTGTTTTGACAACTTTGTTTTTATTGTTCGATAATAAATAATGGCAAATTAGCTATTTTTAGGTCAAACTAGCGGTTTTAATTAATTTCTTATGTATTTTATGAGGGTTTTAGTCGGCACGAAAGTTAACACTACTGTTTATGGCACAACGCTCACGCTCTTATTTAGGTATGGCATATCAGCGTAAAAGCTACGCTGAGGAAAACTTTCCGCCTTCCGCTCTTGTTTAGGTACGGCTGTAAGTTTATTAAATAATGTTGACACCAGCGCAATTCGGGAGGCGAAGGCTGTCGGTACTAACTACGATAATAAATACAGGTATTAATACTGCTAGCTACTAAGAGTAAACACTGTGGTTAGTATCAGTTTCTACTCTGTTTGTTCTGAACAAACTTTGACTACTTATTTAAAAATAAAAGAAACTCAATGAGAATTATTAGGTATTAGTAAGAAATAAGAAAACAGTAGGGGTATTCATAGTATCTGGTCACATATTAAGGGTATTCACAGTCTTAGGTTATAATGACAACATTACTAGGTAGGGAATTTGTAACGTCACGTTACAGTCCCCCCCTACTTTAAATAATAAAAAAAAATAAAAAAACAGATATTGTGCACTAGGCGAGTTTCGACCGGAGGTCTGCACTACCCGAAGGTAACATTTACCAGAGTGGTATGCTCTGGCTCGGCCTTTTATACTTTTATGTGGTCGAACTACCTATTACGAATATTTTTTTTCTGAATGTTGTGGTCACTCCGATGTTTATGTCGACTATTTATTTCTCTGGGGTAGAACGTGGCGAAGTCGACAGCGCGGTTTCCCTGGCGGCCGGGGTACTTGGTACTAGTTATGGTTTTGTTAAAGTGTTGGGGTCCTCTCTCCTGTGGTAGGTTTTGAGGTCCTGGACGTGCACTTGATGAATTTTCCCCGAAACGGTTCGAACCGTATAAATGGTGGGTGATATGACTCCCGTGACTTCGTGCGGTCCCGAGTATTTGGGAGCGAGTTTCGCCGCAAAGTGATTTACCCCTGAGGACAGTTGATGTTCTCTCTTGAGCACCTGGTCGCCAACCTTTGGCCGCCAGGCTCGTCTTCGGAGGTTATAGTAACCTCGTTGTTTTTCGGAGGCCAGAGTCATAGCCTTAACGACTTCTCGCCATTCGGGTGCTCCGGGTATCTTGCCAGACTCTTCGCTTGAGTCTGTCCCAGTGGCGGTGGTTTCCCTCGGTGTTTTCTGCGATCAGTGTCTTGACGACACGGTTTGCCCTTTCGGTGGGGTTTTCCTGTGGCGTGTAGGGCGCGGTTAAACGGTGCTGAATTCCGCATTCGCGTAGGAACGTTTCCACTGCTCTGCTGATGAATTGTGGCCCGTTATCCGAGATGAGGGCGGTGGGGCAGCCGAAGCGGTAAATAATGCGTTCTCTTAGGCCCTTAATGACCGCGGCCGCAGTGGCAGTGCGTAGGGGAATCAATTCTACCCACTTGCTGAATTTGTCAACGAACACTAACAGGAAGCTGTGGCCTGAGGAGGACCGGGGTAGTGGGCCGATGAAATCAGCGCAGACGATCTCCCAGGGCTGGTTAACGGGGGTGGTGTGCATGAAGCCGGCCTTACGCTTTTGTTCCACCTTGAAGCGACTGCAGGTGGTGCAGGACCGTACATACCATCGTATATCCCGTGCCATGCCCGGCCAGTAGTAGTTCTCTTGTGTCCGGCGCAGGGTTTTGTAAACCCCTAGATGGCCAGCGGTGGTTGCGTCATGAGTTTCCCGCAGCACACGGGTGACGTCGGTATGCGGTACGCATAGCTTCCACTCAGGTAGGTTTGATATTGTGGATTTCTTTGCGATATGGCGGAACAACCTGCCCTCGATAAGCTGGTAGTCGGGTTGTTTTGTGGCGCTGTTCTGTAATTTGTGGATGACCTTGGTATACCAATCTGGTTTGGCTGGGCCAATGGTCGCCACCGGCGTGATCTCCATATTTGGCAGTGGGTTTCGTGACAGGGCATCAGCTACCACGTTGAGTTTACCACGTCTGTACTCGATGTCGAAGTCGTATTGTTGAACTTCCAAAGCCCACCGGGCCAGTCGGCCGGACGGATTCTGAATCGTGTGCAGCCATTTGAGTGACTGGTGATCCGTGATGACCGTGAACTTATACCCCTCCAGATATGATCGCATCTTCCGAATTCCCCACAGAACCGCCAAGCATTCTTGCTCGGTTGCCGAGTATTTTCGTTCTAGGTCAGTAAGGGTTCGGCTCGCGTAGGCGATCACCGTCTCTTGATCGTTCTGGCGTTGGAATAATACGGCTCCCAAACCTTCCTTGCTGGCGTCGGTCTGCAAGAAAAAGGGCCGGTCGAAATCAGGACAACTCAGAATCGGGGCGTGGGTCAATTTGTCTTTTAGAGTGGCGAGGGTTTTTTCTTGCTCGTCCCCCCATTCCCACGGGGTCTTTTTCTTTAGGAGACGAGTCATAGGTTCGGCCAATTCAGAAAAGTTCGGTATGAACCGTCGATACCAGGATGCTATCCCCAGTATGCGCCGTAAGTCACGAATGGTTTTGGGTCCCTCTAGCTTCTGGATTGCCGCGATCTTATCGGGGTCGGTGTGTATTCCCTTCGTGCAAACGACATGCCCCAGGTATTTCAAGCTTGTTCGGACAAATTCGCATTTGTCGAAGTTTACCTGCAGGTTCGCGGCCAGCAGTCGGTTGAAGACTAATTTTAGCACCTCCAAGTGTTCCTCAAACGTTCGGCCCAACACGATGATATCGTCTAAATACACGAAAGCCTTTGGGTGAAGCTCGGGTCCAATGATATGATCCAAAATTCGCTGAAATGTTGCCGGAGCGGAATGCAACCCGAAAGGCATTACCATATAAATTTTACGGCTTTAACTAAATTAACACATTCTAAATAGTAATTAAAAACAATTAAAAAACTAAATAATAATTATTATAACAATTAAATATAAATAACAAAAGTAATATAGAATTCAAAAACACGGTGAAAACACAACCAACATTTCATATAAAACAACAAAAATTGTGAACAATATTAAATGAATACGTAAAACAAAAATTTGTTAAACAAATCACATACAAATTTTACAATCTTGAAAACATAAAGAGATTACATTCAAACAACAATAAGTAGAGAGCTAATGTTTGGTACTGTGTAGAAGTGTTTTAAGACTCGTCGCTGTATCATAATTTACCACGAACAAAACAAACAAACATTTATATTACACGAATCTTAAAAATAAGTTGTTTTCTTTTATTCAAAACCGGTTTTTGTTTCATTTAATATAATATAATAACAACATACATAATGGCATCAAGAATAAAAAATGCTCGCAAATTGCCGTCTTCACCCGCAACTCCTCAACAAAGTCTAAATGCAGAGAACACCCTACCAACTAATTGGCTGCAGTTATTAGATGACAAACTAGAGCAGCAGAAAAAACAAATTATTCAAACACTCACACATACATACAATACTAGTGAGAAGAACATTTTGGAACGGATTGATGTTTTATCTGTTGAGTTGAGTAGCTTGAAAACAACAATTATTGACATTGAGGAACGAGTCAAAAAGGTTGAAAATACTCAAAGAGAGGATATTGTAAACATAAGTAACGAACTCACAACAATGAAAAACAAATTTGAAGCCCTACAGAATAATGTTGTTGCTTCTGATTTAATTATCAGTGGCATTCCAGAAAGAGAAAATGAGAACATTAGTGATACCTTCTCTCAAATTTGTCACGCTATTAAACTGAAACCTCCACAAGTAAAGGAATCATTTCGTCTGAAATCAAGAAATAATACATCCACATCTATAATGATAAAATTACATTCTCCGTATGATAGGAACCAGCTGTTTCGATCTATTGCAGGGTTCTGCAAAACCAAAAGACGATCGCTTAACTTGTCTGACATTGGTGGAGATGTTGGAACTAATATTTATGTACACGAATGTTTAACTGATATCAATAGGGAGCTGATGTTTTACTGTTCAAGGTTAAAACGTGAAGGTAAATTAACATCGTCTTTTTCAATTCGTGGCAAGGTTTATGTAAGGGTTGAGAATCATCAAAAGGCTATCTATGTGACTGATACAGCGAGTGTCAATGCTTTGATTGTTCCCAAAACTTAATAAATATTAACTGTTTTAAATTTTATTTATTTAAATTTTTAGTTTTAAAATTATGTTTTAAAATTATGTTTTTCTTTTATTTTTTCGTATCTCCTCTGTCATTTTGCAAACGGTCACGGTTGTCTCATAGTGTCATAAAAAACTTTTTTCATGACGCTAAATTCGAACAGCTATAACTATAATTTAAGAACAATTTTGGGGATAGTTGGAAATAACTATCAAGGTTTTAAAATTTGCCACTTGAACGCGAGAAGTCTTAATTCTACTAAAATAGATTATTTGAATTTTATACTTTCAAATTGTAATATCGATCTGCTTTGTGTTTCTGAAACATGGTTTCATCATGAATCTGATGATGATATTCACAACCTTTTGAACTTTAATTTAATTCGTCATGACAGAAGATCTGGTGAAAGGGGGGGAGGAGTTGCTATTTATTATAAAAAAGGGTTGAAGTATAAAATTGTATTGAAATCTGATGTAGATAATGTGATTGAGTTTGTTGGCGTTGAGTTTCAGGGCTCTAACTCCACTAAATGTTGTGTGGTGTGTGTCTATAATCGTCATAGACTAAATGCACTAGACGACTTTTTTGAAAAGTTAAATTTGATTGCAATGGATTATGAAAATCTAATTGTATGTGGTGACTTTAATATAGATTTGTCGTGCAACAATGCAAGATCAAATCATCTGTTGGATGGTATGAATGGATGTGGCTTGAATGTAATTAACTCTTGCTATACCAGATTCGCGCCCAATGTTAATCCCGCTCTTCTTGACCTTATGTGTACGTCTAATAGCGCATTAACTATTCACTTTGATCAGTTTTCACTTGCCGGAATTTCAGACCATGACATGCTGTTTCTTGTTAATAATTTCGACCTGCACTGCACTGAAACAAACACTCACTACTATTCGCGCAATTATAGACAGATCAATGCACAACTTTTAAGCCTTGATGCGGCTAATGTAAACTGGAATGAATGCTGGTTCTATGAGAATACTAATGACAAATTAGCCTGCATCTCTAGAAACGTATTAATGCTTTTTGAGAAACATGTTCCTTTAAAAAGAATAAAAATTAGCAAATTTAATCAGCCTTGGTTTAATGAGGAAGTTAAATCTGCAATAAGGTTACGGAATAGACTATATGCCATTTGGAAGAATAGACCGTGTGGGTTTAACTGGGAGAGGTATAGGTTAGCCAGAAATCGAGTGCATGTTGTTACTAAAAATAAGAAATGTGATTACTTTAGGAGTAAATTGAACACAAATATTTCGTCTAGTGAGCTATGGAAAAATTTTGAGCAACTTGGTTTGAGAAAAAAGAAAAGTGAATGTGATATATGTCCAGAGGCCATGAATCAATTCTTTCTAAAACCATCTGTCGTAAATAGTACTGATAACTACCATGTTAATCCAAACATTTTATATGAGGGTGACCTGTTTTCCTTCAGCACTTTTAGCACTGAGGAGGTTGGCAGATCAATTTCGGCAATTAAGTCCACTGCAGTTGGTTATGACGGGATAAGTATAAAATTCATAAAGCTCATTTTACCATTCATACTCCCTGCAATTACTCATTTTTTTAACCACATTGTTACATCATCAACATTTCCTAATGATTGGAAAATTGCTAATGTTATTCCAATCGCGAAAAAGACTCAGCCTACTGGTTCCGAAGACTATCGACCTATTAGCATCCTACCATCTCTTTCTAAAGCTTTTGAAAGATTGGTTTCTAACCAAATTGTAAATCACCTACAATGCCAAAACCTCTTATCTGAGAATCAATCTGGCTACCGCACGGGGAAAAGTTGCGCTACTGCCATAGTAAAAGTCTTGGAGGATATTCGTCCATATTTTGATAAAGGTGAACTTACTATTGTAGTTCTCATTGATTTTTCAAAAGCTTTTGATACTGTCAACTATGATGTGCTATTACTTAAACTGAAAAAGTACTTTGGTTTTAGCAATTATTCTGCCAATCTTATCAGATCATATCTTACGGATCGCTACCAACGAGTTAGTTCAAAGTCGTCATTCTCAACAGTTAAACCTGTGTTATCTGGAGTTCCACAGGGATCAATACTTGGCCCTTTACTCTTTAGCATGTTTATTAATGACATCGTTCACTGCTGTAAAAATTCTAGTCTTCATTTATATGCAGATGATGCTCAAATTTATCTTTCACGGCCTGTGGGACTTACAGAGGACTTAGTTTTTCGTCTTAATGAAGATCTTAATGAGATTTGTGAATGGTCCATCAAGAACAATCTTAAAATAAACACATCAAAAACGCAAGCTCTTTCCATTCATGTAAGGGGATACCCTGGAAATATCTTGCCAGAAATTTGTTTGCATAATGAAGTTGTGAAATATATTAGGGTTGTGAAAAATCTTGGTATTGTTATTAACTCTGAACTTACCTGTAAGGACCATGTCAGCTATTCCATTACTAGAATGTATAATGTTCTTAGGAAACTATGGTATTCATCGGCATTTATTACGAGTGATATAAAACTCAAACTAGTTAAAACTCTCATAGTTCCCATCATAACATACGGTGCTATTGTTTTTGGCGAACTTGATGCAACTTCAAAATATAAATTACAGAAAGTCATCAATAATTGTGCCAGATACGTGTTTAACAAAAGAAAATATGATAGAATATCTCAGTACTCAATACAGATTCTGGGATGCAGTTTGACATCGTACCTAAATATACGTAACTTAGTTTTTCTTCACAGGGTTATATATTCGCGTGAACCTGGTTATATTTTCGAAAAACTATGCTTCTCTAGATCTGGTCGCACTTCTAACCTGATTATACCCAACTATAGCTATTTATCGTCCTCAAGATTGTTCTTTATTAGTTCTGTGAAATTATGGAATAACTTACCCAATTATATAAAAGCCGATCCCCGTGCATCGTCTTTCAAAATGGCAGTCAAAAAACTTTTTAGAAATAAGTAATTAATTTTCTTGTTCATATGATTATTTTGTTTATATAATTTAAAATTTTTGTTTTTTTTTTTTTTAAATCTAGTACTTAAGTTTATTATAGATGTAATTCTATTAAATATTTACATTTGTTTGAGGTGCTTTAAGAGACTTCGAGTCTTATTTGTACTAATTATGGTTTAAATAAATAAATAAATAAAATAAATAAATTCCACTGGAAGAGACCGCGGCCTGGTACGGTGAAGGCGGTATACTGGCGGGAGCTCTCGGCGACTGGTATTTGCCAGTATCCATTTTTCAGGTCGATGGTGGAGATAAATGCTGCTTCCTTCAATTGGTCCAGGATGGCGTTGATCTGTGGTAAGGGGTAAGCGTCAGGTTCGGCGGCAGCGTTGATTTGACGGAAATCGATGCACATTCGCCAAGTGCCTTGCTTCTTACGCACCAAAACAACGGGTGAGCTGTAGGGGCTGTGCGATGGTGCTATTCGGTCGGCTGCCACCAATTCGTCTACCTCGCTGTTTATGACCTTCTGCATAGCCGGGTTGCGAGGGTAATACCGTTGTTTAATCGGCCGGTCGTGCTTCATATGAATGACGTGTTCCCCCATGGTGCATGGTCCGCTGATGGTTTCGAATGCAGTCTTGGCCGTGGCTAGAAACGCGTGTAACTCTGAGATCTGCTCAGGCGGTAATTCATCGTGAGTGACGATCATGTGTAGCGCATGCAACCGAGGTTCTCCCGATGGCCGGGCAGCCTGTAGCTCGACTCCGTCGATCAGTAGTCGGGCCTGCCGGCGCCGCAGGAAGTCCATGCCCAAGATGATCGGTTCAGCTAAGTTGTCAAGGGCGGATGCCAGCAGACGTGTAGTACCGCCGCTAGTTTCTACCACCAGTGGATACACGTTGAGGCTGGTTCTGCACGATCCGTCGGCCAACTGGATGCTGCGCTGGTGATCGCGGGGTCGGATGTTCGCGGCTTCGAGCAGTTGGCGTACCCTACCTCCGATGTATGTTAGCGTCGAGCCCGTGTCAACTAGGGCTCGTATAGTGGTGCCGCAAATGGTGACAGTCAGGTAATATCGCCCGTCGGCGGATGGTTCGCTGCGGCAGGCGCAGTCTCGCGTCAGAGTGCCCTCCTGGCCGCACCAGGAGCAGAACCGGAAGCCCGGATTCGGGCAATTCCTCCTTACATGACCTGGCTGTTTGCAGCGCCAACAATGGGTGCTGCGGTGGTATGTTGCGGCGTCGACGTAGTGAGTTGGTTGAGGTCTCCCCTGCCTGGATTCTTCTTTTCTGAGCAGCTCGTACTCGTCGGTCAGCTCCATCAGCTCATCTAGTGAGCGAACGTCAGTGCGGCGGACGTATAGTTTATACTCGCAGCGCAAACCGTCATAGATGCGATCCGTGTGGTCGAGTTTTCGTAGCTCGGGATGCTGTCGAATGAGGGCTTGAAGGCCTATGATGTAATATTTTGCTCTCTCTCGGCCGCCCTGCTTACGGTGGTAGATGGTTTCCTCCAGGTGAGCTAGGTGTCGTCTCGGCAGAAAGAATCGTATGGCCTCTTCCTTGAAGCTGTCCCAGCTGCTGATGTGTTCCCGCTTGACCCGATACCACTGTAAGGCTCTATTCTTCAGGATCTCTAGTAGAGAGAATAGCAAACGACTTCGGTCGAAGCCGTAGCATTCTGCTAGCTCTTCCAGCCGTTCGATTAACTCCATCAGATTCTCGCCCCCGTCGTATGTGAGATCCCAACGCCGAATGGTAGCCATGACTTCCGAATCGCTCGGAGCGTTCGGTGGAGACGTCCGATGCTCGGTACGAGGCACTTCAATACTGACCGAGCCGAGTAACGGCCTTCTCTCTTCTTCCAGGACTTCCTCCTCTAGTGCTCGCAACAGGTTCTCTGATGAGGCTCGTTGCCGTTTCAGGCTTATCAGCTCGCTCAGTTTTCGACGCAGCTGGTCGACGGTAGCGCCCTCGGCAATGGGAATGCCATGTTGACGGTAAACCTCCACCAGTTTGTCCTTCCGAAGCAAATAGATCCATCCGAGAGAGTCCGTTCGTAGATTGGTTGGCGTAGGTGTGGTTTCGTTGCTTTGTTGTTGGCCCGATCCAGTTCCGTTGGTGGTTTGGGACGATGATTTACCACAGGTTGCGGTTTTGGAATCGGGTCCCTGCTCGGGCGCCATTGTAACGCAGTTTACTTTCCCAGCTGAGGTATGACTCAGTCTGTCCAGGGTCAGTTCGAAGGTCTGCTTCCTTTGAAATGAAACACGTGATGTTTTCGTGTATGATTATATAAAAATATGAACAAAGCTTTATTTACGAAACCTTAATCTACGTAAAATACTTTAATCTACGACAGCTTCCTGATGATGCGGCGCAGCTGCAGACTGGAACAAGGGCGGAGACGGGTAGACTGGTGTGGTGCGGATTCTGTTGCGGCGTAAGGATCGGGCGGTTGCAGGAATCGGGCGGCGACGATCAGGTGGTTGGCCTGGGAAAGAGAGTAACGTACTGTCTTGGTTTTAAAAAAGGCGATGGCAACTATCTACGGTTATTAATGCAGACACCAGCGCAATTCGGGAGGCGAAGGCAGTCGGCAGCTAACTACGATTATGACTAATGCTGACACCAGCGCAATTCGGGAGGCGAAGGCTGTCGGCAACTAGTTACGGTTATTAATGCAGACACCAGCGCAATTCGGGAGGCGAAGGCAGTCGGCAGCTAACTACGATTATGACTAATGCTGACACCAGCGCAATTCGGGAGGCGAAGGCTGTCGGCAACTAGTTACGGTTATTAATGCAGACACCAGCGCAATTCGGGAGGCGAAGGCAGTCGGCAGCTAACTACGATTATGACTAATGCTGACACCAGCGCAATTCGGGAGGCGAAGGCAGTCGGCAGCTAACTACGATGATAAATAGTGTTGACACCAGCGCAATTCGGAAGGCGAAGGCTGTCGGCAACTAGCTACGGTTATAAATGCAGACACCAGCGCAATTCGGGAGGCGAAGGCTGTCGGCAACTAGCTACGGTTATTAATGCAGACACCAGCGCAATTCGGGAGGCAAAGGCAGTCGGCAACTAGCTACGATTAGAGTTGTGTCGGTCATGAACGAACTGGATCAATTGAACGGATCAGTCAGATGAACGATGACCGGCCGTTCAGTTTCATCGTTCAATTTCGTTCAATCGTTCACTTGGGTCTTTTGAATCAGTCGGTGACTTGCTTGCCGGACAACTGGTTGAAAAGAAACAACAATACTTTTGTGTTGTATAAGTTATGCAATTATAATATACTTCTTTCTTTTACTCATTGCCACATTGCTTTACACATTTTCATAATACAATCAGGGTTGTCAAGTTTTTTGGCGACCTAATTTTCGATTTGGCGATATGGCGACTTTTTGGCGGCTTATAAAATATATGGCGATTTTGTTGGCTATTGATTTTCTATAAACTTGTGTTGAGACTGTTGGACAAATTTACCGTTTGTTATTTAGAAAGATTATATCAATGATGGTATTCCATCTAATATATATCAGGTTTTGCATAAAGTTTATAGCTATAAGGATACATCAGGTACTTACCATTTTAAAAAACTTGCTTTGACTGTCTTTATATGCATTTAATTCCAACTGCTAATGTCTGTGTTGAAATAGTTCTTTTTAATAATTTACTCTACTAAAACTCGCCTTCATTGTTACGAGTTATAAATTATATGAATGTAAATAGCACTTTTTGTACCTTCGCACGATATTTTGAATATACATTGTTAAAAAAAAACAGTAAGAATTGCCTTGACGGTGAAGTGTATAGCGTTTTAGATATACATATATCCAATATTTGTTTAATACTAAACACAAAAAAACGTTTTGCTGCTTTAATTAGACTATTATAAACTATTGTATCTTTTGTGTGTTCACCAATAATTTTACTTTTATTCAAAAAAATATACATATATCAAGGCGACTTTGTCCCATTTTTGGAGAATTTTAGCGATTCAGAAGAAAAATATTTTTTTAGGATTTATAGAAAACATTGGAGAAAGTTCTAAAATAAATTTTATGTGTTCAAAAACGCAAAATAAGCCTTGGCGATTTTTGACATTGAATTTGGCAAAAAACATCAAAATAAATCTGACAACCCTGGCTGCTTTTCATAATTTTTCTACAATTTACATGAGCGTTGCCAGTTGTTCTTAATACCAAACCCGCCAAATGCTAATTTTTTTCATTTGAGCAGAAAATTTTATAAATATTTATTTCTTTTAATTTTTTAAATAAGTCCTATAAATAAATAACCAAATTCGATATTCGCTTTATTTATAAAAGCTTAGTAAAGTTTTAGAGCACGAAATTAGTATGGAAAAAAACTTTTAATGTATACATTACATTCGTTTATGAATAAGACTCTTAAAATATAAAAAAAATTAGCAATGTATGTTTGTTCGGTGAAATCTTGCAACTCAATTTTGAAGCAGATACCTCGAACCGATTGAGCTGTCATTTTTAAACACGTTTAGTTAAGATGACGATGCATGGTTAATTGTGTTACGTTATTCTAAATCTAACATTATAAGATACCCAAGATGGCAGACTTATTTTTAATGTATTCCTACAATATGAGTATCAAATGGGAGGGCTTGCTGAGAATAAATCGAAAAAGAAAGTGACTTTACTCTAAATCATATATGGCGGACTAAGTTTTTAATGCTTGCCTTCAAGATGGGTATCAAAGAAAGGACTCATGAGAATACGAATGCTAGTTTTAATATAAACTTAAAGTAAATAACCTTTTTAAAAAACAAGCTTTTATTGAAATGCGCTTCAAAGAAAAATATAAATGAATAGTATAAAACTACTATCAACTTACACCGGATTACATAATTTATATGATATACGAGATTTACTTGTGTAGACAAACAAGTAAATTATATAACGTGATGTGGATGATTTAAACTATTAAACTTTTCAAACCATGTAAATACTAGTACTTAAATCTCGCGACTAGCTTTTAAATCAAATAAATTGTGTAAAGACAAGCGACAAGCTTTTATATCATATAAATTTATTAATGATGTTGTTATAAGTTGATAGTTAAAGTTTATTTCTCTTTTTTTTTTTAGCGCATAATAAAAGCGTGTTTTTTAAAAAGGTTTTTTAGTTTTTATAAAATAAAAACAAAAAATAAAATTTATATTATCACATATTTTGAGAATATAATACATATAACGCATGAATAATAATAATAACTATTGCTATTTGTGCATTTTTGTAATATTATTTTGGTATTTAAATTGTGTAATTGCTATTATTTTTATTATTTTTTTGTTTTTAAAAGTATTTTGTTCTTAAAATACCACATAAATTTGAAATTTTTTTCTCTCATTATTTTTGTTTAAATTAATTTTTAAAGAATTGGGCTCTTACTTTGAATAAGCCCTCGCAACAATTTTTTGCTCTTTCTATTAAAATGGAATTACCTAAGCATATAATAAATAAACAAGTTTTAAAATCGCCACGTTTGGCGAGAAATTACTACGTATGGCAGCCCAGATTGTACTATGAATTTTTTAAAACAGTGTGGCAAGTCGCCACTGGCAATGTGTTAAAAGAAAAACGTATAGCATACACACTTATAGTGTTGTTGTTTCTTTTTAATCCAATGAACGAAAAAACTGCGTATTTGGTTTGTGCTTATTGTTTTCTATTCTTGGTTACACTCAAAAAAGTTTTACAGTAACTTAATGTGATTTATTAAAATTGTTTTCCGTAATTAATGAAATTTTTTTTATTTTATTAATTAAACTGTTTCTGCATATTGTTCCAAAAACAAACTACAAAAATTAATAAGGGTTTTCATGATATCGCTTAAAATTGCCATATGTGCAAATAGGCAAACTTGCAAGACTCTTTTCATGAAGACCCTTTTTAATTTTTGTGTCATTTTAAATACAAAAATTAATTAAAAGAAAACAACTATAAAATTAAAAGCTAAAATTTGTGAATAAAAAGTGAAATTTGTTTTTTAAACAAGCATAAATAAAGCATAACGACTAATTTGCTTAAATTACTGCAAGAATTTATTGTTTGTGATATTATTAACACTTGAATTTTTCATTGAAAACGGCGGTAAATATTAAACAAATTTATTTGTATAAATGCACAACTGAACAGCGCCAGTTTACGAGTCAAAATTGTTGAGCAAATTTACGAAGTTTGTGTAAACGAATTCTCATACAATTTTTGGCAGTTCATTTGAGAGCGCGTAAAAATGCACAGTTTGCGAGACTTTTAGTGATATCATGAAAACCCTTAATGATTTTTATTTCTGTTAATATGTTCAGTTATTTTTTATGCATAAAATAAAACTGAAGTACATGCGTACATATGTACATAAATAAAAAAAAAAATAGAAAGGAAAAAATATTTGGCTCATTTGGTAGGTCATAATGACAAATAAAAACACTGCTTTAGCTGTCTTAGTACGAAATTTAAATTAAGTTCAAATTAACTGAAAAGCCTTTGAATATATTTTTTGTACCTAGTGTGTACTTTTTTTTAATTGTAAATAAAGAAAAAAGTTAATTCATTTTTAATTAATATCTCCGTTATAAAATTAACAGTAAAAAATTATCTTACAATTCCTTTATTTAAAATTATCCGTTTTCTAGTTACATTTTCAGTTTTATAAACTTAATGCCTATTCTTTTGAATTTACTTACATAATGTTTCGAGTGTAATCTCACATGTTGTTTCTTTTAACACATTCAATCGATTGTTTAGTAAAGAGGACAAGACAAGTGAACGACTGAACGAAAGCGACAAATGATTCAAAAGACAAACTGACCCAAAAGACAAAGTGACCTGAAACGAACGATTGAACGAAAAGAACGAGCTCGTTCACTGATTCGAATTGAACGATAATGACCGGTCACTTAAACGAACGATTAAGGCCAAGACTAGCTACGATTATAGATAATGCTGACACCAGCGCAATTCGGAAGGCGAAGGCTGTCGGCAACGAGCTACGGTTATAAATAATGCTGACACCAGCGCAATTCGGAAGGCGAAGGCAGTCGGCGACTAGCTACGGTTAAAAATGCAGACACCAGCGCAATTCGGGAGGCGAAGGCAGTCGGCAACTAAGTACGATTATGAATAATGCTGACACCAGCGCAATTCGGAAGGCGAAGGCTGTCGGCAACTAGCTAAGTTTATTAAATAATGTTGACACCAGCGCAATTCGGGAGGCGTAGGCTGTCGGTACTAACTACGATAATAAATACAGGTATTAATACTGCTAGCTACTAAGAGTAAACACTGTGGTTAGTATCTGTTTGATCGCAATATATGAAAGCGATTGAACACCAAAGGTTTCCTTTGGAGTTCAGATGTTTGTTTTTGAATTGTTACGAGTTAGCCCAGGTAGAAACACCATGTGCTAGTCAATATTAAAAATGAGCCTGGGTAGAAGCACCGAGACTAATCAAGCAATCATCAGAGTTAATCTTAGTTTGCCTAAAGTTCTTTATTTTTAATTGCCTTTTATACAATTTAATTTCTTAAGTCTAATTAACAGTAACAATAATAATAATAACAATAATATTTAAATATGCGATTGCAATTATAATAAATGCTTTAATTGCATTTATGGTAATATTACACCTTTTTACGGGTTGATTGACTGAATTTAATAAACATTTAAATGACTTACAGTAAACATTTTTAAGGTAAATGACTGAATTCTGTCATATAAGCATTTCTGTGTTTTTTAATAAGTTAAGCTAAATAAGTAGGTCATGGTTTTTTTTGTATAAATTTGTATTTCTTTTGAAATTTTAGATTTTGTGTTAACATGTGTTAACATTCTCCGCCGCGTTGAGCGAATGGCGAAAAAAAATGAACAAATTAATTAAATTAAAGTAAATTAAATAGTAATGTAAATAGCTATTTTTAAACTTCAGAGTTACGCTGGCGTGGCGTAGGCTGTGGTGGTGTTGGAGCCAGGTTGATTGATGTTCCTTTGCAGCGTTTAAGTCGCCATCCTATTAGGGCCACGGTGATTAGAAATGACAGAAGTAGAGCCACAGAGCCGATGTACGGATGATGAAGAGCAGGGTACTTTATATCCCTTGGAAGATTCTTTATCTCTGCTAGTTGCCCTTGGATGTTCGTGAGTTCATCCAATTTGGTGTCTAAATTAATGTTTGGTGCTAAAAGCCGCCTTACCTCGGACGGTTTACCAATTGCCGTGATATTGCCAACCATGGCATATGAATTATGAAGAGCAGTGACACTAGTTTCATGTCCATGGATAGCCAGTATATTTCCCTTTATGATGCAAGTCGGGTTCATGTACAAGAGACCAGAATGTTTGACATGGAGGTGTATGATTTCAGAGTCGCAGACTGCAGTTAGTTCTAGTGGATATGTTGTTGAATAAAGCCAATGATTGATGGTGTTCAGTGCGACAAAGGAGACCTTAGTCGGGATGTGACCGAAACTACATTGTGGTGATGTTTTGTTGTTGAATAGAGCAATTTCACAGGAAACGCTGCTGGAGTCTCGAGTGACGCTGACTGGTAACATAGAGCATAGGTATATATCGCTTTTAACTAAATTACATTTATTGAATTGAAGTGCATTTAGTGTCAAATATTCATCGCGGTGATGGTTCGCAGCCAGGTATTCACAGTTGGTTGTTATAGCAATAGTGTTGTTGTTTAGCTTGGTGGGTATAGGGATAACCTTGAATAGTTCAAAATGTTCTTGATTTACTAAAGGCAGTTCAATAATGAACATAACACTTCCCTGGGCTACTGTGCCTTTTATAGTCATGATGTTGTATAATTCTAACAAATCGGTATCTTCAACTGGTAATGCGCGACCCTTGGGAAGATGTCCCTTAATTTTAGAAATTTCTGCTTTTAACTGCTTTGATGTGAGGATGAGTGTACTTATATTCCCGTGGTTCGTATGTGTGAGGGCAGCGACCAGCTCTGATTCAATTCTTTGTAGATCTGACGCAAGTGTATTTAATTGAATCGCCAAAGATATTAGATTCTGGACTTGTCGTAGGTTTGAGTTCTCATTTTTGACTGTGTTTAAATCATGATAGATGCTTTTCTTCAGATCTGAAAAGCGCACCTTAGTGTTGTTCTCGGTTTGCTTGAGAATATTTATTGTCGAGTTTATTACTGAAGTTTGGTTTTTTAGTAACAGATTCAGATACTCCTCGTTTTCCTTTACGTTGGCTATAGTTTGAGCCATTTGTTCTGCATAATCCGAGTCAAGGACTCCGAATAAAGCGTGAGCTATGTTTCCCATGATATCTAACGGAGCTCTCCGCCTTCTTCTTGGAATAAGGAGGTCTGATTCTTGAATAAGGGTGTCCCAAGTGTGCTGAAGTTGTAGGAAGAGTGTCTCACACGATTCAATGGCTATTGATTGCTTGCAGAGCTTTGAAAATGATGTTATTCCGGCTTCCAGGACCTTGTTCCTATCCCAAATTGGTGCTAAATCGTAATATATGATAAATTTCCAGGTAGCTGTTATTAACTTTGTTGATCCTACGCCTTCGAAATACAATCCTGGATCGGTAGAAAATTCTGTAACATTTATTGGAGAAGCTAGTATTATCGGCAGCAGGAGAAGTGAAATGATAATTGTACTGAAAACTCCCAATGAAGCATATTGTACTGTCTTTCGTTTTGGTTGTATAGCATCACCGTCTGATGAGTGTTGCCTCTTTTGTGGCGTTGGAGTTTCATATTCGGGATATTCAATGTGGGAATCGTTAAACAACGGAGCCAATCTATGAATTGGCCTCTTGAAGGTTCCCTTTGCTGTTTTGACGTCGCAAACTCTAATAAGTCCATCCTCTCCCTTGTAGATTCGGTTGATTCTGCCCAATGGCCATTGTAATACTGGAATGTTATCTTCTTTGATGATAACGAGCATGCCTTCAATGACGTTTGGTGAAGATGATTTCCATTTCCCCCTTTGCTGTAGCTCATGTAAATATTTTTGTGTCCATTCCTCCCAGAATTTGTGTTTTATTTCTGAGGTTATTTTCCACCTTGCATTTAATGATAATTTTGGTGCTTGAGCATTAGCATCTACGGCTGATGTTAAAGGTTCGCCGACAAGAAAATGACCCGGTGTAAGAGCTTGGAGATCATCATCATTTGACGAAAGTGGAGTCAATGGTCGGGAATTTAGAATGGCTTCTATTTCAACTACTATAGTTTCTAATTCCTCATAGGTAAGTGACGCCGCAGAGACGCTTCTCAGTAAAAGATGTTTGGCGGATTTGACTGCCGCTTCCCAAAGTCCACCGAAATGCGGCGCTCTAGGTGGAATGAATTTAAAGGTTATGGATTGATCGCTGCATATCCGTGTTATTTTTTCTTGTGCTGATTGTGAATATATTGATTCCTTTAATTCACTCAATTTATTGCTTGCTCCTACGAAATTAGTTGCGTTATCGCAGTACAGGGTTTGACAGTGACCCCTCCTGCTGATAAAACGTCGTAATGCTCCTATGAAGGCTTCTGTCGATAGGTTGGACACGACCTCCATATGGATGGCCTTGGTGGCGAAACAGCAGAAAACTGCGATATAGGCCTTATCTGGTCTTTTCCCTCTTATTTTGTGGTGGATCCAGATAGGCCCAAAAAAGTCCACTCCTGATGTTATGAATGGGCGCGCGGGTGTCACCCTGGCCGCTGGCAGATTTCCCATCAGTTGTTTGAACAATACTGGTCTTGCTTTAGTGCATCGTATACACTTGTGGACTGTGCTACGTGCTAAAGTCTTTCCATTCGTGATCCAGAATTGTGCTCTGGACGCGGCTAATAATGCCTGTGGACCGCAGTGACGATTTTCTACGTGTAGCATGTGCATTAATAACTTTGATGTGAAGTGATTGTGAGATAAAATTGCGGGGTGTTTTGCATTAAACGTTAACATTGATTGTTCTAGTCGGCCACCGACTCGGATTATCTGATGTTCATCTAAAAATGGATTTAATGATGCCAAAGAACTAGATTTATGAACAGGTGTTTTACGTAACAAGTTTTTCAGTTCTTCTTCGAATTCTGTTGCCTGAGCGAACTTGATAATAACGTATAGAGCTTCTTCCATTTCGTGAGCATCGAGCGCCTTGTTGGTTGAACGAAGGTTATTGGTTGTTTTTGAATTTTTAATGAACCGTATTATATAGCCGATTGTGCGCTGAAGGGTTTTCAATGAATTTCGATGATTAATTCGATCGATTATGCCTTCACCATCCTGATGCGTTGTTGCTATTGCTAAAACTCGTTTCGTCAATTTCCGTTCTTCATCGCAAGGTATGTCATTGGGTTGAAAGACTTGGTTTGACCATCCATCTTCGAATCCAGAGAGAAATAATGGACCATAAAACCACATTGAATGTTGTGTTAAGGTTTCTGGTGATAGTCCTCGGGAAATTGCGTCAGCTGGATTTTGTTTGGAACTGACGTGTTTCCATTGACTTGGACTGCTTGACATTTGAATTTTTGCTACCCTGTTGGCCACGAAGGTGTGAAAAGATGCTGCTGGTGAAGTTATCCAAGAGAGGACAATTTTTGAGTCTGACCAGAAGAAGTTTGCTGCATTTTGTAGACTTAAATCTTTTTTCACTCTATTTGTTAATTCCACCCCTAGTACCGCGGCACATAGTTCTAGTCTTGGTAGAGTTTGTTTTTTGATTGGTGCAACTCGTGACTTGGAGCAAATCAATCTAACTACTACAGTCTTATCTTTGTATACTGAGCGTATGTAAATTGCCGTTCCATAGGCTCGTTCAGAGGCATCAACAAACGTGTGAATTTGTACTGATAGCGCTCCTTCATGTTTCAGCACGAATCGGTCTATCTTAATGTTGTTTATTGCTTCTATATTTTTTCGGAACTTATTCCATTCGTTTTGAAGATTTCTGGGTAATTCATCGTCCCATGAGATTGGTAATTGCCATAATTCTTGTAAAAATATTTTTGCCTTCACAATGACCGGTCCAAAAAGTCCTAATGGATCAAAAATCTTTGCCAGTTCTGAGCTGACTATTCTTTTCGTCACGCTCGTGTTTGCTGAGGTTTGCGCTCGTCCACATAACTGATCCGACCTTGGCAGCCATATCAATCCGAGTGTTTTAATTGAACAATTGGAGTTTTCGTCCAAGTCTAGATTGACCTCTTTATCTTCAGGAGCAATGCCGCTTAGTAGTTGAGGATGATTTGAACACCATTTCCTAAGCTTGAAACCAGCTTCTCCCAATAATAAGTTTAGTTGACGTTGTGATTCTAATGCAGTATGGATAGAATCAGATCCGCTAAGGCAGTCGTCTACATAAAAGTCATCGCGTAGTGTTTTAGCTGCTAAGGGGTATCTTGTGATATTTTGTGACGCTAAGTGTTGAAGGCACTTTGTTGCTAGATATGGTGCTGACGAGGTGCCATAGGTTACCGTTTTTAGACGATAGTATCGGATATCTTGATGTCTGTTGTACCTCCAAATGATCAGCTGGAACATCTGATCAGCATCGGCTACTTGTATTTGCCGATACATTTTCTCGATATCTGCCGAGAATACAAATCTGTGCATGCGAAAACGTAATAAAATTGAAAATAGTTCACTCTGTACGGTTGGTCCGGCATGTAGTATGTCGTTGAGGGAGGTGCTGCTAGATGACTTGGCCGATGCATCGAAAACTACTCGTAGTTTCGTAGTAGAGCTTTCGGGCTTCAAGACACAGTGATGAGGCATAACGTAATGAGAATCCGGAATATCCTCTTCCTGAATTTCTTCCATGTGCCCCAAGGATTCATATTCCTGCATGAATTTGTTGTACTCTGTTCTAAGTGGGGCATCGTTGTTCAGCCGCCTTTCAAGTGATAAAAATCGATTGAATGCCATTGATTTTGATGTTCCGAGAGTGATTGGGTTCTCGGAAAATGGAAGGCGAACAATGAATCTACCTTCTGTATTTCTTCTTACATTCTGAATGAAGTGCTCTTCACATCGTTTCTCAGCTAGAGACAATGTTCGTTCAGTATCATGTGTATCTTCAAGCTTCCAGAACTTCTCAATTAGTTGATTTGTTGTTTCTTCTTCTGGGCTGAATACTGCACAGGTAACTACGTTGCTGCTGCCTCCTTGTAATCTGCCTGTTACAACCCAACCTAGCACTGTGTTTTGTAGGATTGGTAATTCGTGACTGATTCTTATTTGTTCTGGGCGCATCCATTGATGATAAAATTCTGCTCCAATCAGCATGTCAATTTTATCCGTACGATTGAACCATGGGTCTGCCAATTTAATATTTTCAGGAATATTCCATTCTGATGTATCGAATGAATTTGTAGGCTGTGGTGACACTATGTTTGGAAGCACAAATGCTTCGACCCTTGTTGTATAGTTGCTTGAACATGCTTGAAGCTCGAGATTTACTCGTTGGGATACGTTGTGGATTTTGCGTCCTATCCCTTCCACGCACAGGTCTGAATCCGTTGACTTCAGCGATAGTTTATTTAGTAACCTGTTTGTTACTAAATTGACTTGTGATCCGGAGTCCAGAAGGGCTCGGAATGTACATATGCGGCCATTGGTTCCAAACACCTTTACCCTTGCTGTGGCTAAGACTGTGTAGCTGTTACCAGCATCTTCCTTGTTTGCAGAAGCTACGACTGGGGCATTTTTATTTCCGTTTGGAGAGGACTATACGTTGGTCTTTTGAGGGTTTCCCCCCGAGGATGGTGATGGCTTTCCGTTTGATGTTTCTAAATGCAATAACGTATTGTGTTTCTTATTGCATTTTAGGCAGGAGCGTGAAGTGCATGCCTTGGCGACGTGACCTGATCGGAAACAGTTAACGCATAGATTTTTTCGTTGTATCCATTGTAATCTTTCAGGTGGCGGCATTTTTTTTAAATTTTTCACAATAATATATGGGATGCCCTGTTGATCCACATATTTTACAATTGGATGTTGATGTAGTTGCTGTGATCAATTTTGTTCTATTCACACCAGTTTCTAGAGTTTTTCCACGCGTTTCTAACGCTTGGAAACGGTGCTCTATAAAACTAAGTAACTCGCTTAGACTTACAAGGTTCTTATTGTCCTTAAGAGATTGCTCGAACAGTGTTTGGGTCGAGGAATCAAGTTTCCTCAGTAATATATGGACTATTATGGCGTCCCATTGATCCACTGGGAGGCCTTGTGCCGACAAACCATGGGTGCATTCTTTTGCGAGGTCGTGGATACATTTGAGTGCTTGTGCTGTCTCATTTTTAATTTGTGGGTGTGATAATAAATTGTTCAATAATGTGGTCACAATTAGTCTTTTGTTATCGTATCTGCTCACCAAGATGTTCCATGCGATTTCATAATTTGCTGATGTGATCGGTAAGTGTTTTATTAAATTTTTTGGCTCGTCTGCCAAGTGTGTAGTTAAATAGAACATTTTTTCCACTTCGCTCATTGTCGCGTTGTGGATCAGCTGGATGTAAAGGTCTTTAAAGGCTACCCATTGTAGGTAACTGCCGTTGAATTTTGGTATTTTTATCTTTGGCAACTGTGGTTGACAATGTTCACTTCTTCTGACGATTTGTGCAGTAGCTTCGTTGGCGATATTGGCACTCTGTCGTAACACACCTTGTATGTTGTGCACCTCCGCTTGCATTTCGTAAAACTCATCCAACGTATACCCGTCAATTTGCTCTTCAGATGCTAACTGCCATAAGGTGTCGTTGTTGTACGAGAAATCGTGCATATATTTGTCAATGAGCGTTAATTTGCTCTGACAATACCACTCCTCTCGATTTTCCTCAGACTGTACCTCTTCGATCATTCGCCTTAGCGCTCTCATTAGAGCCCGTTGATTACGAAGAATTTTGCTTGTGATTTTGTCAGGTTCTGGTTCTCCCTGCTTACCGCCATTTGCACCTTCTGTATCTATGGATTTTCTTATTGATGGTTGCGATAATTTTCTTACTTCGGATTCAAACAATGCTTTGTATCCGAAATGAGTAAGTATATCTCAGTAAAATACTGGTGATGCAAAGGTGGATTTGATAGACACCTTATTTTGTTGTCAATGTTCTCAAACTCTAGCCATTGTGTGTCAAGTCGTTTTATACGTTCCAAATAATATTCTTTTGTTTTTCGTGTAGCCGGGTCCTTTTTGACGTTGCGGATTATTGTGTTTATTTTTTCCGCCGTCTCCTGTTGGATAGCTACCAATTCTTCAAAGGATTCCATGGTCTTAATTGCTGAATAGATTTAGATGCGATGATGATATGTTGTCACTTGATTACAGTTCTGTGGATCCTAAACTGTGGTTAGGAACGCTCAAATGTATATACCAAATGTTGATGTCGCCCCGTTATGACCTCAGGACTGAAAGTTTTAGGACCGCTGGATTCTGATGATACCTGTCTCTTGTAACAGGCCCGTTGGTTTCTGATGAGATCCTGTCTCTTGTAACAGAACCTTTTGATTGATGATGAGATCCTGTCTCTTGTAACAGGACCTATAGGTTGACGAGATCCTATCTCTTGTAATAGGATCTTTGGGTTGATGATGAGATCTTGTCTCTTGTAACAAGACCTTTGGATTGATGAGATCCTATCTCTTGTAATAGGACCTTTGGATTGATGATAGAATCCTGTTTCTTGCAACAGGACCTTTGTGTTGATGAGATCCTATCTCTTGTAATAGGACCTTTGAGTTGCGTTTACTGATGATATCCTGTTTCTTGTAACAGGATCGTCGGGTTCACCAAAATGATTGGTGCCTGTTGACTGCTGTCGGTTGCTGATGAGATCCTGTCTCTTGTCACAGGACCGTCGGGGTCACCAAAATGTTTGATCGCAATATATGAAAGCGATTGAACACCAAAGGTTTCCTTTGGAGTTCAGATGTTTGTTTTTGAATTGTTACGAGTTAGCCCAGGTAGAAACACCATGTGCTAGTCAATATTAAAAATGAGCCTGGGTAGAAGCACCGAGACTAATCAAGCAATCATCAGAGTTAATCTTAGTTTGCCTAAAGTTCTTTATTTTTAATTGCCTTTTATACAATTTAATTTCTTAAGTCTAATTAACAGTAACAATAATAATAATAACAATAATATTTAAATATGCGATTGCAATTATAATAAATGCTTTAATTGCATTTATGGTAATATTACACCTTTTTACGGGTTGATTGACTGAATTTAATAAACATTTAAATGACTTACAGTAAACATTTTTAAGGTAAATGACTGAATTCTGTCATATAAGCATTTCTGTGTTTTTTAATAAGTTAAGCTAAATAAGTAGGTCATGGTTTTTTTTGTATAAATTTGTATTTCTTTTGAAATTTTAGATTTTGTGTTAACATGTGTTAACAGTATCAGTTTCTACTCTGTTTGTTCTGAACAAACTTTGACTACTTATTTAAAAATAAAATAAACTCAATGAGAGTTATTAGGTATTAGTAAGAAATAAGAAAACAGTAGGGGTATTCATAGTATCTGGTCACATATTAAGGGTATTCACAGTGTTAGGTTATAATGACAACATTACTAGGTAGGGAATTTGTAACGTCACGTTACATAGTATTCAAAAGTCGAAATGGTCTTAAATCATATTAATGTCTAAAGAGGTTAAATAAGTCTTCATCTGGCTGTCCAGTAATAAACAGCCTTTCCGTTGGGCGACATATATGTTACGCGACAGCTTCAAATAGAAAAATAAAGTTCAATCTAAAGCCGAAAGAAATACGATTGAGGGCATGAAATAAAATGGTTTTCCAGCCAGCTATATTGAGGTAAATTTGGTTCCCAACCCATACATTCCTTGCGCGTAAGCATATAAATTTTACCATTCATGCCTCAAAAAAATACCTATAGTAAAAAAAGAAAAAATGATTCATAAGACTAGCCTGCGATGGTAAGATGTAGTACCATCTAGGGTACAATTGTTCCCACCCACTGACCTTGTGTCAGACGCCTTGACAGGCAAAATACCCCTATTTTGACACCTGTCGCTATTATTTCAGATTATTGTGTTATTTAATATAATATAATGATATAATTTATTAATGGCATTTCAAAATGTATATCTTATAGTTCGTATAATAATAATATAATTTTATAAACAACAAAACCTAAACTCATTCGGACTTTCTTTATAATTATTAAAATATTAATTCGGACAAGATTGGGACTAATGTTTAGATTTAAAAAAAAAAGTTAAATAAGAAAAGTTTACTTACAAATCAGATAAAAAAAAATTCTTATTCATGTCTTTTACTTGCGACCTTATTTATATGTTAAATTATTCCATATTATTCGTCTGCGAGGTAAATTGGTGGGCCCAGCAATAACTGCATGACGATGTAATTGATGGTTACGTACTAATTGCTAAATAAAAGAAAAATTTTAATTATTAATTAATATTTGAATTCAAAAGAAAATAAAAACATAGTTTGAAGTTCGTCGGCATTTGATTTTGAATAAAGATAATTCACCAACAAAATTATTTATAATATTAAGTTTAAATTTTGTGTTTTTCTAATTAATTCAATATTTTTTTATAATATTAAGTTGAAATTTTGGTTTTTCTAATTAATTTAAAATTATTTATAACATTAGGTTGAAATTTTGGTTATTTTCCTTTCTAATTAATTCAAAATTATTTATAATATTAGGTTGAAGTTTTTGTTTTTTTCTTTTCTAATTAATTCAAAATTATTTATAATATTTTAGTTGAAGTTGTGGTTTTTTTTTCTAATTAATTCAGAAGGGTGAGTTTAATTATTTATATTAATACTCCTTAATTTGTCTTTAATGCGTTAATTTACAAGTTACATTGTTGGTTCTCGCTTTTTCAATTTTTATAATTCAACCAATAAATCGTATTTTTTTCTATTAATTAGTTTATGGTAATTATAACCCTAATGCTTCTTTTGGAGAGGAAAAAAAACAAAAAATCTGTATATACGTATATTAGGCAGACTTCTTACAGATTTTCATTTATTTAATTATATATTTTTGTGTTTGGTTACGTTTAATTTTGCACATCGTGTCTACAAAGTCAAATTAGAATTGCTGTTTACCTTATTTTTACTTTACTCTATGTATTTGGTTAAAATTTGATTCGTTAATTAACATATTTAATGGTTTACAATTTAAATGTTTTTTTTTGTTGTTGTTAAGATTTGGGAAAGATTGTATTTATGGTAGTTACAATTTCAAATGCCATTTGAATTTCCTTTTTTTTATAATGCACCGCTAATTTACATGGCGTTTATTTTTATGTAAAAAAAATTTATTTTTTTTTTTGCTTATTAAGTTTAACACATCATGTGTTACAAAATTTTCCGTTTAAAATTCTCTTGTTTTAACTTATTTCTTTTGTTGAACCGGAAAAATCAAAATTTTTACATACATTCTCTTTTCTTTACTTTTGTTTTTTCTTCTCTTTACAAGACTTAGAATTTCCGTTAATTACCAAAGCTAACAGTATTAACTATTACTTGAGAACTTTATAGAATTAATAACGGAATCTATTGTTGAAGGTTTTGCAGTGCATTTTAAATTATCACAAACTGTTTCACCATGTATGTTATTTACATAAAAATTTAATGTTACCACTTTTGAACGAATTCGACAGTTTTCCAGAACTTTCTATTAAATACGAGAAGACGCCATTTTCATTTCCCCTATAAATTACACCAGGTCAGAACTTCAACACGTGTTCCCAAAGACGACACTCTATAAGTAAGACATGTGCACTGGGGTCATCTTCCGAAATTTGTTGTATATAACGGTTCAAGTAGCGTTATCTCAAAATGTGGGGCTGATCCCCCCACGTGGAGGTAATAACTCAACCAACTTTAAGAAAATGATCCCAGTCAATTTCCCTGGACCAAAAGGCCGAATTTAAGGAAAAATTTAAGATTCACGACCTAATGATATAAAAATTCTCCATACGTTATTTCCACTGCCATAATTCTAAAACACACATCCCTTACCTCCAGTTGTACAAGAGTTCCTAAAATCCGGACACGTTTCCCCAAATTCCCTTGGCCACACTATCGCTCAGAAAAAAAAAACAATTTTCACAATCCTTTTTCCTTTTCTTAAATTGTTCACTGTTAAGAAAAAATGTTGAATTTAACATTCCCAAAAAAAAAAAAAAATGCCGCAAAGAAACTTCCAATACAAATTTAAAAAAAAACCGCTCTCCCTTTGCGTTAAAGGGATAAGTTGGAACTAAGCAAGTGGCCGATTCATCACGAAACCATAATGAGAGTAAATTATTATTACACTCTATTTGACGACAAACAAAAAAAAATCAAGGCAAAAAAAAGAAGAGAACAATAGATGTTTTCTGATAAACGAAACACAAGAAAAATCAAATGGTACAACCCCGCACCCTTTTCAATGATCAACCAAACAAAGAGTACATATACCCATGTATGTCAGTATGTTATTTACCTCCTATTCGAGTATGCCTGCATTGCAAAAAAAATGTTTAGTCTTGAACGTGAAATTATTAAGAATGAAACATTTACATACATATTCATGTGCACAAACCGATGTTTAACCTTGATCTTGAAATCATTTAGGATGGAACATTTTCATATTCATGTGTGTTAATATGTATGATTGACAGAAACTGATGGTTAACCTTGATCTTGAAATTGTTTGGAATGAAACACCTACATATTTATGTGTGTTTATATGAAGGCATGTGATTGACACAAACTGATATTTAAGCTTGACCATGAAGTTTAACCAAGACAGGAGAAGGACTCCTAACAAGAGTGTTCTTGTTTTGTAATAATAACAATATTCTATTTATTTTATTATTTTATTTTATTACAAAAAAAAAAAATAAGTAAACAAAATAAATTTGCAATCCGAAAAAAAGAAAACAAAATCGTAAAAATTTTCATGCGGGAACATATCCCAGACTCTTTCCGCACCCCGATTATAATTTCATTTTTCAGAAAAGGAGACATTAATGTTGTTTCAAACTATAGAGGACTGTCACTTCTCGATTCTTTTCACAAAGTCTTCACGGGCATATTACTTAATCGTAGCTGGATAGATTGTCAAAATATAATCAATGAGTATCAAGCGGGATTTCGCAAGAATTATTCTACGGTAGACAATTTGTTTAATTCAATCAGCATTGTAATTTTAAACTTTAGTCAGAGAAAAAGCACCTATGCTTTCTTCATAGACTTTTCCTCAGCTTTTGATTTAATTCCAAGAAGTGCATTGTTCTTTAAGTTATGTCGTACAGGTTTGTGTCGTAAAAAAGTACGCATTTTACGGGGATTGTACAATAACACTACTAGTCAGGTTTGAGATGACACCACTTTATCTGACCCTTTCACGGTCACTCAACGTGTAAAACAGGTATTTACTCAGCCCAGTTTTGTTACCCCTCTATCTAAATTCATGGCCACCTACCAGGTCGCTATTGCTGGGACCGTTGTAAAAGTTTTACTATGCGCCGACGACTTTGTTCTCCTTTCTGTTTATTGTAATCAGTGGTGTTTAAGAATTAATCTCGATATGTCAAAGATAATGGTATTCAGAGCTGGGACAAGAGTCAGCCAATGCCTTAATTGGAGGTTCGGTGATAATATAATTGATATTGTGAATGAATACAAGTACCTTGGTATCAAAATGACTTACAATTTCTCCTTTAGAAAACACCTCGTATCTAAACTTACCCTATCTTTAACTGCGATAAATATCACTTGGTTAAGCTATATCCACCATCCCAAGTTACATTTTTCGCACAAACTTAAAATTTTCCATACTGCAGAAAAATCAATAATGATTTATGGTGCCCAGGTATGGGGCTATCTTAGCTTTGATGAAATTGAGAAACTGTTGCGCCATTTTTTTAAGAAAATTTTTTATATTCCCAAAAAAATTGTTGAAGCTTACACATTTTTTATAATTTATATGACAACACGAACTAAGTAATAATAATTACAACTCTGTAAATATATGTATGTACAAATTATGAAACGGTTGAATTGAAAAGGTTGTGTTTTATTTGTGTGTAGAGAAGTTATAGTGTGTTTATGAAAGTATAAACCTAACATAGGTTATGGGCCCAGAGCACAAGTGCAAAAGAGAACAATATAAATAAATAAAAAGAAGTGTGTGTTTTTAAGATAGAAAACAAAAATAAATTTTTTAATGGACAAAATGAGTCTCTATCAAATAGACAAACTAACAGATCCATATGAAATGTGTGCTTATACATTCTGGTTATTGGAACGTTGTTAGTGGTAAACACTAGAGATGAGCGATATTTCTGTACCTGTGATTTAATCACTGTTACTGAAAAATCACGAATCACAGTTGTGACCAAATTTGTCAAGTAACAGGTACTTTCTAAGTCGTTCTTTTTGTATTTTGTTGCATATAAAAATTTATGATATTTCACTGTTTGTGTGGATAATAGCTTTTTTTAATGAAATGTCGAATGATATTGCTGTTCCTTTCGTTCTCTCACAAAAGCTCTTGCAAAAGCTCGCGCATTGTACATATAGCTTGGCCGCAATTGCTTTAAAAGAACAGAAAACTGATAAACCGTGATCACAATCACAGTTTAAAGAAGCAGTGATTCATCTCTAGTAAAGACACAAAAGAAAAGTCTACTAACACATAGAATTGGTGTGCTCAGGACGAAAAGGCTTTAGCTACCATAACGCTGTATGTAAATGCATTTCAATTAAATCACATAAAGAACTGTAAGACATCATCAGAGGCTTGGAATACATTACTAGAGGTATTTCGACCAAGTGGCCCTGTTAAGAAAGTTCATTTATACAAACAATTGCTGAATGCCCGTATTGCCAAGGATGGTAGTATGTCAGAACATGTAAGTAA
The DNA here is from genome assembly GCA_943735925.1 of Pollenia amentaria. Taxonomy (NCBI): domain Eukaryota; kingdom Metazoa; phylum Arthropoda; class Insecta; order Diptera; family Polleniidae; genus Pollenia; species Pollenia amentaria. Next base: position 121,270,348 of record OX031006.1, on the reverse strand, counting down.
TTTCTCGAATATTGTGGATAAATAAGCTGAGGTTGGTATCGAGTTAAATGAAGAGTTAGTCACCATAATATTGTTATCTAGTTTACCTGCGCAATTTGAACAATTTGTTGTTGCAATGGAAACAAGAGACAGTTTACCAACACTACAGAATTTAAAATTAAAACTTTTACAGCAAAAACAAAAAGTACAGACTGGCACAATAAACTACCTGCAGAAAAAAGAAATGAGCGTCAGAAAAAAAGAAAAACAAATCATGTTTTAATTGCGGTAAAATCGGTAATTTTGCAGCCAACTGTTATTTAAATTCACAATTCACAATTCTAGCAGCAGCAGAGTCAAATGCGTTACAAAGCAACGTTTGGTGTTCGATTGAGTTTTACAACAATAAGAGATCACAGTGAACGAATTACGCTTGCGGGAGACAAACACATTTATGCAGAAGGTATTGGCGATGTCAACTTAACAACAGCAGAGGGTGATTTACTGTTATGCAATGTGTTGTATGTGCCAAAATTAGTTGGAAATTTTATTTCAGTGAGCAGAGCTGTAAATAAAGGCATTCGACTAACGTTTGCAAATGGAAAGGCGAAATTCATAAACAAAGAAAATAAAGTAGTTTTGTGTGCAGAAAACAAAAACAATTGATTTGTGTTTGAGAATAGCGGTAGAAACCAAATATTTCAAATGAAACCAATGAAGAAATTAAATGGCAAAACAGATTTGGACATTTAAATTATGAAAGTCTGCGTAAACTACAACAAAAACAAATGGTACGTGGTTTAGAAAAAGTATGTTTTAAAGAAAATTTAACTTCTGTTACATGTATGAAATCGAAAATTCACGTAAATGCCTTTAACCAATGCATGTCGTAAGGCTTGGTATGTGATGTTACGATTGTGTATCGCATACAACCAATACCACTGTTCAGCTCGTCCTTCTAAAAGAATATGAAAATTGGACAACAAATGCTCATCAGAACATCCCGAACGAGAACTTAGTGTCTCAACCTTAAAAAGAAAATCGGAAACTGAGCCCGAGCCATCGTAGGAAATTTTCCACTTTTCTAACTTAACATTCGTCTCAAATGATACATTTTGATCAGATAATCTGTTAGAATTTGATGTTGGAAAATTTGGCAATGTTTCCGTTGGTCTATTTGTAGATATAGCTGGAGCACCGCCAATTTGCGATATGCTTTCCCTAATCGAAATTAACTCCCTTCGAAATTCCTCGTGTGTGTTTCGCATTGTTATTTCCATCATTGCTATTAAGGAGTCAAAGGCATTTGCATTGTCAGGGTTAGGATTTTTTATATTAGCAATTGACGGATCATTATGATATGAAGCAAAAGGTTGTACAAATGGTTCAACGTTTGGATTTAAAGAGGATCTTGGAGGAATTCCTCCGGAAGCCAGGTCCAGTTGCGAAGCTGAACTTTGGTTATCCATTGCAACTAGGTCCTGAAAAAGGTCTGTGGAAGGTAAACTATTTGAGCTATTGGCCCCTTCTACCTGTGTAGGTTTTACCGTCCTACCAGCAGATGAGTGAACAACTTTAGACTTCGGAGTAGTCTGAAGATCAATAAAGATATTATTACGCGATGCTGAATAGCCCCTTCCCCTATTACCTGAGTTATCCTTAGAGCTTCTGGCCGAATTTCGAGTGTTCATACCGCAACTAACAAAATTAAAAAGGCAATGGTAATGTCAAGGTAAAAAGGTACTTGTCCAATGACAAGAATTTTAAAATGTTTATGTCAAAAAAAGGGTTATGTCAAAATAAAAAAAATGTATGTAAATAGGGGAGAAAGTGTAACTCAACTTTCCCTTTTTCTATTATTTGGGTTTTCCGTTTTTTTTCTACGCTTTTAAAATCAAGTAAATCAAAATTTCATATTTATATAAGGGGATAATAAACCATAACAAAACCGAACGTAATCAATCGCAATCTGAAATAATTCAAACCTCTAATGTTTAATCGACTTGTGCAAATACCAAATAATTGTATGTCAAGTAAACATTCTGCAACATAAACAAATCCCTATACGATAAAAAGATAAGTGTGGACTCGAATATTATTTTCAATAATAAAACACTGTCTTGCCCCCCCCATGACACTAAAACCGACCAACAAACCCCAGTAATAGGACTATTGTGGAAGGAGACATAAAAGTCCAGTCAAATTAAATTTAGATTACAAAGTTTCCCAAATTGCTATTAGATTCTAAAATTTAGTACTTCGTTAGATTTCTAAGACTTAAATAGAAATTTTTTTTTTTTATCAGTATTTATTTATTGAATCTTCATATATTAAATATGAACTAACAATAATTAATCAAATCTTATCCTAATATTTACTTTATGTCCTGCCAGTGCCAGACAAAAAAGATTTAGTCATCACGCTTTCTGTTTACATATATAGGTGTTTATCGCTCATCTGATTGGGTGAGTGCTGCAGTGTCTCTTCTTCTTAATCGAGTGTGGCCGCCATAATTTAAAATATTTCGAGCTAATGGATTTGGGTGCAGTTCCAGCCTTTTTAAATATTTTACTGCATATTTCGTTATCATATTTTTTACCAATGGCACATTGAGATCCTTGTGGATATTTGAGTTTTTGACATACCACGGAGCGGCTGTGATTATTCGAAGAAGTTTATTTTGGCGCCTTTGAATTGTTTCGATATTAGAAGAAGAGGCAGTGCCCCATAACTGAATACCGTAGCACCAAATTGGCTTTAAGATAGAGTTGTAAAGTAAAAGTTTGCAATCGAGACTAAGAACAGAATTTCTTCCAATGAGCCAATTAATTTGAATTGCTTTTAGTTTCATTTGAGTTAATTTTGCTTCTATGTGCCATTTCCACCTTAAACGCCGATCTAGATGTATACCAAGATATTTTACATGCGAGTGTTGGGGTATTATTTGATTATTGATTTTAATATGGGGGCATGTTTCCCGACGCAATGTGAATGTTATATGTGCGCATTTTTGCTCATTGATCTTTATCCTCCATTGTTTTAACCACCTTTCTAGTTCAAATATGTGATCCTGTAAGTAACGAGATGCTTCTTGACAGTTTTCATGTACGCTTAGGAAAGCTGTGTCATCCGCAAATGTTGAGGTTTGTGTGTAGCTGTTTGTTGGCATGTCCGAAGTATAAATTAAGTATAATAGAGGGCCCAGGATGCTGCCTTGTGGGACTCCAGCGTTAACTGGCTGAGGAGAACTTAAAAAATCGCCTTCCTTATAATAAATTGACGACCGACTAAGTAGCTTTCTAACAGCTTGTGTATGTTTGCTGGTAAGTTTTGCTGCAATTTCAGTAGTAAACCTTCATGCCAGACTTTATCAAAAGCTTGAGACACATCGATGAAGAGTGCCGAGCAATATTTTTTTTCTTCAAAGGCTTTTCTTATTACACTTACTATTCGATGAGTTTGTTTAATTGTGCTGTGCTTTCTTCTAAACCCGAATTGATGATTAGGAATACATCTATTTTCATTTAAAATTGGCGTTAATTTTAACACTATTAGTTTCTCAAATAGCTTTGAAATATTAGATAATAAGCTAATAGGCCTGTATGACTCAACTTTTGTGTGATCCTTTCCTGGCTTTGGTATCATGGTTACTAAGGAAACCTTCCATTCCTGAGGGTAGTATTGAAGGCGTATAATAGCATTAAAAATAAAAAGAATAATTTTCTTCGCTATACTTGGTAGCTCCAAAAGCATTTTATTACTGATCTTATCAATACCGGGTGCCTTCTTGGTGTTAAAATCCCGAATAGCCTTTTCGATTTCTTTAAACTCGAATCTTAGGGGAATAGCTGCTCTAACATTTACAGGCGGTAACTCGACTGCTATATCGTGAAATATATTATGGGTAAATACATTTTTCAGATGATTAGCAAACAGATTTCCTTTTTCAATATCATTTCTTGCCCAGCTTCCATTCAAGTTTCTCAATGGTGGCTTAGAGATAACTGGTCTATTGAGGCTTCTAGCTACACGCCATAATGAGTAGTCTGATTGTGGAGTTGCATCAAGTCCCTTAAGATATTTTTCCAGGGAAGCCGTTTTCTGAGACTGCAGTAACTTTCTCAGCCTTTTTGTGCACTCTTTTAATAAAGTCTTAAGTTGGGGGGATCTGTGCAATTGCCACTCTCTTCGAACTCTCCTTTTTTCAGTCAATAGACGCTCGACATCTGTAGAATATATGATTTTGTTTTTGGGTTTTTTGAGGGTTATGCTGGAATATTGAACAGCTAGTTTGAGAAAACTGTCAAAATTAACAATAGCGCGATCCACGTTCTCCGGTGTGCTAAGCGGAATATTTTCTGTGCAATGGGCACTAAGATATTTTTTATATTTTAACCAATTTATTTGTGAGGCTGATGTCGATAAGTAACCAGACGGAGATACGATTATATTTGGATTCATTATAGTAACAATTGTAGGTGTGTGATCGGAAGATAATTCTAGGGACGCTTCCACATGAATCGTGTCTATGGGGATGTTATTAACCACGCCAAAATCTATGACATCTGGAACTTTTTGCTGATCAGTAGGCCAATATGTTGGTTGTCCGCTCGCGACCACATTTAGGTCCATTTTACAAATTGTATTAAACAAAACACGACCCTTAGGTGTAATAAGTCGTGACCCCCAGAAAGTGTGTTTAGCGTTATAATCGCCAGCAGCCAGGAAGCAGGGTCCTAATGATTTGAAGTATTTATTATATTGGCTTTCTGATATTGAAAATCTAGGTGGGGAGTATAAAGATGAAATTACTAGGTTTCGAGATAATTCCTCAACGCAAATGCTCGTTGCTTGGAGATAATATTCATGATGATCACACATTAAGTAGTGTTTGACTCGGTTTTTTATCAAAATAGCAGAACCCCCACAAGCTCTACCTCGAGGGTCCTTGGTATCATATAATATATAACCATTGACTTTAAATGTGTTTCTTGAGGTCAGATGAGTTTCAGAAACCATCTTAACATCAATTTGTTTATTTTTAAGGAAGTATTCTATTTCATTTTTATGTTGGCGGATGCCGTTTGCGTTCCAAAAGCAAATTTTTAAGCAGTTCATGGCTTGTTTAGTACAGCTTGCAATAACATCGATTGCATTCTTAACATTTCCTGCATCATATTACCCATTGTGTTTGTAAAGTTATTTACTGTCTGTACTAATGTTTCCATGGTTTTCTCTAGACGACTTAAATTAGAAACTGGAGTTTCATCATTATTTGGCAACTCACCTTGCATTGGCAAATGATTTGATTTTAAGACGTTAGCGTAGGATGTTCTGTTATTACTAGGCTGCGGTACCTGAACTTCATTAATGCAAACTTGATTTGTTGCCTGCATTTGAGGGGGATTAGGTTTCCGTCCGACCGAGCGCTTGACGATAGAGTATACAGGGCATCCTCTATAGTTGGCAGTGTGATTACCACCACAGTTGCTACATTTTTTTACATTGGGGTCGGTTTTAGACTTATCGCAGAGAGCTGTACCATGTAATTCTCCACATACGACGCAAACAGGGGTTAGATGACAGTATGCCGTAGTGTGACCAAATTCTTGGCAGTTTAAACATTGAACGGGACCATTCCTTTTGTGCGGCTCCTCTATTGTTATTTGTCTATACAGGATATATTTCAGATTGTAAATGGGGTGCGTTTCGTTCTTTTTAAGCTTAATGTCGCCGGGTTCCAACTCCACCATAAATAGTGGCTGGGGATTTTTTTTCTCTATTTTTAATGTTTATTACATTTTTTATTTTGAAGCCCTTCTCTTCTAAAACGTTTTTATCTCACCTGGGTCCACGCATGAGTCAATGCCCTTAATCACTACCTGAAGACCTTTACTGCTCTTCAGTTGATATGTATAAAAATTCTTATTAAGTGCTTCAAATTTTGTTATTACCTTACGAAAATCATCTTCACGATTAACTTGTATTTTTGTCTCATTAATACTACCCTGTTTTATTGCAGCTACATAAAAAGAATTTTCACCTATTACCGAGATCAAATTCTTTATTAATTCATTTGAGTTTTGCTCTCTAAGATATATCGGCGGTGGCTTAGAAGTTTTGATAACGTTTTGTGCTTCCGGGGATTCCTCATCCAGAATTGCAAATCGATTTTGTGAACTTGTTTTATCAGCTGTACCATCTTTTAAGACTTTTTAGACCGAAGCAACTGCTGAAGAGGTTGGGCTGCGACCCCGTTTAAGCACTGTTATGTACCTATCAATACCTACTTGTACTGGGGGCTTTTGACCACTTTTTACTTGTGGAGCTGAGTTTTCCATCATGCCTGATTTGGGGGTAATATTTTCATCACTTATTGAAATCGTTTTTGCCGCTGAGGCACCGCTTGCAGGTTCTATATTTTTTATTGTGTTAGAATCAACCGTATTATTAGACACCGAAGGTGATACTGAGTTTTCTATTATGCCTGATTGAGGGTTAATATTTTTATCACTTATTAAAATTGTTCTTGCCTTTGAGGCAACGGTTAAAGGTTTTATATTTGTGAGTGTATCTACCGTATTATTAAATACTAAAGGTGAGAGGGATCGCGCGCGAGTAATAGGTTTAGCCGTTAGGTATTTGCTTTCATCGATTCTTTTTTTTATTTCTGCATTTGTTTCGTTAACACTCACTGTGATATATGCATTTCTACTGTTTGAACTCATAAGTGTTTTTTTTTACTGTTTACAGTTGTGCTCTTCTTATTTGTTATTGTTTATCAACACCGAGAATAAAAAAATGTGTGTTTATGTATGTATGTACATTCATGTATTTTTTTTTCTTTATCTTTTTCTTGTATTTACTTTTCTTAATACTCTATTTGTTCACGTTTTTATAAAAAAAAAATAAACCGTATGCCGAGCTTAGAAAACACGTCTATCTTCAACGAGCGCGACAGACAGAATGAAATAGAAATCTAAGTAAAAAAAAATTTTACTAACAGTAACTTATTAGTATTCAAAAGTCGAAATGGTCTTAAATCATATTAATGTCTAAAGAGGTTAAATAAGTCTTCATCTGGCTGTCCAGTAATAAACAGCCTTTCCGTTGGGCGACATATATGTTACGCGACAGCTTCAAATAGAAAAATAAAGTTCAATCTAAAGCCGAAAGTAATACGATTGAGGGCATGAAATAAAATGGTTTCCCAGCCAGCTATATTGAGGTAAATTTGGTTCCCAACCCATACATTCCTTGCGCGTAAGCATATAAATTTTACCATTCATGCCTCAAAAAAATACCTATAGTAAAAAAAGAAAAAATGATTCATAAGACTAGCCTGCGATGGTAAGATGTAGTACCATCTAGGGTACAATTGTTCCCACCCACTGACCTTGTGTCAGACGCCTTGACATGCAAAATACCCCTATTTTGACACCTGTCGCTATTATTTCAGATTATTGTGTTATTTAATATAATATAATGATATAATTTATTAATGGCATTTCAAAATGTATATCTTATAGTTCGTATAATAATAATATAATTTTATAAACAACAAAACCTAAACTCATTCGGACTTTCTTTATAATTATTGGAATATTAATTCGGACAAGATTGGGACTAATGTTTAGATTTAAAAAAAAAAGTTAAATAAGAAAAGTTTACTTACAAATCAGATAAAAAAAAATTCTTATTCATGTCTTTTACTTGCGACCTTATTTATATGTTAAATTATTCCATATTATTCGTCTGCGAGGTAAATTGGTGGGCCCAGCAATAACTGCATGACGATGTAATTGATGGTTACGTACTAATTGCTAAATAAAAGAAAAATTTTAATTATTTATTAATAGTTGAATTCAAAAGAAAATAAAAACATAGTTTGAAGTTCGTCGGCATTTGATTTTGAATTAAGATAATTCACCAACAAAATTATTTATAATATTAAGTTGAAATTTTGGTTTTTCTAATTAATTCAAAATAATTTATAACATTAGGTTGAAATTTTGGTTATTTTCCTTTCTAATTAATTCAAAATTATTTATAGTATTAGGTTGAAGTTTTGGTTTTTTTCTTTTCTAATTAATTCAAAATTATTTATAATATTAGGTTGAAGTTTTGGTTTTTTTTCTTTTCTAATTAATTCAGAAGGGTTAGTTTAATTATTTATATAAATACTCCTTAATTTGTCTTTAATGCGTTAATTTACATGTTACATTGTTGGTTCTCGCTTTTTCAATTTTTATAATTCAACCAATAAATCGTATTTTTTTCTATTAATTAGTTTATGGTAAATATAACCCTAATGCTTCTTTTGGAGAGGAAAAAAAAAACAAAAAATCTGTATATACGTATATTAGGCAGACTTCTTACAGATTTTCATTTATTTAATTATATATTTTTGTGTTTGGTTACGTTTAATTTTGCACATCGTGTCTACAAATTCAAATTAGAATTGCTGTTTACCTTATTTTTACTTTACTCTATGTATTTGGTTAAAATTTGATTCGTTAATTAACATATTTAATGGTTTACAATTCAAATGTTTTTTTTTTTGTTGTTAAGATTTTGGAAAGATTGTATTTATGGTAGTTACAATTTCAAATGCAATTTTTTATAATGCACCGCTAATTTACATGGCGTTTATTTTTATGTAAAAAAAAATATTTTTTTTTTTTTGCTTATTAAGTTTAACACATCATGTGTTACAACATTTTCCGTTTAAAATTCTCTTGTTTTAACTTATTTCTTTTGTTGAACCGGAAAAAATCAAAATTTTTACATACATTCTCTTTTCTTTACTTTTGTTTTTTCTTCTCTTTACAAGACTTAGAATTTCCGTTAATTACCAAAGCTAACAGTATTAACTATTACTTGAAAACTTTATAGAATTAATAACGGAATCTATTGTTGAAGGTTTTGCAGTGCATTTTAAATTATCACAAACTGTTTCACCATGTATGTTAATTTACATAAAAATTTAATGTTACCACTTTTGAACGAATTCGACAGTTTTCCAGAACTTTCTATTAAATACGAGAAGACGCCATTTTCATTTCCCCTATAAATTACACCAGTTCAGAACTTCAACACGTGTTCCCAAAGACGACACTCTATAAGTAAGACATGTGCACTGGGGTCATCTTCCGAAATTTGTTGTATATAACGGTTCAAGTAGCGTTATCTCAAAATGTAAGCTCAGTTCACAATTAGACGATGTTAACACAACATAATAATAGTTAAGTTTTTATTTCTGTTTAATAATTTTTTCAATGTAAGAGTTTTTGTTTTTTTTATATACATACGCGTTTGAATTTATACATTTGTTTGTTTATTTTTGTTACTTGTAATTTCTAGATTGTAGCCCAGAAGATGTTTTTCAATGAAAAACGAAATATCGGCAAAATTTAGTAAATTATTATAAAATAAAAATAATTAAAAAAGACCTCGAGCTCAAAAAAAAGTTCTTTTATTTATATACTATAAAGGTCGCATAAAATACAATATAAAATTTATATATAACGGGGAGCACGCCATAAATACATAAGTCAAAATGGTATACAACAAATTTAGAAACAACAAAAGTATCAAAATTAACATAAAGAGATTTAAAACAACAAGGGATAAATCGCTAAAAATAAAATCAACAATTACTTGTTTATTAAGATGCAGAATTGCAGGTATTATCCCAAATTTTATAAAAAACTATACGAAAAACATATATAATATTTTTGATAATAATTTATATAAAAAATCAACAATTCAACAAACACTTTCCAAATATTGACAAAATTTCCATAACAAACTGCTTAACTTACTATTACGACAAAAACATGAACTACTGAAACACAATGATGTAATGAAAGACGTAATCAAAAGCGAAATAGAAAAACAATTAACGGAAGAAGCTGGGGAACTGTGGTACAGCGAGGATGTTTTGACTTAATCGACATACATGAAAATTAAAGATATATGTACATACATAGAAAGAAATTTGAAAGACTAAGGGAATCACAAAAAGAAGAACTTGGAATTAAAATTAACAAAAATTGGTTTGTAAATAAAACTAATGTGGACGTTCCGGAGGAAGTTCAATGGGTTTTATCTCTGGGCAAAAAGCATGCCCTACCTGTTACCAAACATGAATTCCCAATGCTCAAATTTATGACCGACGCACAGTGGCGCCCGTAGAGCAAGCGAGGTTGCAAAAATCAAAATTTTCATGAGTGTCGACGAAGTTTTGAATAAACCCATGTTATAGGAAACTTTTCAACGATTTCAAATATGCCACTCTTAATAATATCACATTTTTAGTTTAGAAGATATAACCGTTCAAAGTTGACCGACTTTCGGTTTTCAAAAAAACACACAATTTTTAGTCAATTTGTTGCGATTTCAGGTGTAATATCACGAAAAATAGGTAACGAATCGCCTTATTTTTTGTTTGTATTGATTGATGTATTTATTAAATGTATAATGATAAAAAAAAAAATTAACTGTTTGCTTTGTGTTTCTCCTGGTAAATCACTATTTAAAAACTATCCGTTTTTTCACTATTTTTCAACTTTGACGGAAAATAAAAAAAACTATATTTTTCTATATTTGCCATATTTGCAAAACCTGTTCTTTGATTATTTCTTTACATAATTCAAAAGGTTTTATCTGCCCGTACGTGCCCGTTTGGCTTCTAGAGGTAAAAAAGTTTAAAAAGACATGGTTGCAGGAATTGTATGGCGTCCATCCCTTATATGTTTTGACTGACAGTAGTTTGATCTAATAGTTTGAAAAAAACTACTCATTGAAATTAGCAGATACGTACCTCACTTGAATAATACTTTGGCGTACAAATGGTCAAGAACAATATTCACTTATGGTCCCTACAGGTAGGCACAAATCTTATTTGGACACGTGCATAATATCAAAATTGCATTATTCAGCCTAAATCCATATGTATGCAGGGAACAGGTAAATTTTTAGGCATGGTAGCATAAGCCTATATATTGCAAATGTTCAAGAACAATATTTACTTATGGTCCCTACAGGTAGGCACAAATCTTATTTGGACACGTGCATAATATCAAAATTGCATTATTCAGCCTAAATCCATATGTATGCAGGGAACAGGTAAATTTTTAGGCATGGTAGCATAAGCCTATATATTGCAAATGTTCAAGAACAATATTGACTTATGGTCCCTACAGGTAGGCACAAATCTTATTTGGACACGTGCATAATATCAAAATTGCATTATTCAGCCTAAATCCATATGTATGCAGGGAACAGGTAAATTTTTAGGCATGGTAGCATAAGCCTATATATTGCAAAATAAGCATAACGCCTGGATTAGTCTACGACTGAAAGTTGGCACAACAATTACTGAAACCATTAAACAATTTAAGTACTGAAAACATGGCGTTGAACAATTTAAAATTATTTGAACTGTTTAGAAAGTCAACCACACCAAAGTTTTTCACGGAAGCTGCTTTAGAAGAACTTGATAGCTTATACGGAAATATTGAGAGAAGCGAAATTATAAAAGATAATTTTTATCTGATATATGCAAATATTAAGGCAAAATGGGTGAAATCTAATCGAACCATTCAGAACTTCAACTTCAAATACAAGGACTGGCTTAATGAAGACACCATCCTGGATATATTAGCAGTAGATAAACCCACCACATCAACCAGAGGAGCAAAAGGAAGGCCAAAAAAAAGTATTGAGGAGTGTTCAATTTTCACAAGAAAGAGGAAACTTGCCGATGCCACCAATGACTTGACCACGAAGCATTTATCGGACGCGCTGTCTATTAAATATACAAAGGATAGTGAAAGAGTTAGGTCGCAGATAACCAAATCTGTTGCTGATGCAAGCCCACTGCGACTAAAAAGGATTAAGGAAAGCATTCCCAAGCCCACAAACGCACACATTAAAAAGTATGGTTCCGAAGAAGCCTTGGCCTTGTTTATGGACTTAGAACTTTCCAAAGAGAAATATGAGAAACTGCGGGCATCTTTAACGCGACACGGCGCTGACGTTTTACCCGGATACAAGCATATTACGCAAGCCAAAATAAATTCACGACCACTGCATACGGAGTTTACGGAAGTCTCTGCGAAAGCCAATCTGCAGGATCTCATGGGCCATACAGCAAAACGGTTGTTGGAGAGTCTTCCTGAAAATGAGGTGAAAATTCTTCCTGAGAAGTTGACATTGATCAGCAAATGGGGCTGCGATGGATCATCCGGACAAAGCGTTTATAAGCAAAGGATATCTTCCGATGACGCTACAATATCGGACGGAAATATGTTTATGGCATCTGTTGTTCCTTTGCGGCTAAAATCTGATGTTTCCCTACACTGGAAAAATCCACGTCCGTCATCAGTGCATTATTGCCGACCAATAATGTTTCAGTTTGCAAGGGAATCGGCAGAACTCATAAGGACCACGGTGAAGGACATTGAAGAACAAATAAGCAAGATTAAGCCTACAAAGCTGCAAATTGGAGAAGGAAAATATATTGAATGCAATTACGAGTTCCACCTGACCATGGTTGACGGAAAAGTCGTAAACGAACTGACAGGAACAACCTCAACAATGTCATGCCCGATTTGCAAAAAGAGTCAGAAGAACTTTGGTAATTTAAACGATTCTACAAATGAGGAGAATTACGAATATGGAATGTCACCATTGCACGCAAGGATAAGGTGTATGGAATTCTTGCTAAAACTGGCGTATACCCTACCACAAGAGGAGGAAAACTTCGATGAAAATACATCAATAAAGGATAAGGAAAAGATAAGAAAGAAGCAAATACAGGATGCTTTTTTTAAACAAGTTGGACTAAAAGTAGACTGTCCCAAGCACGGATACGGTAACTCAAACGATGGAAACACTTCTAGGAGATTTTTTGAAAATTATGAGGCAGTAACTAGAATCACTGGAATTGACAATCAAATCGAGAAAAGATTGGGAACGATCTTGGATGTTTTAAACTGCAAAGAAAATGTCAGTTCTACAAAATATGGAGAATATGCGTCGAAAACTGCATCTCTTTTAGCAGAAATGTATCCACAGAAGAAGTTGACCCCGACCGTCCATAAAATATTGGCGCATGGCAAAGATATAATTGAGTACCAGTCTTTGCCAATTGGAGAGCTTTCTGAAGAAGCACAGGAGTCTCTTAACAAATTTTATAAAAAATATAGATTGCAGAACACATTCAAAGCATCAAGGGTAAGGCAAAATGAGGACCTATTCAACATGTTGGCAGCATCTTCCGATCCACTTATTTCTTCCCTGCGGCATGTGAAGTCACGAATAGAGTTACAAAATAATTATAGTTTAGAAATGGTTAGTCTTTTAGATATACCTTCTCTTACGAATTGTGATGAATATTTTACAGAAAATTTAAAAAAAAAATTAAAAAAAAAAATTATTTTTTTTTTAATTTGTTGGATAATAATTTAAAGCATAAAACCCTAAAGAAAAAAAAGAAAAACAATCTAAAAATGTAAAAATAATTTTTTTTAGTTAACATAAAAATGATTTTTCTACTAATTTTAACTTTGATAACCCATAAGTAGGCCCCTACAAAGCGTAGCACCCTTTCCAAACGCTCATTTCATAGGCTGAACAGTTATCTATCATATGCTGTTTAAACTGTTCAATTATCTTATTCGGTTCAAAAGATATGATTTTTGCAACGAAAAAACTCAAATGGCGCCACTGTGCGACGGTGAGAATTTTGTTCAAACAATACAAGACAAAGAAGAACAGGAAATGGCCAGAACAACATTTACTACGATTATTGACAACCACATGAACAAAATACAACTGAAGGACAGAGACAAGTTTACGTTAATTGCGGTCGAAAAAGCAAAAAAGTTTTTAGGGAAAAACAAGAACATTTTAATTTTAAACGTTGATAAGGGCAATATTACGGTGGCAATGGAAAAGGTTGACTACGACGCAAAGATGGGGAGCATAATAGGTGACATGATGACATATCAAAGATGTAATAAAGACCCCACTTCCGTCCTTCAAAGGAAAAACAATGCATTGGTTGAGGAGCTTTTTAATATCAACGTTATTTCCGAAATTTAAAGGAAAAAACTAAAAACTGACGTGGCCGTAGCTTCGAGAATATATGGACTTCCTAAAATCCATAAGGAAGACAATCCATTAAGACCTATATATTAATGCCCCTTCGAGTGAACTCTGCAAGTACATTACCGGGATTTTAAGGAGTATTACGGAGAACTCGGTATATAATGTTAAAGACTCGGTGCAATTTAGAAATAAGATTAAGGACTTGACTATTAGCGACGATGAAAGATTAATCTCGTTTGATGTAGTGTCTCTGTTTCCAAGCGTATCTGTCGATTTAGCATTAAGAATTATAGAGGATAGATGGGAAGATATTGCAACACACACCAACATGACAAAGGGCTTATTTTTGAGAAATTTAAGATTCTGAATAAAGGACAACCGCTATTTAAAATTCAAGGACAAAATATATACACAAAAGAAGGGACTTCCCATGGGTTCACCAGCATCCCCAATTGTGGCGGACATTGTTATAGAAAAACTACTTGACACCTGTATTGGAAAATTAAAAACTAAGCCTAAGTTTCTATCTAAGTATGTAGATCAGTACTATTCAACCTTTTTGGCTCGTGTACCACTAAATTCACGACAAACTTTGCGCGTACCACCAAAAAAAATATAATGTACTGAAAAAATAATTAGATCAATAAATACCAAACAATTTTAAAATTTTTAATCCATTTTATTTATTAATAATAAAAAACAATAAAATTAAAAAAAAATAATAAAAATAACAAAAAACATAACAAGAACATGTACATTAAAAATATATTTTAATAAGGAAATTTTTCATTTAATTTTTATACAACTTAAAATAAATTAGTAAAAAAAGAAATTTTTAAAAAATTTAAGAAATTAAACATTAAGAAAGAATTATTCAAAGTTAATAAAAAACGAAACAAAATTAAAAATAATGCATTTATAAAAAACTTAACAGAACGAGTAAATTAATGTATTCTAATTAAGAGATCTTTCAGTTGATTTTTATCCAACTATTAAATATAATTTAATAAAAAATAAACTTTACAATAGAACTATTCAAAGTAAAAAAAAAAAGAAACAAAAATGTATTTGCAATTAATTTTATAAAAATCCGAATCAATGAGATCGTTGGCACTGCATTTTTGATATTAGAGTTTTATGTCTGGTTCAATTTTTGTAAACTATAATCTCATACTTGGCTCAAAGTTCATCGTTGTTCGGTATTTATTTTTGATTATCAC
This sequence comes from Pollenia amentaria, assembly GCA_943735925.1. Classification (NCBI taxonomy): domain Eukaryota; kingdom Metazoa; phylum Arthropoda; class Insecta; order Diptera; family Polleniidae; genus Pollenia; species Pollenia amentaria. The sequence continues at coordinate 121,255,031 of OX031006.1, read as the reverse complement.
CATTGAGGAAAATCCTTGTTCACATAAATATGTGGAGGTGAATGGCAACAAATACTTAACTGCTTCACGATATAACGATTCATATTCAGTTTTCTGTTTCATCCAAAATGAAAAAGGATTCGAGTTTTGGAAAGCTATTTTTTGTGTTGGATTACAGGATATATCAATTAATGATTCCTTATCTTTAAAACACAATTTTAACGTTGTTGCTCCAAAAATGGATTTTGTATCCATAAATGGTCTTCATGGCTTTCAGGAAAATAATTACTTAATAATTACGTTAAAAATAAATGAAAAATAAGTAGATCGGTTTTTAACTGGATATTCATTCAGTTTATATTACAATTTCAGTTAATTTTACGTACAGAATATTGTGAGTGCACTTTTTTGGTTGGTAAAACTGTATTACAACAACAACACGTACTGAGTACTTGGAGTTTTTTTTGAATGAGTTTTGCCTTTATGTCTGCTTAAGAAAAAAACGGTCCCTTTTAAAAGCATCAAAGAATTTTTTACAAGAGTATACATATCGTTTGCTAAGATGCAAAGCAATGTATCATTGAAAATTTTGAAATAGACTTTATTATTGATTACGATTTACGTTAAATATTTAAAAAACATTTTAAACTTCCACCTTAAAAATATCCAAGCTATTAACAAAATCAAAAATGGCTTATCATTAAGTATATAATTTACTTAAACTACATAATGAATAATCTTAATTAAAAAAAAATTAGCAGAGTATTTGATATATTTTTACGAACACATAATTTTTTTACGTCAAAAATGGGTATTCTGTTTCATACTCTGAACGTGTTAGTGGAATAAGTGATCAAATTGCAAATTGTTGCATAAGCAAACAGGAAAACCGTGCGGTAAAATTAATATTAACCGAATCCATATATATGTATGAAAACCTATATTAAGTATGACTATCAGCTTCTTCTTCATTGGACTGTTAGAAATTACACAGCTTAACCCATTGCACTCCCATACGCTAAGAATATCCAAGAATAAATAGTAACATCTGCAGATCCTTAGATTATTGCTTCCAGCAGGATGCCATTATTTTTATGATAGGATTTTTCCATTATTTGTTTCGTTTCTAATGTTATGAGTTAATATACTAGTATGTACATATATACTTTTTAATAAATTTTAATACAGACGAATTTCCTATAATGTATCTGTTACTATTGGACCAGAATATTTTTTCATTATTGATATAGAATGTTTATAAAACAATAGAAATATTTTTTCCACGTTTATTTAAAATAATCTGTTATTTTTGTTAGTATTGCATTCTTTCAAATCGTCCTTCATCAATATCCTCAAAAAGACTATTATAAAGATTTTTGTGTTAAATAATAAATTACTTGTCTTCTACATCACATACATAATAGCATTTTTTATAAAGAGCTGGAATATAAATTGTTTAGCTATATTTTCTGTTAATCCTTTTACGGCTTTATTAAATACTAATAGTATTTTTTTTTTTAGGATAAGTGCTTCTTTGTACAACATTTTCGTTCACTGAATACGGGGGCTGCTATCAATACTACTCTTAATTGAAAAACTTTCATTCTTCTTGTTTAAATTTTTCAGAAATTAACTAATTAAAATTTACTTCTTGCTACATATTAATTATACGATTATTGTCTTAATATTCTATTATAGTATCTACATATTCAATTATTCCTGTAATTTTTAACAATATATTTAAATTTTTGTCGTTTTGTTTCTGTGAATTTAAAATAACGCAACACACATTCAATTTAAAATAACGCAACACACATAACTAAATAAATAACAATAAAAATAATAAATAGATATTGGGAATTATTTCTTTTCATAAGCAACTTTATTATATTCATAATTTTTTATTTTTCGAATTTATTCTATGAGCTTTTTTGTAATAGTTCTATTCCTTAAATTTTTCAGGAATTACTTTATACACTATCATAGAATAAATTCGAAAAATCAAAAATGTTGAATATAATAAAAATAATATTTTTTATAAAAAATATATCGGTTCTCGCATTTTTATTCTAAATATTTAATACTCTAATATCTCATATAATTTCCATTTGACAAGGTTTTTTGCTTCTCATGTAAACTTATGAAATTTGATGTTACAATATTCTGCATTTAAGATGACGATATGTGCAGTTCTCTTAGTTTTTTTTATTTCAATAATAATTGCCTACAAAAAAAAAACTACACATACATTTTGGTTCACCAGTCAAGAAATAATTTTACAAAAAAAAAAATACACACAGGCTAATCGTGCTGCCCAGCAGTGAAAATTGCAAGCGATTCACTTTTTAGGCCTTTAAGAAGGTTCACAATTAAATTGTAAGTAAACTTTTACTTACTCCACTCTGCCTTCTTTGAAAAGGTCTTTTAGAAAAGTTTTTATTAAATATTTTACAAATTAAAATTTTTCTTATCTAAGATAAGGCCTGTCGCAATCGTTTTATTAGTAGTTATGTTAGAACGTGTTGCAAGTTTAGTTATTAATTGACTTACTTCGTATTATTTGCCACAACAATGAAATTTGGATAAAGCTTTATTCTTAAATCTTTTTAGAAACCCTTCCAGAAGTGCTTAAAATTGATGCAAAACTGCAAGGTGTTGGTCTCCAATGACACACCTTTTTAATTGGTAATAAAGTTAGCATGCGGCTGGGAGATCTTTAGTCTGCAAAAAGGCCTTCTATTAGGCCTCTTTACTACATAATTTTCTTGAATTTTAACGTGAATTTTTTCAAATTTTTCATATATTTTTGCACTATTTGTTTCTTATATTTCTGCACTCCTGTTATAAAACTTAACTTCAAATTATATTTTGGGTTCTTTTCTCAATAAATAAACTACGCAGACACTAAAAAAAACATATCATGTTAGCTAAAAGTTAACTACGTGTTTACTAAAAAGTACAGATAAGTACATTAAAAGAACTTAACACGGTGTACTTTACAGTTTATTTTCGAACTCTGGGTAAAATAAAAAACAATTTTTTTTTTTTTTTTTTTTTTTTTTTTTTTTTGGGACCAGCACTCAGGGGAAGGAGGAAAGAGGGAGTAGTGTTTGTGGACATTCGACCTGAACTTTTTCATGTTGTAAGTGAGTGGGAAGACTTCAGCAGGAAGGCTATTCCACATACGAACAGTCCGGCCAAAAAACGAATTTTCCCTGTAATGCGTTGTACGATTCACCGGCCAATCGACCACAAAAGGATGTGCTCTTGAGGAAAAACGTGTATTACGAACAAAGGTATGGGTTTCGGGAACCAAATCCCTAATTTCATCAGAACACATCCCGTTGTAGTAACGATAAAATAGGCAAGTACAACCCACATTGCGACGGTGCTCAAGGGAGTCAATATAATTGGATACCCTACTGTCGCCAATGAGAACCTTCGCCCTCTCCTGCACGCGGTCGAGAAGCTACAAAATAGACTTTGAAGCACCGGCCCACACATGAGAGTTGTATTCCATTCGCGGTCGGATATAGGTGGTATAAATAGTAAGGAGATCAGATGGAGTGAAGTATATCTTACACCGTTTCAAAAAACCGAGGCACTTGAATGCTTCTTTCGACACCTTGAATATATGTTCTGTCCATCGGACATCACATTGTATCCTCATGCCCAGAACATCAAGAGATTCTGTTTCCTCAATATTTATACCACCCATACATACAGATGAGGCACCTTGATCCGTCGCGCGTTTATGCGTAAGTACGCAACATTGGGTCTTTCGGGCATTAAATTCGACCCCATTCGCACGACCCCATTCTGAGATTATGTCTAGGTCACGGCCAAGCGTATTATTCATGTTCTGTCTCATAGCACAAACATCGGACACGCCTGGTCTGTAACCAAATGAATACGAATGGCAAAGGTTGCTGTCATCTGCAAAAGAATAGATAGGGTTGGAAGTTTGACATAAGAGGTCATTTAGAAAAATAAGAAATAGAGTAGGAGAAAGAACGGAGCCTTGCGGTACCCCTGAATGAATCTTGAACTCGTTTGATGAAACCCCATCTATAACAACCCGTATAGTGCGATCTCTGCGAAAGCTCGATATAAATCGAGAGAAATGATCACCGACACCAAATGCAACAAGTTTAGACAAGAGTGCACCATGCCAGACTCTGTCAAACGCCTTGGAAATATCTAAAGCAATTACCTTACTTTCGCCAAAATGGTGAATGGAACGACACCATTTTTCTGATAACAGGGCCAGTAGATCTCCAGTAGAACGACCTCTACGAAAGCCATACTGGCGGTCGCTTAGTAGGTAATTTGACTCTAAAAATTTTACAAGATGGTGATTTACCATACTCTCCATAACTTTGGAAAGTGCCGAACAAATTGCAATTAAGCGGTAATTTTCAGGGTTATTAGCCACTCCTTTTTTAGGAATTGGCGTTACATTAGCAAGTTTCCAGCAGACGGGAAATTCACCAGCATGGTATAGAGTGCTGAAAAGATTTGCTAAGGGACGAGCTAGCGTCGAAGGGCACTGCTTCAAGACCAGTGCATGTATACCATCCGGGCCAGGAGACTTGTTTATGTCGAGATCCGCAAGAACCTTTTTAACAGCTCGAGCTCGAAAAAATATTTTAGGCATAGTTACGGATACTTTTTCGAGTTCGGGTAGTGGTTGATTGCTATCTGGTAAGTTAGAATTATTTGCAAATAATTCGGCAAAATAATTAGCCTTATCAACCAGGTTCGTGAATGTTTGGCCATCCTTTAAAAGAGTTGGTATTGAAGAACTAGCATTAACCCTTACTCTTTTAACGAATGACCAGAAGCTTTTACTGCCCCGGGGAGCAGTAAGAACTTCAGCACGAAGACATTGCTCGTGAAGAGTTTTTTTTCCCGTCTTAGCACTTTGGCACACGACGACCTTGACATTTTGCGTAGCAATTCAGTAACAGCGGTTTTATTGACACGCCAATTTCTGAATGCTTCCTCTCTGGATCTGACTGCTGATTTGCACGTCTGATTAAACCAAGATTTGGACCTAGGTTTATTCGAAGCATTTTTAACTGGAATGATCATTTTCATTCCTAGCATAATAACATTTTCAACCATTTTCGCCATGGCATTGACGTCATTGTCGATGAAACAAAGTTTCCAATTAAAATGCCGAAAAAAGTCGTTGAGTTCAACCCAACGTGCTTTTCCGTAAACAAATTTTGATCGTTTCATAGCCTGTCGTGAAACGTTCCGAAGTTCGGAGAACGGAAAAGAGGCAGAAATGGTGCAATGATCCGAGTTACCGAGAGGTGCTAGAACTTAAACTTCGTACTTTTGAGGGTGCGAAGAGAGGAAGAGGTCAAGGGTATTGTGTTGGTGCCCATCAACACATGGAATATGTGTTGGTTCATTCACCAGTTGCACGAGGTGATTATGTGCAGCAAATAGCTCAACATATTGGCCTTCATAGGTTGTACGGCCCGAGTGGTGAAGCCAAGAAGAATTGTGGACATTGAAATCACCAGCAACAACGATTTCATTGTCTGGAAAATTCTCAAGAATCTTCGATATTGAGTCGGAAAGGAAGTCAAAGCGCGATAATGTGATATCCCTTCCCGCGTTTGGACTTCTGTAAAGAAACCCGAAATGCAAAAAGTGCGTATTGATTTTGAATTTAACCCAAAGGCAGTTAAATTCCGCATCAAACATGCCCACTGGTTGCTGGCATTGATACACAACTTCATTGCGTATATATATAGCAAGACCCCGATGAAGATCAAATAGGGATAGAAGGTGATACCCAGGAATCTGAAAATCCAGTGGATCAGAATTTTCAGATACATGTGTTTCACATAAGGCGAAAACATCCGGCTGATGGAGACAAACGTGAGCGTATACAGAAAAAAAATTCGTTCTCAGCCCACGTATGTTACAGAAGTCGATTCGAAACCGACCTCTCATCACAACACAAAAAAGATTCAAATAAAACGCAAAGTACGGATATCTCTATGCTAGTGTTATACCTTCATCACCAAAACAGATCAACAACGATTAACACAAATACATCCGTACTAACACGAATATGGTGGACGGTTATAGGGGGTACACAATGGACAATGTCATAAAAGGACCATAAAAGCCCTGATCTGGTCAACGCCGAAAAAGACCATCAACTTTCGTATTTTCACAAATTGACACAAACACAGCGGACTAAATATAAAAACGTGTGGACACGACAAAAGACAAAACACTACTTTGTCATTCCGTTTGTAATTTCTACAATATTGATCTAAGACCATATAAAGTATATATATTCTGGCTTCTTATGAGAAGGGAAGTTCAAATCCGGTTGTCTGTCTGTCCGTCTGTCCGTCCGTTGAAATGGGTTTTCCGAAGACCCCAGATATGATGGAGGCTAGGTTTTTATACATTTATAACTCAGGTAGATCGGTCCATAAATGGCTGAGATATGAGCAAAAACCCAAGACTACCTTTTTTTTTAAACATACCCATTTTCGGGAACAATAGATCTTCTCGATTCCAAGTTTTATAATCTAAGTAAATGGTTTTTTCTTCCTTAAAACGTGGGTATATAATACTGCCAAATCGGTTAAGAAATGGTCAAGTTATTAGCAAAATACTCCAAAAATGGGCTAAAAAGCATCAACATTTTTATAAAAACTAAATTTTTAGAGCTGTTACATGACCTATGGATACGTCTTATATATCAAAAGATCGGAAAATTTTGCTGCAAAACTCGGAAAAATCGGTTCAGATACAAAAAAGTTATTACCAAAATAAAATTTTTTTTAATAAAAATACCTAAGTTAGAATTATTTGCAAATAATTCGGCAAAATAATTAGCCTTATCAACCAGGTTCGTGAATGTTTGGCCATCCTTTAAAAGAGTTGGTATTGAAGAACTAGCATTAACCCTTACTCTTTTAACGAATTACCAGAAGCTTTTACTGCCCCGGGGAGCAGTAAGAACTTCAGCACGAAGACATTGCTCGTGAAGAGTTTTTTCCCGTCTTAGCACTTTGGCACACGACGACCTTGACATTTTGCGTAGCAATTCAGTAACAGCGGTTTTATTGACACGCCAATTTCTGAATGCTTCCTCTCTGGATCTGACTGCTGATTTGCACGTCTGATTAAACCAAGATTTGGACCTAGGTTTATTCGAAGCATTTTTAACTGGAATGATCATTTTCATTCCTAGCATAATAACATTTTCAACCATTTTCGCCATGGCATTGACGTCATTGTCGATGAAACAAAGTTTCCAATTAAAATGCCGAAAAAAGTCGTTGAGTTCAACCCAACGTGCTTTTCCGTAAACAAATTTTGATCGTTTCATAGCCTGTCGTGAAACGTTCCGAAGTTCGGAGAACGGAAAAGAGGCAGAAATGGTGCAATGATCCGAGTTACCGAGAGGTGCTAGAACTTAAACTTCGTACTTTTGAGGGTGCGAAGAGAGGAAGAGGTCAAGGGTATTGTGTTGGTGCCCATCAACACATGGAATATATGTTGGTTCATTCACCAGTTGCACGAGGTGATTATGTGCAGCAAATAGCTCAACATATTGGCCTTCATAGGTTGTACGGCCCGAGTGGTGAAGCCAAGAAGAATTGTGGACATTGAAATCACCAGCAACAACGATTTCATTGTCTGGAAAATTCTCAAGAATCTTCGATATTGAGTCGGAAAGGAAGTCAAAGCGCGATAATGTGATATCCCTTCCCACGTTTGGACTTCTGTAAAGAAACCCGAAATGCAAAAAGTGCGTATTGATTTTGAATTTAACCCAAAGGCAGTTAAATTCCGCATCAAACATGCCCACTGGTTGCTGGCATTGATACACAACTTCATTGCGTATATATATAGCAAGACCCCGATGAAGATCAAATAGGGATAGAAGGTGATACCCAGGAATCTGAAAATCCGGTGGATCAGAATTTTCAAATACATGTGTTTCACATAAGGCGAAAACATCCGGCTGATGGAGACAAACGTGAGCGTATACAGAAAAAAAATTCGTTCTCAGCCCACGTATGTTACAGAAGTCGATTCGAAACCGACCTCTCATCACAACACAAAAAAGATTCAAATAAAACGCAAAGTACGGATATCTCTATGCTAGTGTTATACCTTCATCACCAAAACAGATCAACAACGATTAACACAAATACATCCGTACTAACACGAATATGGTGGACGGTTATAGGGGGTACACAATGGACAATGCCATAAAAGGACCATAAAAGCCCTGATCTGGTCAACGCCGAAAAAGACCATCAACTTTCGTATTTTCACAAATTGACACAAACACAGCGGACTAAATATAAAAACGTGTGGACACGACAAAAGACAAAACACTACTTTGTCATTCCGTTTGTAATTTCTACAATATTGATCTAAGACCATATAAAGTTAATATATTCTGGCTTCTTATGAGAAGGGAAGTTCAAATCCGGTTGTCTGTCTGTCCGTCTGTCCGTCCGTTGAAATGGGTTTTCCGAAGACCCCAGATATGATGGAGGCTAGGCTTTTATACATTTATAACTCAGGAAGATCGGTCCATAAATGGCTGAGATATGAGCAAAAAACCAAGACTACCTTTTTTTTTAAACATACCCATTTTCGGGAACAATAGATCTTCTCGATTCCAAGTTTTATAATCTAAGTAAATGGTTTTTTCTTCCTTAAAACGTGGGTATATAAATCTGCCAAATCGGTTAAGAAATGGTCAAGTTATTAGCAAAATACTCCAAAAATGGGCTAAAAAGCATCAACATTTTTATAAAAACTAAATTTTTAGAGCTGTTACATGACCTATGGATACGTCTTATATATCAAAAGATCGGAAAATTTTGCTGCAAAACTCGGAAAAATCGGTTCAGATACAAAAAAGTTATTACCAAAATAAAATTTTTTTTAATAAAAATACCTATTTTCGGGAACCGTAGATCTTTCCGAGTCCAAGTTTTATTACCAAAGTAAATGGTAAATTTCTTCCTAAAGACGTAAATCGATTGGAAAATGCCCGAGTTATGACCAAATTACTGAAATACCAATATTTACTTTTTTTTATAAAATTAAGTTGTTTTATTTGCGTCACCACACCCCCCCTCCTTTTCCATTTGTTTACAGGCACCAGCATCATGTCCAATATGACTTCCGTTATCACTCTGCTTTTAAACTGTGATCTATTTAACGAAATAATTTCTACAAATAGTGATTGGGAATTTTTGCATCTTAAAAACTTGCAAAAACAGATAAATCTATTGTATGGCAACACGCCAGTGGTGGTGGTGTGTTTCCCTTTTTCGCATATTCACCTTTCATACCCAAACAACAAACTCACACAAAGATATTTGCTTATATGAAAAAAATATTCCACGGCCTATTTACTTATATTAAAGTTAAGTTCGCATGCGTACCAGTGGTCGAGTGGTCTAGCCGTTATGTCACAAGTAATCGTCTGAGTGTTGACGGGTTCAAATCCCATTCGATAAAATTTTTTTTTCTCTTGGTATTTATAAATTATTTTTAATTAAATAAAAAATATATCAGTGTTTGCTATTTTTACTTTTATATCCTTAAAAAAACACTTTTTTTTATAAAATTTAGACTTTTGTTCTAAATAAATGCGCATTTTTTTATGTGGCTAATAATTTTATATAAAAACCAAACAATTTATTTTTGGTAATACCCTTAATATCTCAAAACAAGAAATTCCGACTTAAGCCATTATTATTTAATGCCACAGATATATTATATATGTATGTAGATTATTCTTATCGCACCATGGTGAAGGGGTTTTATATTAATTTTGCAAATAATAGAAAAACCTTTTATTTATTTTTTTTTTACTTTTAATTAAATATTTGATAATATGTTTTTGTAATATTAAAATAATTTAAAATAAAAACTTAAATATTCTATAAACATATTTTTCATCTTTAATTGTTTTTTGCTCAATACAAATCTAGCTAGTCATACCTAATAATTGAAAAAAAACAAGATAATTCATACTTATCACCTATTTTGCTAAAGTTCTTTCGTGTGATTTGGTTTAGTTAGTGTGACTTGTGTTGCTTTGTTGCTGTTTGGTGTGAATTCTCTTTACACTTCGTATTTGGTCGTTTATAACACACTAATTACAATTAATTTCCAATTGTGTGTTTTTATATATTTTTTGTAATATGTGTTTTGCACAACATAGCATTTGATTCGTTAGCAAAGAGTGAGCGACAATCAGTATTTAAAATACAAACGAATGTCTTGAAACGGTTTTTAAATGCATTTGTGCAGAGGTTTACTGTGGAGATTCAAACTCATAAATTAAATCTAATAAACATGTTTTAAAAGAGACATATGTATCATAACATGTATAATACACATCGTTACTGATATAGGGTACATCTTTTTCAGGAAGTGATTTATCCCTCAGAATGCCGATAAGTTGCTCATGCCCATCCTTAAACGCACGAAAATCTTCTAACAATGTCTGTACATACCCTTTGGTCTTAGCGTCTGCAGGCTTAGAATTGAATATTATGACCATGTTTGAATATGTTTAAGCATACAATTTTGTTCTTCAATCAACTCCGCAGTTGACTCCATTCTGTTTAGAAGTTATACACGAAATTCGGGATATGTGTCCGTAGCTTGACGGCAGCTGGATATGAGTAAGCGAGATATGAGTCAGCTCAGGGACTGTTCCCGGGTTTCGTCACCAATTAAATGTGTAGGAGGTTTTCGATATGAAAACTTGATCGTAGAAGTTTAAATAAAACTACCAGCTTTTTCACTAAAATATTCTTTATTTATTAAATTTTTCATGTGCTCGTTGTGGTCACTACGACTTCTTCTTTTTTTCTACTCAAAAAAATAAATTCAAATCTATAAATATAATGTAATACAGAACACCAAAAGTATCATTAAAGAATTTTAAACAAACAACCAAAAAAAATTATGTTCCGTTATAATTTGAGCTCAATGATCAGAAACGAAAAAAAAAACCTGAATAAAAATTGCTGAATATAAGATATACATACATATGTATAAACGTACGTACAAATAAGTATGTAATAAGTTGATTTGTATTTAGGGTTTTCAAACATTGATTTTAAAAGTATTTAGGGATAAAGAAAAAATTTAGTTGGTTGTATATTTTGTTTTGGGAACTGAAAAACTCACAAACACAAAGTGTATAAAATGGTTGGGTATTCGCTTACATCAAAAGCATACCGTTTGTTCGACCCTGATAAAAGAATAGTCGTGGAAAAGCGTGACGTTAATTTTGATGAGTCTGAGAGCAGATGCAACACAACTGAGCTCAAAAAAGTCATCAAACGAGCAAGCAGATGACAGCAGTGGCGATGAGCAAAATATTGATAATAAAAGTAGCAATTATGAGAGTGTTGATGGGGTGCATTGCGAGGAGGAGAAACAACAAACAATTGGCAGAGGGAGACCAAAAATATTAAGAACTGATAAGCCTGGTAGGCCGAAGAAGAAGTACAGCACATTAAACATATTGCAGGAACAGCGAATATATACGTCCCAAACTCAGTGGCAGAGGCTCTAAGCAGTGAGTATAGAAATGAATGGCAAAATGCTATGAAAAGTGAATATGATACACTGTTAAAAAACAAGACATGGACATTAGAAGATTTGCCGACCGGACAGCAGGCAATAGGTTCGAAGTGGATTTTAAGTTTAAAGAAGGACAGAGAGGGGACTGTTGAGAAATTTAAGGCTAGACTAGTTGCAAAGGGTTGTTCGCAGAAGTATGGTAAAGATTATAGGGACACATTTTCACCGGTAATTAGGTATGCCACGATACGTATGTTGTTGGCACTGTCGGTTGAATACGACTTGTACTTACATCAGACGGATGTTTGCTCGGCTTATTTAAATTGCGATTTGAGCGATGTAGTATATATGAGGCAACCGGAGTGTTTTTTGAATGAAAAGTACCCCAAACGTGTATTAAGGTTAGATTAGGCTATTTACGGACTTAAAAAGGCAGGTCGGGAGTGGAACATTTAACTTGATGAAGTTTTACCTTCGATGAATTTTACTCCGTTGGAGAGTAAACGATGTTTGTACAAGTTTAATGACAAGAATATAATTATATTTATTGCCGTGTATGTCGACGATATCATTATTGCGTCTAAGTCGCAAGGGGATATTCTGAGAGTCAGGGATGAAATTGTTACGTATTTTGATTGCATCGACAGGGGTCGGCTGGATTATTTTCTAGGTATAGAAATAGAGAGAAATGAGGATTTGGGTGAGATATCTATAAGTCAGGAGAACTATATTGATAATTTACTGTGTGAAAATGACATGAGGGATTGCAGGAGCGTAAGCACACCTTTGGATGCAGATTTTCAGGTGAAGTGTGGGAATGAGAATTGTTAAAGGGTGGACGCCGGTGGGTATCAGTCGCTCATAGGTTCTCTTATGTATTTAGCACGACAAGACCGGATATTTTACATTCGGTGTCAAAGTTGGCTCAATGTAATACGGATCCACACAGGGAACATTTGAGTGGTGTAAAACTTGTTTTAAGGTATTTGTCTGCCACCAAGGGTTTAAAGATTACATACAGAAAGACAGGAAAGCCAATAGTGGGATATGTTGATTCTGATTGGGGAAGCAATACATTGGATAGAAGATCCTATACGGGCTACGCATTCTTTATTGGTGGTAGTGTATTTTCGTGGGAATCCAGAAAGCAACAAACAGTTGCTGTTAGTAGCACAGAGGCCGAATATGTTGCGTTATCAACGGCGGCGAAGGAGGAAATTTATTTGCGGAGACTAACAAAAGAGATGGGTTTACAAGAGGGTGAAGGACCAATAGTTTTGTATGGGGATAATTTGAGTGCGCGACAATTGACTTAGGATCATACTTATCATTCGAGGACAAATCATATATATATAAGGTATAATTTTGTAAGAGATGCAGTAAAGGACAAAAAGCTGGAGGTGAAGTACGTTCCAACAGAAAATATGATCGCGGCTATTTTGACAAAGAATTTGGATAAGGTTGAGCTTATATATTTTGTTAAACAATTAGGTTTACGATGATAATGTATGTAAATTTTGTTTGGTGTTTTAACTTAAATGAATATTATAATATTATAAGTTAATTGGAATTGAATGTTTATGTTTTATTATTAGTATATATGCACTTGTGTTGAGGAGGAGTGTTGAAGGTTACACATTTTTTATAATTTATATGGCAACACGATTACATACTATACTGGTTACTTTTTATAGAACTAAGTAATAATAATTACAACTCTGTAAATATATGTATGTACAAATTATGAACATAGCTTTTAAGATTTTACTTTCTTATAAACGGTTGAATTGAAAACGTTGTGCTTTATTTATGTGCGGAGAAGTTATAGTGTGTTTATGAAAGTAAAAACAAAAATACACCTAATTATACGTAACATATTGAAACTGGTCTTCCCTCGCTTTTTTGGAGACTGAGTTTGCATTTTAGTTATATCAGGAGGGGCTTAAATTTACCTATCAGTAGGCTGCCCCGATTCCTTGCCGAAAAGGCATTTCGACATAACACTTTTTATCTGCCCTGGAGATTATTATGCAGTGAAATCGGCATAACGTAGGATATTGAGATTAGGAGGACCTATATTAAATTTGTTCACAATCAGAGTGCCAGAGACTCTAGATTTCACGATATTTACCCCACACTTCAGCATAATATCCGCCCATACTTTTGGGAAGGTAATTCAGCACAAGTAGTTAGCTTGATACTAAAAGCTAGAGGAGGCCTTCTTACGCTCGTGCATTTAGTGGAAACACTGTTGACATTTGTACACTCTGTAACTGTAATGAACAGGAAAACACACATCATTTAATGGCAGATGCCCTATTTTTTTTTTGCTGATTCGTTATTTTATTTATTTATTTTATAAAATGCGGATATCACATGCAACAAGATATAAACCTTTTTAATTACAGTATGTGATCTTATAGCGATACAATCAATTTGTGATAGTGTGAAAATCGCTACGTAATATGGACAGTATTTTATCAAAAATTTCTATCCCAATTCGTGTGGTCAGGGTCATTCTTAAGAAAATATCGTATTTTAGCAATGATTCCCCTATTCGCACGCTAACAAGCATTCGCCTGTGGTGAGTAGAAACCGGTGGTTATATGCATGATGCTACATGCATGAAAGAACTCTTTTATTTCCTTCGACGTAAACTGTTTTGCGTTGTCACTGTGGGCATACTGCGGTACACCATAAGTGCAAATAATCTCATTCTGGAAAAATTCTATTACGTTACTTGATGTCGCCGATCTTAAAGGCTTCAAGAACAAAAATTGCCAATACTTATAAATAACTGGAAATTTGTGCAGGGATAATGACGACTGGTGACTGTGTGCAGGGATAATGACCTAAGAAATCACAACATAGTCTTTGGAAATTACTATTGGTTACGGTTTGATATCGCATAGGTGGGCGTAATACATGGTTAGGTGGTTTTATCATTTTGAAGTCATCGCAGTTACTAACAAATATCTTGACGAAGGACAAATTTGGATCTCGTCCTCATCAAATCGGGATAAGATGTACGGCACCACGTTCAGTGAACCCTTCCGGTGTTCAATAGAGAAGACAACATTTTGAAGTTTAAGGCTCCACCGAGCCAGTCTGCCATATACATTTTTCTGGCCTATAAGCTAGCGTAGACTAGAATGGTGCGATATAATTTTAAATGAAAGTCCCTTAACATACTGCCTAGCGTTCCAGCCCCATCACCATGTAGTTTTAAACGGAAGTCCCTTAACATACTGCCCAAATCACCATGTAGTTCCGCTGTGCCTTATTCAACTTCTGGGATACCAACGCGATCGGATGTTCCTTTCCCTCAGCATCTAACTGGAACAAAATGACGAATTCCCTGTTAAAGTCGGGCTGAGCCAGTACAGGAGCAACTGAGAGTGCATGTTTCAGATGATGGAAAGAATCTACAGCTTCAGGGCTGAGACTGCTTATTCGATTTGCGTAAGCAATCTGTAAGGGGTCCTGTGAGATCAGAAAAGTACTTGATAAACGTGCGATACCAGTTTGCCATACCTATGAAACGCCTAACTTGCCGTGGTGTTTTCGCCAGGGGATCATTAACCATTGCCTCTACCTTTTCGGGGTCAGCTCGCAGTCCGCCAGCTTCAATGCGATACCCAAGATACTTTATCTCGCGTTGGCAAAATTTACTCTTGATTTTCGTTGACCGTCAGGCCGGCAGATTTAAGACACTGTGCAACTTCACCCAATAAACGCATATGATTATCAAAGTCTGAGCTACATACCAGAAGGTCGTTTAAATATATAAAATCATTGTCACTTAATTTAGATGGAAATATTTGTGGAGATAAAAGGCTACGCCTAAACAAGCTGCTTGGGACAAGGTTGGAACAATATAAAAAATTATTGATTTTAAAAGTTACTGGAAGTGTGAAGTGACCTTTAACTTGGGTTTTTGATCCATTTGCTGTGGATATACACAAATGAAATTTACCATATTGAATATTACACTTAGCCAAAAAATCTAAGCTTCCCTGGCCCAAGACTGTTACATTTGTCCCTGAGACCAAAAGAACAGACAATTCGGTGTCAAAGATTTTTATTTTTGCATAGGGTCTCCCATCACCTGAAGTTATCAAGCAAGTGGTTTCTAATATTTTTCTATAAAATTTTCTAAGGACATATCGTTTACGACATTTTAAGATTTTTTTTTCAAATTGCAGGTTTAAAATATAGTTGTACGTCTGGTGGTTTTGGTGGACCGGAGAGTAAATCCCTCTGTGAAGGTTTACTCTCTATATTCAACTGAAACTCGGGTTTTATTTCGAGGAACGAACATCCTCGGTCGCCCACTCGCTCCGACGCCTGTTTCCCTGATGTGGATTTTTGCACTCTGGTGTAGTAACACCCCTTTGTCCACATTTGAAACAGAAAAGGGATCGAGTCTTTTCCGTGTTATACATATAGCTGCGGCCAGTGTTCAGACAGTTCCAACAGATAATTCGACCCGTACTCTCTCGTGTGGCCATAATCAAATTTTCGTTTAAAATGGTTTCAATAAACCCAGTTAGATGGACAAAATCCTGCAGATTTTCCGTAGTCAAATGAGAGAGAGATCGCTCGAGTATAGCGCAATTCGAAACATCCCTGCCGTTAAGACTTCTGTCCGATTGAACACTAGAATTCAGTGATCTCTGAACCGAGGATGTCCTAACAGCTCTTATGCTTGTGTCCGACCGCAAAGCCCCTAAGCTGACCGTACAGTTTGATCTTTGACCTGCCGAAATTTTACCACGTCCCATTAATATTTCGCACTCCCACAGAAGTCCTACCTCTTACACTAGATGATGCCTGATTGCGCGCGACTGACCTTCTTTTATCTGTCCCGGACCGCGTACTATACTTGTGCATAATGCACCATTCACCCAGAGAATAGAAGTGTGGCCTACTAAGCAGAAGTTTATTAAATTAATTCCAAAAAAAAATTTTTTGTTAGGCAAATATCAAAGTTGTTCGAGGACGCGAGTTAGTTAAGCAAGCGAGGGATGAAAAAAAAGTTAAAATTGTGGAAAATAAATGCTCAAAAGGGTCTAAAAGTATTCAAAAATGGAAAAAATTAAGAAAAAGTATTTGCGAATAATTATTCGTAAACAAGGGGTTAAACATGGACTTATTTTAAATTTTTTCACAACCGTATTCTAGAATCTTTAAGAATAACTGAATATGAGAAATTTCTTATGAGTGCCAGAGACTCTAGATATGTACCCCACACTAATATAATATCCGCCCATACTTTTGCGAAGGTAATTCAGCACAAGTAGTTAGCTTGGTACTAAAAGCTGGAGGAGGCCTTCTTACGCTCGTGCATTTAGTGGAAACACTGTTGACATTTGTACACTCTGTAACTGTAATGAACAGGAAAACTCACATCATTTAATGGCAGATGCCCTATTTTTTTTTTGCTGATTCGTTATTTTATTTATTTATTTTATAAAATGCGGATATCACATGCAACAAGATATAAACCTTTTTAATTACAGTATGTGATCTTATAGCGATACAATCAATTTGTGATAGCGTGAAAATCGCTACGTAATATGGACAGTATTTTATGAAAATTTCTATCCCAATTCATGTGGTCAGGGTCATCCTTAAGAAAATATCGTATTTTAGCAATGATTCCCCTATTCGCACGCTAACAAGCATTCGTCTGTGGTGTGTAGAAACCGGTGGTTATATGCATAATGCTACATGCATGAAAGAACTCTTTTATTTCCTTCGACGTTAACTGTTTTGCGTTGTCACTGTGGGCATACTGCGGTACACCATAAGTGCAAATAATCTCATTCTGGAAAAATCCTATTACGTTACTTGATGTCGCCGATCTTAAAGGCTTCAAGAACAAAAATTGCCAATACTTATAAATAACTGGAAATTTATGCAGGGATAATGACGACTGGCGACTGTGTGCACGGATAATGACCTAAGAAATCACAACATAGTCTTTGGAAATTACTATTGGTTACGGTTTGATATCCCATAGGTGGGCGTAATACATGGTTAGGTGGTTTTATCATTTTGAAGTCATCGCAGTTACTAACAAATATCTTGACGTCGCTTGCGATCTTTGGCCAGAATTACGTTTGCCTGATTCGATACAGTGTCTTAAAGAAACCCCATGACAACCTTCGCCGTGAGCCGATTTGATTATCCCCTCCGCCAATGTCCTAGGTAACAATCTCCAGAGGTCTTCCTTGATTCATTTCCGTTGCCAAATGTTACTCGCTTGTAAACGTGGTTTCCCGAAATGCGCAGGTCTGGCAAAAGTTCCATATTTATAATTATTTCTTCTCTAATTTTGTTATACTCTGGGCTATCGAATTCGGGCGATTGTAGTCTGTTTCAGGCAAGGAAGGACAAATTTGGATCTCGTCCTCATCAAATCCGGATAAGATGTACGGCACCACGTTCAATGAACCCTTCCGGTGTTCAATAGAGAAGACAACATTTTGAAGTTTAAGGATCCACCGAGCCAGTCTGCCATATAAATCTTTCTGGCCTATAAGCTAGCGTAGACTAGAGTGGTACTTTATAATTTTAAATGCAAGTGCCTTAACGTACTGCCTAAATCTCTTTACGCAAATTACGGCCGCCAAGCGTTCCAGCCCCATCACCATGTAGTTTTAAACGGAAGGCCCTTAACATACTGCCTAAATCTTTTTACGCAAATTACGCAAATTTTATAAACAAATTGATGTTATGATGGTTTCTGAAACTCATCTGACCTCAAGAAATACGTTTAAAATCAATGGATATATATTATATGATACCAAGAATCCTCGAGGTAGAGCTTGTGGAGGTTCTGCCATTTTGATAAAAAACCGAGTAAAACACTACTTAATGTGTGATCATCTGGAAGACTATCTCCAAGCAACGAACATTTGCGTTGAGGAATTAAATCGAAACCTAGTAATTTCATCATTATACTCCCCACCTAGATTTCCAATATCAGAAAGCCAATACAATAAATATTTCAAATCATTAGGACCCTGCTTCCTGGCTGCTGGCGATTACAACGCTAAACACACTTTCTGGGGGTCACGACTTATTACACCTAAGCGTCGTGTCTTGTATAACACAATTTGTAAATTGGATCTAAATGTGGTCGCGAGCGGACAACCAACATATTGGCCTACTGATCAGCAAAAAGTTCCAGATGTCATAGATATTGGAGTGGTTAAAAACATCCCCGCAGACACGGTTTATGTTGAAGCTTCCTTAGAATTATCTTCTGATCACACACCTACAATTCTTACTATAACAAACCCTAATAGAATCGTATCTCCGTCTGGTTACTTATCGACATCAGCCTCACAAATAAATTGGTTAAAATATAAAAAATATCTCAGTACCCATTGCACTGAAAATATTCCGCTTAGTACACCGGAGAATGTGAAACTCTCTATTGTTAATTTTGACAGCTATCTAAAACTAGCTGCTCAACATTCTAGCGTAAACCCTAAAAAAATCAAAAAATATTAAAATATATTCTACGGATGTTGAGCGTCTCTTGACTGAAAAAAGGAGAGCTCGAAGAGAGTGGCAATTGCATAGATCCCTTCAACTTAAGAATTTACTAAAAGAGTGCACAAAAAGGCTAAGAAAGTTACTGCAGACCCAAAAAACATCATTCTTTGAAAAATATCTTAAGGAACTCGATGCAACTTCTCAATCAGACTACTAATTATGGCGTGCTGCTAGAAATCTTAAAAGACCAGTTATCATTAAACCACCATTAATAAACTCAAATGGAAGTTGGGCACGAAATGATATAGAACAAGTAAGAGTGCTATATTCGGCTATGCCGAATCTTATGTGGTGACACAAATAAAACAACTTAATTATATAAAAAAAAGTAAATATTGGCATTTCAGTAATTTGGTCATAACTCGGGCATTTTCCAATCGATTTGATAGATTTATACACCTACGTCTTTACGAAGAAATTACCATTTACTTTGGTAATAAAACTTGGACTCGGAAAGATCTACGGTTCCCGAAAATAGGTATTTTTATTAAAAAAAATTTTATTTTGGTAATAACTTTTTTGTATCTGAACCGCTTTTTCCGAGTTTTTCTTTTGATATATAAGACGTATCCATAGGTCATGTAACACCTCTAAAAATTTAGTTTTTATAAAAATGTTGATGCTTTTTAGCCCATTTTTGGAGTATTTTGCTAATAACTTAACCATTTCTTAACAGATTTATATACCCACGTTTTAAGGAAGAAAAACCCATTTACTGAGATTATAAAACTTGGACTCGGGAAGATCTATTGTTCCCGAAAATGGGTATGTTTAAAAAAAAAATTTTATTTTGGGTATTACTCTTCCATTTTTGGGAGAAAGGTTTCAGGGTTTTCGGGAAATATATGCTGCTGACATTTTGGTCTATAAAACGTGTTCATATGTCATACTAGAGCCCTAAAATTTAAAATTTTGAGTATTTTCCATAATGTCTTTGTACGGGAGGTACCACGCCCACTTTTCCAATCGCGCCCATATTTTGTGGGATACTGTGTATTGATAACCGATATGTTTGTACCTAATTTGGGAACTTTAGCTCGTTTTGTTCTCCAGATATACAGAAATGTATAACGTCTTTGTATGGGAAGTGCCACACCCACATCTCCAATCCCGCCCATTTTTTTTAGAGAGTTTGTGTATTGGCAAGCAACATGTTTGTACTTAATTTGAAAGCTGTAGCTCTTACCGCTCTCGAGATATGCAGAAAAAAAGAATTTAAAAAACAACAACAACATGGGATTTATGGAAAAAATTAGAGGTAGTCGTGGTGTTTTGCTCATATCTCAGCAATTTATGGACCGATCTTCCTGAATTTCAATAGCAAACAATTCCGGACTATTTGTGACATAAATGTATAAAAACCTAGCCTCCACCATATCTGGGGTCTTCGGAAAACCCATTTGAACGGACGGACAGACGGACAACCAGATTTGAACTTCCCTTCTCATAAGAAGCCAGAATATATATACTTTATATGGTCTTAGATCAATATTGTAGAAATTACAAACGGAATGACAAAGTTATATATACCCTTTTACCTTCGGTGAAGGGTATAAAAAGGAAATATTTTTGTTAATCATTTGAAACCCATATTTACCCCTCATACATCTCTCGATATTGCGGAGGAGTTAATGCCTGTTGCTGTTAGAGCAGCTGTTCTACTAAGATTTGAGATAAGAGAAATCGAAAAGGCTATTCATGATTTAAAACCCAAGAAAGCCCCTGGTTTTGATAAGATCAGTAACAAAATGCTTTTGGAGCTTCCCGTCATAGCAAAGAAAATTATTCTCCTGATTTTTAATGCTATTTTACGCCTTGAATACTACCCTCAAGAATGGAAAGTATCCTAAGTTACCATGATACCTAAACCAGGACAGGATCCTACAAAAGTTGAGTCATATAGACCTATAAGCTTATTGTCTAATATATCAAAGCTGTTAGTGTCAAAATTAGCCCCAATTTTAAATGTAAATAGATGTATTCCTAACCATCAATTCGGCTTTAGAAGAGAACATAGCACAATTGAACAAACCCATCGTATAGTAAACGCCATAAGAAAAGACTGAAGAAAAAAATATTATTCCGACCTCTTCATCGATGTTTCTCAAGCTTTTGATAAAGTCTGGCATGAAGGGTTATTACATAAATTGAAGTTAAACTTACCAGTAAACACACACAAGCTGTTAGAAAACTACTTAGTCGGTCGAAGGTTTATTATTAAAGAAGGTGATTTTATAAGTTCAACTCAGACAATTGATGCTGGAGTCCCTCAGGGAAGCATCATGGGCCCACTGTTGTACCTAATATATACCTCAGACATGCCAACAAATAACCACACCCTAACTTCAACATTTGCTGATGATACAGCTTTTTTAAGCGTACACAAGCAATTCAAATTAATTGGCTTATTGGAAGAAATTCTGTTCTTAGCCTCGATTGCAAACTTCTACTCTACAACTCTATATTATAGCCAATCTGGTGCTACGGTATTCAGCTATGGGGCACTGCCTCGGCCTCGAAAAAATTCAAAGGCGCCAAAATAAAGTTCTTCGAATAATCACAGTCGCTCCCTGGTATGTTAAAAACTCAAATATTCACAAGGATCTCAATGTGCCATTAGTAAAAACTATTATTTCGTAGTATGCAGTAAAATATTTAAAAAGGCTTGAGTCGCACCCAAATCCACTAGCTCGAAATATTTGAAATGACAGCGGCCACTCTAGATTAAGGAGAAGAGATACTGCAGGACTCATCCGACGAGAAGACCGCTAAAAATCTACATGTGAATAGAAGCCGTGAATAGAAAAATTTTCGTCTAGCATTGGCAGGACAAAAATTAAGTATTAGTATAAGATTTGACTAATTATTGTTAGTTCATACTTAATATATGAAGATTCAATAAATAAATAATGAAAATAAAAAAAATAAAAAAAAAATTACAGCTGCCAAGCGTTCCAGCCCTACACCATGTAGTTCCGCTGTGCCTTATTCAACTTCTGGGCTACTAACGCGATCTGATGTTCCTTTCCCTTAGCATCTAACTGGAACAAAATGACGAATTCGCTGTTGAAGTCGGGCTGAGCCAGTACAGGAGCAACTGAGAGTGCATGTTTCAGATGATGGAAAGAAAGTATGCACCGTCTTAGCTTCAGGGCTGAGACGGTTTATTCGATTTGCGTAACCAATCTGTAAGGGGTCCTGTGAGATCAGAAAAGTTTTTGATAAACCAGTTTGCCATACCTATGAAACGCCATACTTGCCCTGGTGTTTTCGCCAGGGGATCATTAACCATTGCCTCTACCTTTTCGGGGTCAGCTCTCAGTCCGCCAGCTTCAATGCGATACCCAAGGTACTTTATCTCGCGTTGGCAAAATTTATTCTTGATTTTCGCTGACCGTAAGGCCGGCAGATTTAAGACACTGTGCAACTTCACCCAATAAACGCATATGATTATCAAAGTTTGAGCTACATACGAGGAGGTCGTTTAAATATATAAAATCATTGTCACGTAATTTAGATGGAAATATTTGTGGAGATATAGCAAACACTTGCCAAAAGGTTACGCCTAAATAAGCTACTTGGGACAAGGTTGGCACGATATAAAAAAGTATTGATTTTGTAACTCTTTTAAAAGTTACTGGAAGTGTGAAGTGACCTTAAACTTGATTTTTTGATCCATTTGCTGTGGATATACACAAATGAAATTTACCATATTTAATATTATACATAGCCAAAAAATCCAAGCTTCCCTGGCCCAAGACTGTTACATTTGTCCCTGAGACCAAAAGACCAGACAATTCGGTGACAAAGATTTTTATTTTAGAATAGGGTCTCCCATCACCTGAAGTTATTAAGCAAGTGGTTTCTAATATTTTTCTATAAAATTTTTTAAGGACATATCGTTTACGACATTTTAAGATTTTTTTTGGAAATTGCAGGTTTAAAATATGGTTGTACGTCTGGTGGTTTTGGTGGACCGGAGAGTAATTCCTCTGTGAAGGCTTACTCTCTATATTCAACTAAAACTCGGGGTTTGTTTCGAGGAACGAACATTCTCGGTCGCCTACTCGCTCCGACGCCTGTTTCCCTGATGTGGATTTTTGCACTCTGGTGTAGTAACACCCCTTTGTCCACATTTGAAACAGAAAAGGGATCGAGTCTTTTCCGAATAATACATATAGCTGCGGCCAGTGTTCAGGCAGTTCCAACAGTTAATTCGGGAATAGTCCTCCTTAACATAAGGTATACCTATAATCAGAGCCTCTACTTGTGGATCAAATTCGTCCTCCGAGCATTCATCGCGTATTGGATCATTTGGGTCAATGGAAACTTCGTCCACTTGGCGAGCTCGGTTATTTGGTTATTTTGAAATGGTATTTGACCTCAGAAATTTCTCCGTTCCCTGAGCAAATCACGATATGAGCCCAAGTCATCAGGTGTAGAAATAAAAGTCATATTCAACAACTCGGGTCTAACACATTTCCTAGTTATCTTTATAAGGGCGTCATCGTTAATGGGGTTCTCCAATTTCAAATTTAGTCTAACTATAGCGGAGTGAAAGTCATCATTCCTATTTTTGGAAGCTGTTTTCTGGGCTCTCCAATGCCACTTGTCGAGTAATGGCCCCTTTAAATGACGGGTATGTTTCCATGGGGTTTTGTTTGATATGCATTTAAAGCCACGTTTCCTCTTTCCCTTTATAAAACATGGAAATTCGCCATTAAATAGTCCAGTGGACATTGACTTCGCTCAGTGAGGGTATATATTTAAAAAAAGAAGTCGGATACATCCTCTTCACCGCTAAACGAAACGTTCCAGTCTTTTAATTTTATAAACATGGAGGCCGAAGAAGCATTTGAGTTCATATTGAACTTTAGGAATTTATTCGCGGAGGCACCTTAGTAAGCGTCGAACCTCTGGGCTTTCCCAGATCCCTCCTAATATAGTTCAGTTCTAGTCTGAAGTCCTCCTGAGTGCTCCTCATGGCATTCCTCACATAGTTAATCAACGTGTCCATGTTACCCATGCCTGACGACAAGGCGCCATCCTCACGAGAAGGTGGACCCATACTCTCTCGTGTGGCCATAATCAAATTTTCGTTTAAAATGTGCGGGTTGTCAATAAACCTAGTTGGATGGTCAAAATCTCGCACATTTTCCGTAGTCAAATGAGAGAGAGATCGCTCGAGTATAGC
This sequence comes from Pollenia amentaria, assembly GCA_943735925.1. Lineage (NCBI taxonomy): Eukaryota > Metazoa > Arthropoda > Insecta > Diptera > Polleniidae > Pollenia > Pollenia amentaria. Next base: position 121,230,673 of record OX031006.1, on the reverse strand, counting down.
GCAATTCGAAACCTCCCTGCCGTTAAGACTTCTGTCTGATTGAACACTAGAATTCAGTGATCTCGGAACCCAGGATGTCCTTACAGCTCTTATTCTTGTGCCCGACCACAAAGCCCCTGAGCCCCGATATTCTACCAAGCCCCTTAATATTTCGCACTCCCGCAGAAGTCCTACCTCTTACACTAGATGATGCCTAATTGCGCGCGACTGACCTACTTTTATCTGTCCCGGACCGCGTACTATAAAAACCATTAACAGTTCAATAAAATAACCACAATACTAATTATTGTTAACAGCTAAGGCACGAGCTATGTTTACATTTGTCCTTAAAGTTGTGCTGAAAAAGGTCAACAAGAAAAAAGAAAGACAAAAACAGGAAAAACAAAAAAATGTACTTTGGATTTCAAGAAGAATTCTTGACAAAAAGTGCGAAAAAACAGAAGTTAGAAAGAACATGTAAATCAATTAAAAATAGATAGTCATTCATTCAAAAAGCAAATTTCGATCTACCAAGTTGAAATACCATTTGGTTTTTTGATGTTTGACTATTGACGTCATCCGGCTGCAATAGCCGAGTGAGTAAGACGTCAAACCCCACTGAAGAGATTGTGTGGTTACAATCGAACTTAAGCCTAATTAAAATATCTTAACTTAGTCACATGAAATTGAAATCGATGAAGATTTTTAGTTTAGGTAGAGGAAAGTGGTCCTCAAAGTATGAGGTATAGAAAAGGATATATTTTTATGAACTTTCAAATTGGGAGAATTTTCAAAATTTGTTCGATTTCAATTTCACGTGATTTCGATTTACAGAACATGCCCGATTATCTTTCTTAAATGTATTTGCTTGGTCTCCTTGTTGTTTTTTCCCCTTTTGTTGTTTTGATTAAAATTAAGCCTAAGCATTTTACTTCAGGTATGTTTTGACCTAACAAATATTTGTCGAAGATCTGACACCTTACGTGACCAATCGACCAAGCTTAAGCTTAACTTAAAAAAAAAACTAAATAACAACCCCGTGCCTTCTGCTGATATTTCTAATGTTTCGCCTGCAACGCTGCCTCTACAAATATACCAACTAGAAACCAGAATGTGTGTCGATTGTTTTCGTATAATGCTGCCAACCATAATAGTAAACTTAAATTTGGTAATTTGTTTACATATATTAACAATATTGATGTTTGTTTTTCGAGACACATGTTCTTGCTGATAACCGAATACATTTTGCAAGTTTCTTTAAAAATTATGGTTTTTACTGGGTGGACGCCACAAAAAATCACTCATCGGGTCGGGCCATTGGTGGTTGTATGCATGGGTTTAAAAAAATTGTACAAAAAAATACTCTTTTTAAAAGTTTCCTAACGGTGTTTCTCTATCGGCTAAAATAAATAATGTTTGTTTTCACTTCATTCCAACGTATATTAATTGCACTAGCTTGTCTCGTGACTTTGATAAGTTTGAAGATTTTATATATAGCTTAAACGATGCATCATTCTGCATTGTTGGCGACCTGAATGCTAGGGTTTCTGATGCTCAATTTCTTGATGTGAGCATGTTGATTGATACGCCTTTGCTCTACCAGTTTCGTATATCCAAGGACACAATTTTGGATGGCAAAGGGAAAAAATTGATGCCTGTTTTCGATAACGTGGGTGATGTTTCCGGACTGTAGGGGATGTTAAAGGGGAATATACATTTTGTGGGGTTATGGGAAGTTCAATAATTGATTATTGTATATGTTCACTCAGTGTTATGAAATTGCTTTCTGACTTCCATATCCCTAGTAAGCCCTTTTCTGACCAAATGCCTTCTACTGTCTCACTGTGTTCGTAGAACAATCCTCTAACGAAAGACCTGTCACTCCTCCAGAAGCTTCCATGGTTACCCAAATCTGGGGAGGTACATTGGCCCACTAAGCGAACTTGCTAACTCTAAATATCTGCAATCTTCCCTGAGTATACAGGAAAAAGTTGTTATATGCACTGACTGGTTTTAGGAATCATTTTGACCCCAAGAACAAATGGCTTGATTCTCAATGTGAAAATGGTCGTAGAAGTATGCTTGATAAGCTGAATCAATATCGTAAAGCAAACACGGAAATCAGACGAAGATGCTTTATAGACAGTAGAGCCAAATATCCCAGGTTATGTGACGAGAAAAAGTTTAAGTTTAAAATTAACAGCATTTTAAAGCTAAATGGAGTTAGAAATAGTGGTGAATGGTGGGAGCTTGCTAATTCGTTAAGGAATTGTCAACCAAAGGTAGAAAAAAATTTGAGCATATCTAATTTTTGCGACTATTTTAAGTATCTTTTATCACAAGAAGGCGTTGATTGTGATAACTTATTACCCTAGGTTAATATTAATGACCCCTTTCTTGATTCACCTTTTAAGCTGAGAGAACTTGATTTAGTACTAAAAGATTAAATAAGGCTCCTGGTTGGTACAGAATGAGTTACGAATTCTATAAAAAGGGCCATTATATTTCTAAGCGATGTCTTGGCGCTTTTCAATGTTATTTTCATGCGGGAAGATATCCCAGACTCTTTCCGCAGCCCGATTATAATTTCATTTTTCAGAAAAGGAGACATTAATGTTGTTTCAAACTATAGAGGACTGTCACTTCTCGATTCTTTTCACAAAGTCTTCACGGGCATATTACTTAATCGTAGCTGGATAGATTGTCAAAATATTATCAATGAGTATCATGCGGGATTTCGCAATAATTATTGTACGGTAGACAATTTGTTTAATTTAATCAGCATTGTTATTTTAAACTTTAGTCAGAGAAAAAGCACCTATGCTTTCTTCATAGACTTCTCCTCAGCTTTGTTTAAATTTACTTGTCATAAGCTGCCCCGATTACTTGCCGAAGAGACAGTTCAACATAACACTTTTTATCTGCCCCACTGGAGATCATTTTGCAGTGAAATCATAACTTAGGATATTGAGATTAGGAGGACTTATATTAAATTTTTACACAACCGTATACTAGTATCTTTAAGAATAACTGAATATGAGAAATTTCTTATGTGTGCCAGAGACTCTAGATTTTATAATATGTACCCCATACTTCAATTTAATATCCGCCCATACTTTTACGAAGGTAATTCAGCACAAGTAGTTAGCTTGATACTAAAAGCTGAGGAGGCCTTCTTACGCTCGTGCATTTAGTGGAAACACTGTAGGCATTTGCACACTCTGTATCTGCAATGAACAGGAAAACACACATCATTTAATTGGCAGATGCCCTATTTTTTTTTTACTGATTCATTATTTTATTTATTTACTTTATAAAATGCGGATACAATCAAATTGTGATAGCGTGAAAATCGCTACGTAATATGGACAGTATTTTATGAATATTTATATCCCCGTTCTTGTGCTTAGGGTCATACTTAAGAAAATATCGTATTTTAAAAATGATTCCTCTATTCGCACGCTAAGAAGCATTCGCCTGTGGTGAGTAGAAACCGGTGCACAGTGGCGCCCGTAGAGCAAACGAGGTTGCAAAAATCAAAATTTTCATGATCGTCGACGAAGTTTTAAATAAACCCATGTTATAGGAAACTTTTCAACGATTTCAAATATGCTACTCTTAATAATATCACATTTTTAGTTTAGAAGATATAACCGTTCAAAGTTGACCGACTTTCGGTTTTCAAAAAAAACAGACAATTTTTTGTCAATTTATTGCGATATCAGGTGTAATATCACGAAAAATAGGTAACGAATCGCCTTATTTTTTGTTTGTATTGATTGATGTATTTATTAAATGTATAATGATAAAAAAAAATTAACTCTTTGCTTTGTGTTTCTCCTGGTAAATCACTATTTAAAAACTATCCGTTTTTTTCACTATTTTTCAACTTTGACGGAAAATAAAAAAAATCTATATTTTTCTATATTTGCCATATTTGTAAAACCTATTCTTTGATTATTTCTTTACATAATTCAAAAGGTTTTATCTGCCCGTACGTGCCCGTTTGGCTTCTAGAGGTAAAAAAGTTTAAAAAGGCATGGTTGCAGAAATTGTATGGCGTCCATCCCTTATATGTTTTGACTGACAGTAGTTTGATCTAATAGTTTGAAAAAAACTACTCATTGAAATTAGCAGGTACGTACCTCACTTAAACAATACTTTGGCGTACAAATGGTCAAGAACAATATTGACTTATGGTCCCTACAGGTAGGCACAAATCTTATTTGGACACGTGCATAATATCAAAATTGCATTATCAGCCTAAATCCATATGTATGCAGGGAACAGGTAAATTTTTAGGCATGGTAGCATAAGCCTATGTGTTAAATTTTTACAAGAAAGAGGAAACTTGCCGATGCCACCAATGACTTGACCACGAAGCATTTATCGGATAGTGAAAGAGTTAGGTCGCAGATAACCAAATCTGTTGCTAATGCAAGCCCACTGCGACTTAAAAGGATTAAGAAAAGCATTCCCACGCCCACAAACGCACACATTAAAAAGTATGGTTCCGAAGAAGCCTTGGCCTTGTTTATGAACTTAGAACTTTCCAAAGAGAAATATGAGAAACTGCGGGCATCTTTAACGCGACACGGCGCTGACGTTTTACCCGGATACAAGCATATTACGCAAGCCAAAATAAATTCACGACCACTGCATACGGAGTTTACGGAAGTCTCTGCGAAAGCCAATCTGCAGGATCTCATAGGCCATACAGCAAAACGGTTGTTGGAGAGTCTTCCTGAAAATGAGGTGAAAATTCTTCCTGAGAAGTTGACATTGATCAGCAAATGGGACTGCGATGGATCATCCGTTTTCGTTTATAAGCAAAGGATATCTTCCGATGACGCTACAATATCGGACGGAAATATGTTTATGGCATCTGTTGTTTCTTTACGGCTAAAATCTGATGTTTCCCTACGCTGGAAAAATCCACGTCCGTCATCAGTGCATTATTACCGACCAATAATGTTTCAGTTTGCAAGGGAATCGGCAGAACTCATAAGGACCACAGTGAAAGACACTGAAGAACAAATAAGCAAGATTAAGCCTACAAAGCTGCAAATTGGAGAAGGAAAATATATTGAATGCAATTACGAGTTCCACCTGACCATGGTTGACGGAAAAGTCGTAAACGAACTGACAGGAACAACCTCAACAATGTCATGCCCGATTTGCAAAAAGAGTCAGAAGAACTTTGGTAATTTAAACAATTCAACAAATGAGGAGAATTACGAATATGGAATGTCACCATTGCACGCAAGGAAAAGGTGTAAATGGTTAGTCTTTTAGATATACCTTCTCTTACGAATTGTGATGAATATTTTACAGAAAATTTAAAAAATAAATTTTGAAAAAAAATAATTTTTTTAATAGTTTTAAATATAAAATAGAGTCATATTAAGTTGATCATATCTATATTTTCTTCAATGAAGAGAAATTTAAAAAATTCTGTAATATGTTTAAATGTTTTGTTTGAGCATTTTAGAATAAGAGAGAGTAATATGTAATATAGTTTAAATATTCAACATATGTAAGTATATAAATAAACTCAATTTGTGCTCTAACCTAAGCAAGTATGTCATTAATATAAAAAGGCTAAGGGGGTATATTCCACATCATTATCCTAACTTTAAAGGAAACTTAATAAAAATGGTAAATAATTCCTATTTAATAATATTATATTTAATTATTTATTTTTATTATTTTTTTCTTATTTGTTTTTAGATGTATAAAAAAATTGTAAATATTGCCCAAGGTATTAAGCGACTATATTAGAATAGATGATATGCCTTTAAACCAATCTTTGAAAATTGTAAATTTTGAATGGAAAGAAACACAATATGGTCTAAAAGTCATTGCCAATTTAGATGATAATAAATGGTTTTATCTTCCCCATAGAATGATGAAATTTTTAAACAAGGAGGATCCATACTTAACTCAAATGAATGATAAAGTTTGGACAATTATTTACAAGGGGCGTCAATTACCAAATGGACCTGCAATATTCGATTTAAATTATATCTCAACTCTGAAAAAGAAATCCTTACAATAAAGATAATTATAATAAAACAAAAACAAGATATTTTTTAAAATTTTTTATTAATTTTTATTTAAAAATAATTTACATTTTAAAATTTGATTTGTAATAGAAAGGAATCCTCTTCCTCCATAAATTCCTTAACATAGTCAGGCATCTCCTCACTAACATTTGCAGAACATTGCTCCTTCTCTTCCCGCCTTTCATCATTTAAGGCTTTTGAAGTTTTAAGGAATTTCGATTTAGAAGGGCACTCGCATAAAATGCCTTTTCTTATTAAATTTTGTTTTAAAAGTTATGTGTGGACAAAAATCGCAACTTAGTTTACGATGTTCCATTTTTAATTAAATAAAACAATTAAAAAATCTTTTGAAAATACCTCGTAAAACATATATTTATTTACTTATGCACTTATTTTTTTATTTTGATATAAATATACATATATATTTAATGTTAATCAAAGCATATTTTGAAAAATTATCTGTGCTTATTGAACTTTTTAGAACCTTCCGTTCAATAGGTTAAAAAAATGCAATCGTATTCATTTTTAAAGTTTAAAGATTAACCTTGAATATTTGCTTCGCATTAAATTATGAGTCAATAAAACTTTTCGTTAGAGTAAAAAATGCAATCATATGCAATTTTAAAGTTTAAAAATTAACCTTGAATATTTGCTACACATTTATATTGTTACAGCTTTTTTAAGTCTAATAATGTGGTTACAAATAGATTTGGCAACATATGTATATAGTGATGTTTAAGTTCTTCTGATATATCGCACCTTTAATTTTAAATGAGGAACATTAAACAAAAGGAATCCAAGCAAACAAGACCAAAAATGTCTTATTTTAAACAATATCTACAAACATTCTTAAAAGACTTCGAAAATGTGATCATGTTTGAGCACAGGGAGTGCATATATCATTATTTAGCAATGATAGAGGGAAATGAGGACTACGGTGTAGATGACGTCGATGAAGGACTTAACGTGCCTCATTTTGATTGCTGCCCATGGCATAATACAAATTGTAAGGAGGGTCCTATTCCGTGCAGGTGCACGGTATACTACTTAAGAAAAATGAATGTAATAAATTTGATTAATAATTATAAGTTTATATTTAATATGGAACAATTTTAAAATTTGTTTGAAACTTATGTTTTTACATCTTAAATAAATAAATACACAACAATAAACGCCACATAAAATTGAAGTTTCACTCTGACTTCGAAGACTATTATAAAAAAAAGTTTTACAATTTTTATTTAAAAATAACCTAAAAGATTTATTTGGAGATTGGCCAGCAGAACAAAAGTACTCGGTTTGTTTTTAGGAAAATAAAAAGCAACCCAATGCTGTCCAGGCATATGTGATGGATCAGTGTTAGCAACGTTTGATGGTTTTAAAACTGGTTGTGTTGGTAATTTATTACATGCAAATACACCTTTAAATTTATATTTTGTTATATTATTGGACTTCAAAGTATTTTTAATATTTACTGAAATCATAGTGTTTGAATAATATTACGCGTTTTATCAATTTCTATAACACTATCAAATTCACAGTATACTAAGCATGTTATTGCTTCAATAATTGGTTTGCCAAAACGCCCTTCAATACGAATAGTTCCCTGGTTTATTAAATTACCGCAATTAGAATTATTATTATGATCTGGTGTCAAGTCGAAAGCAAGTACCTATTGTAGTTAAGTTCAATTGGTTGTGCAGGAAACTGTACTCCATTTACAACCAAATTAAATCTTTGTAAATTAAAATGTTGAAAGTTAAATGGATTTTCTTTTTTCTCTCCAGTATATGCTTTATTAGACACCATTCCAAAAATTAAAATATTTGGTAATTGTCCTAGTATAACGTTATCTAAACTTAATGAGTGATTTCCAGGGTGTATTGTAAACGTTTTTATTTCCACTCTTTTATAGGGATAAATTGCATTTGTTGATTGTAATACATTATGATGAGCCATTAGAATATTATGATTAATGGTAAGATGGTTTATATATAAATTAGCTTCGTTTATTTTAATATAAGATTCATTTTTATCGCCACCTTCTAAAATGTAAAATTCTGGTTTTTCCAAGGTAACATTAAAACCTTCAGATCAACATAATTAAGCAAATATTTTTGTTGGTTAAATACATCAACATGAAGTTTTCCAAAAAGCTCTACTCTTTTTCCATCCTTAAATAGTTTTTTTCTCTTGTCTAAGCCAGGATTTTCTTTTTCAACTAATGAATTTATTTTATTTATATCAATAGCCCAGCCACATGATTCAAGATGCGTTGATCTAGCATAATTTCCATAATTTAACAATTTTTCTATATATGCCCAATAGTGATAGTTATTGTCAGGTTGTGATACATTTTTATTGTTAAGGTGTACAATACAATTTCTAAACAAGGAGTGCAGTAAGTTATTAACAACTCCTCCGTTTCTTTTTATTTCAATAACCAGTCGAAGATAAATACTATTAAGATCACGATATGTTTCACCATTACCTAGCGATACAAATTCAATTGTGCTAGAATTATCTAGTGATGCAATTGGATTGTAGCAAATTTCTTCGGTTTTAACAACGCTAGTTTGAATTGGAGGAGATTCAAATAAATCCAACTCACTCTTCATACATTCTATAAATCCTGACATTTCCAATTCCCAAAAATACCCCTAAAGTTCTTATCTCTACAACGTTTTGATTTAATGTGTTGCTTTTGCTTTAAACGTTTGGGTTTTATACGTCGACCTTTACCTTTCTTCATTGTTTTCATTTTATCAATAGTAGCTTCTTTTATATTTTGTATGACCTTTTTTCCTTTGTTTAGTAAGATTTCTTTTATTGGCTTCGTTCCAATTTCTTCTAAAATTTCCTTTCCAATATCTAATGATTTATTCTTTAATATATTCATCCCCGTTTTAAATAAGGGTTTAATATGTGAAAATACAGTCGAAAATAAGGATCCAATACCACGACCGTATTGTAAAATTCTTGGTGGGTGATATATGTATTTCACCAATATTTTGTTTATTTTCTCCAGATTGATTATTATAATAACTTGTATAAATCGCATTCATGGTTGTAATAAAAATAATTAATTTTGTTTTGTTACGCAACTATTTTATATACATTTTTTTTAAGTGTAGAGTACAATAAACGGGAACTAATTTATTAAAAATTATCTGTTCTCTTTCATCATTTCGAATCATTATGGAAATATAATTTATATTATAGGCTTCAAGAGGAAAATATTCAATTCTATTGAAATGTATATAGTTTTTCAATGTTGTTACTGAACAAATTTTTAAACATTTAATTTTTTTACTACCAACATGTCGAGGTTTTATTATATCAGTATAAATAAATATGTTTTCATTTATATCAGAAGATTCAATTTTATTGATAAACTGATTTATGTTGTCAGAGAATTTGTTCAAAGATTTTTCGAATATATAATTTGTTGACGATAATATGGGATCTTTTTCATAAGTTGTTGTAGATTCTGGACTAGTAATTTGAACATTTTGTTCTATGTTTGAACTTTTTATATTTACATTACGAGTATCTTTTTCTGTTGTAGATATATTAGATTGGGGTTTAACAATGTTTAATGTATTTAAAAGTTTTGAAGTTTTATTAATATATTTTAGTTTCAGCTCGTCAGATGTTTCCATTAGATCTTTAAATTTTGTTTTCATTTCATCTTATTCGTTTTTAGAGTCAATTTGCATGTTTAATGTATTTAAAAGTTTTGAAGTTTTATTAATATTTTTTAGTTTTAGCTCGTCGGATGCTTCCATTAGTTCTTTAAATTTTGTTTTAATTTCATCATATTCATTATAAGAGTAAATTTTCAATGTTTTTACAGATTGATTATTAAAATTTGAAATGTTGCGTTTTTACGTTAGTATATGGGTAATGAGAGTTTAAGTTCACTTTGCCCAAAAAGCCATTAAAATCACCCAAAAAGCCATTAAAAGCCATTAAAATCCCCCAAAAGCCATTAAAATGCCCCAAAAGCCATTAAAATTTTTCAAAAGCCATTAAAAAGCCATTAAAATCCCCCAAAAGCCATTAAAATGAACACGTGTTAAAGTAGGTCAAATGAACACGTGTTAAAGTAGGTCAAATTTAAAAAAAAAATTCAAAAACAAAGTAATAAAAAAAAGTCGTTAAATTTTATAGCTGAAATTTAGAAAAATGTTGGGAGAGCAATGCACAAGTGTTGGGTGCATTGTTGAAGCCTTTCTTTAGTTTTTTTATTTTGAATTAGGTGATGAAAAAATAAATTATTGGATGGACAGAAAAAAAGGGGGAAAAGGAAAGTTAGTCAGACAGACAGACAGACTGGCTTCGTAACAGCAAATGGTTTTTCAATTTTATTTGGGGTTGAAGAATAAATTCAAAGTATCTATAAATTATGATTTTATTTAGTTATTAAAAAAATTGTATAGATGCAATTGGTGTTTCTATTTTATTTGGAGTGTATAGTTAAATATGAAACCATTCTTGAAAAATTTTTAAAAAAATTTCAAAAACAAAGTAATAAAAAAAAAGTCGTTAAATTTTATACGATAGCAATGCACAAGTGTTGGGTGCATTGTTGAATCCTTTCTTTTGTTGTGATCGATAGACAGACAGCCAGACAGACGGACAGACATAGAGATAGATAGATAGACATACAGACCTTGTAGAAGCAATTGGAAAATATTGTTCATAAGGCTTTTTTTTTTCTATCTATAAATTATGAGTTTATTTAGTTATTAAAAATGATATAGATGCAATTGGTGTTTCTATTTTATTTGGAGTGGATAGGGAAATATGAAACCATTGTTGATAATTCTATCTTTTTATTTTGAATTATGTGAAGAAAAATTTTGTAGAACCCATTGGAAAATATTTTTGATAATGCTTTTTTTCGAATTAGGTGATGAAAAAAAAATATTGGATGGACAGAAAAAAGGGGGGAAAAAATAACTAATTAGATTGTGAATATTAAAAAAAAATTTGTATGTAGATGTAATTGATGTTTAAAATTCGGTTACTTAATAATAAATAATTTATGACATACATATACCTAAATATTTTCAGATAAGAAAGTGTATGTTATGGAAAGTTAGTCAGACAGACAGACAGACAGACATACAGACAGACCGGTTTTGAAAAAGCAAATGGTTTTTCAATTTTATTTGGGTGGAAGAAAAATTCAAAGTATTTGTTTTGATTGATAAAAGAAAGGAGAAGAAAAAAAAATATATGTCTGTAGTAGCGGTCGAGTGGAAAATGAAAATATTTTTGATGAGCCTTTCTTTTGTTTATTGTTCTGAATTGGGTGTTAAACAAATTAATTGAGCGATTGACATGTGTTAAAAACGCTTGTAAATGTAGGTCAACATTTTTCTATATATAAATTATGAATTTATTTAGTTATTAAAAATTGTATAGATGCAATTGATGTTTCAATTTTATTTGTAGTGGATAGGGAAATATGAAACCATTCTTGATAATTCTATCTTTTATTTTGAATTATGTGAAGAAAAAATTTATTAGGTGAACAATCAGACAGACAGTATTTAAACTAGTTTGCATGGATTTTCCTATATAAGTCAACTTATTCGTAATTGATGATGATGAGGAAACACAGTTGTTTCCAGTTAATGGACAACATCACCAACACCACCATCACTATCCCAACACCTTCCTTCACCAGCATCATCACCAACACCAGCGCCACCATCAATCACACCGGCGACTACAATAGAGGATAGGGTTTCCACTCTGTTTTACCGAACGTTTGAACAATATCCAGAGGATACATACATAGGAAATGGAATATATATTTATTGAAATGGGAAGTGATAATGATGTTGATGATGATGATGATGATGATGATGATTTATAAAAATAAAAAAAGATAAAAAAAATAATAAAAAAAATTGTTTTTTATTTTTGAAAATATTATTAGATATTTCTTTTTTTCAGTTTTTACAGATTTAAAATTAAAAATATGTTTATAACGATTAAAAAGCTTAAATGCTAACAAATGTTGTTCATAAAGTGTTTGACATCGCCAAATGTTAAAGGATTGTGAATAAACATTTTCACAATAATATGTATGTATGATATTATTTAAATATATATAAATGGACTATTTACATATTTATAACTTCTTAATTCATATATTCTTAATATGTACAACGAGCAATGTAATGTTATAATTAAAAAGATGAGCGAATTTCAGGAGCGTGATAGTGGTTGGACATTAATTGAAATAACACGTTTGGAGATGAATATTAATCAATAAAAGTGCATCAAAGTTTCTCAATATATTCCATTACCACGCAAAATACAGAGAAAGTTTGCATGTATCAATGTTCAAAACAATGAGGAGTATTGTTTTAAATGTTCTATAATATCAGCACTATATCCAGTTGATCTAAATAGCAACAGATGCTCATCGTATAACATTAAAAATATAAAAGACGATGTAATAGTGATGGATAATGGAATTAAATTAAATTTCATCAATTTAAATTTCCCTCTAGCAGTTAACAAAATAAGAGATTTTGAACAAATGAATCCTGAAATTAGTGTGAATGTGTTTGGACTAGAAGGTGATATCGTAGTGGGCCATAAAACACATCAACTTAATGCTGCTAGAGAATGGAGAAAGGTCCCATTATGTATGGATAAAAAATATATCGAAATTAATAAGTAATCAATTAACAAAAGATGGATATAAAATATATGTATGCAATATCTGTTTAATACATTTTCACAAGGAGACATCGTTGGAATAACATAATAGGAATGTAATAAAATAGTTACCAAAATGCCTAGTATAGATAAAAGTAAGCTTAGTTTTAAAAAATTTTAAAAAGCAAATGGATGTGTCTTTTGTAGTTAATGCTGATTTTTGAGTGTATACTCGAATCAGTTACTATTCAAAATTCAGTTAATGTTCAATCAGTACAAAAAAGCATATTCCATTTGCTTATAGTTATTATATTAAATGTTCCTATAACTCAGATTTAGATATTTTTAGAATTTACAATGGTATTGATGCGCCAAAACATTTTTTTTTTTTTTTTAAAGTTTAGTTGACGACATTTTAACTATTTACACTTGTCATCTAAGCGTAATTAAACCAATGAATTCCTTAATACCCCTTCAACAGATACATCATTATGAAAGCAAGACTTGCCATATTTGTACCAAATCTTTATCTAATGAAGATAAAGTAGCTGGCCATTGTCATCTAACTGGTCAATATAGGGGTGCTGCTCATAATCAGTGTAATTTAGAAAATCAAATTAAAATTTCATCCCTATATTTTTTTAATAATCTTTCGGCATATAATTGTCATCTGTTTTGTAAGAGAGCTTTCAACAATTGACGGCGATATAAATATTATACATTTAAATAAGGAGCTTACTGTGTCTATATCAAAAAGAGTTTCTGTAAATGAAAAAGATACAATTGAGTCACGTTTTCTCGATTCATTTAGGTTTATGCCATCGAGTATAGCAAAAAATTAGCAGGTTATTTGTCCGTCAGTGATTTAACGGTAGTAAAATCAAGCTATCCAAATGATGAAGAATTCAATTTGAAGAAACGTAAAGGTGTCTTTCCGTATGACTGTTTAGATTCAATGAATCGTCTTGAAGAAATTCAATAACCACCTCGTTCAGTATTTTTTTTTTTTTTTTTTTTTTTTTTCAATAAATTAAATAATGAGTCGTGTAGTGTAGAGGATTATGAACATGCACAAAAGTATGGAAAACATTTAAAATGTACAACATTAAAGGATTATTTACTTTTATATTTAAAAGTAGATATTCGTTTGCTTTGTGATATATTTGAAAATTTCCGAAAAGTTTGTCCAAGCATTTATAATTTAGATCCATGTCAGTATTATACTACCCCAGGTTTATCCTGTGATGCAATGTTAAAAACAACTGCAATAGAATTGGATTTGTTGACTGATATTAATATATATATATATAATTTTGTTCTTCGAGGTATTAGGGGAGGTATTGTTCAATGTTCTAATCGACATTCAATTGCTAATAATAAATATATTAGTGATTACGATTCTAACAAAGAATCAAATTACTTAATATATTTAGATGTTAATAACTTGTATGGTTATGCAATGTAACAATACCTCCCCCTATAAAAAATTTTAAAAATGGGTTGAAAATTGTAAACATTTCAACGTTATTAATACAGCAGAAGATTCTCCATTACGATATATATTAGAAGTAGATCTAGAATATCCATCTACATTACATGACTTTCATAATGATTTACCATTTTGTGCTGAGAATAAGAAAATTGAAACCATGAAAAAAAAGAAACTAATAACTGATTTAAATAGTAAAACTAATTACATAATACATTACCGAAATCTTCAGCAATGTATTCAACATGGTTTAATTTTAAAAAAAATACATAGAATTCTTTAATTTGATCAATCAAGTTGGTTACAAAAATATATCGACTTAAATAACCATCACAGAACACTAGCTAAAAAATTCATTTGAACAAAATTTTTTCAAATTGTTGAATAATGCAGTATACGGGAAAACTATGGAAAATGTTGATAAGATTAAAGACATTAAAATAGTATATCAATGGGAGAATAGAGGTAAACGCTTATGAGCTCGAGCTCTTATAGCCAAAGGCAAATTTCCATAGTTCACTCCAAATTCATGACAATATGCATGCTATCCAAATGAATAGAATTAAAACTGAATACAATAAACCTATTTATATTGGATTTTCAGTTTTAGAAATATCCAAATGGAAAATGTATAGTTTTCATTATGATTACATAAAGCCTAAATATCGTGAAAACATTAAACTCAATTATATGGATACTGATTCCTTTATTTATGACATTAACACAGATGATCTATACAGAGATATTAAAAATGATATAAATACTCATTTTGATACATCTGCATATCCGATAGATAATATCTACAATATCCCACTTCTTAATAAAAAAGTTTTAGGGATGATGAAGGATGAGTGTAATGGAAAAAATTATTAAGGAATTATTTGGATTACGGGCAAAAATGTATTCAGTGAAAATTGACAGGGTAGGTAAGGAAATTAATTAAGGGGGTTAAGCATTGTGTAACTAGTAAATTAAGTATAAATGACTTTAGAAAATGTCTATTAGAAAAAAAATTATATTATGATTCAATGTATATATTTAGATCTAAGATACATCAAATTTACACTCAAAATATAAGTAAACTAACATTAAGTTATTTAGATGATAAGAGATTTATTAGAGATAATGGCGTTGATACTTTTGCATGGGGTCATTTTAGAATAAAAAACTATCCTGAACTTATGGAAGAGGATAATGCCAATCTTCTCAACGTAAATATAGATTTTTAATTAATTTTATGTTTTTTAAATGATAATATAAATTGTAAATTTAGATAATAAGAAAAAATTGTAAAATAAAAAAAATTATGAATGAAATACAACGTTAAAATGTTATTTTTATTTCAAACCATATTTATTAAAAAAAAATTGTAAACACAAGTGATCACAATTAAATATATTTGTATATGGGTAATGGGAGTTTTGCGCTAATGTGAAAGAAATTGTTTTAGTTAGCTGTTTAGCTGTTTTAAAAAGCTGTTTAGCTGTTTTTAAAAGCTGTTTAGCTGTTTCTAAAAGCTGTTTTAATTAGCTGTTTAGCTGTTTTAAAAAGCTGTTTAGCTGTTTTAAAAAGCTGTTTAGCTGTTTTAAAAAGCTGTTTAGCTGTTTTAAAAGCTGTTTAGCTGTTTTTAAAAGCTGTTTAGCTGTTTTTAAAAGCTGTTTAGCTATTTTAGGAATCTGTTTCGTTAAAAGTATACAACGAGATATTCCAAGATCTAAAGTTGGTGATGGCATTAGTTATAATAATAATAATCATGAATCTGATATGAATTCTTAATCATAAACAAATACATGTAAAACACCAATTGCTCTAAAACAGTCTGTACATATGCCTGTCTGTATATCTATTCATATAATAATTTTTCAGCACCTAATTCAATTGAAAATAGTTAAAATAGTAGAAGTGATGTACGCTGTATAAAGACTAAGGATCAACTAAAAAATAAAATTATCAACTTCAAATGTTTTTTATTGATTAATAAGGTTTTCTTTATTTAGATATAAATTTAGAAAATTTCTAAGTAAAATTACATTATTTTCAGCACATATTTGATTGATATTATTATGATTTTTTACAAATATTTATATTAGAATTATTTTTATATAAAGTTTTTATATTCGGACAATTCCAATAATCTAAATTAATTATGCATATATTACTTGAAATTATTAATTTAGCCTTTTCGGTAAAAACAGTTGATTATACAAGATTCTCATCATTTTTATTACGTATTAGAATCAATTCATGTTTTGCATTCAATAATATTTTTGTTATAGTCTTCAGCGAATCCCAACAACAATTTAAGTGGTACATAAAAATTAAAATAGCCACTTACGAGATCAATATCATTAATTTTATTCCGTCGAGCATTTTACATTCCATTTCTATCTATTGGTTATAATAAAACCAATTTTTTAATAGTACTTGATGTTCCTAAAAGTCTCGTTTGATCAATTTCAACACCATTTACTTCGTAACGGATTTCATCAAATGTATGTGCTGCAGAAGATACTAATTTTGTATTGCTATCATCTTTATCCTTCTACATATATAAAACTTTTCCGACGGTAAATCATACAAGTCTGGATTTTGTATTGTAATACGAATTTTATCGTTATTATTGTAAGATTGTAAATGTGGGGTATACGTATGGTAGGCCTTTTTAATTTTATTTGCTTCGGACAAAAGTTTATCCAGAACATCTATTATTGAACTCATGGTTTCTTCAATTTTAAATTTAATGATTTTAGAAATTCTTTATTTGATTGCGTTTAGTTGATATTTTTTTTTTTAATGAATTCTATGAATTTAATTTATTTTTCAATATTTTGTCAAGAAGAAGAAGAAGAACGTAAAACTTTGTTTTTAGGTATATTATTCTTGTAAATTGTCATTATTTTATTGGTTTTTTTAATGAATTCTTTGAATTTAATTTATTTTTCAATATTTTGTTAGCAGAAGAAGAAGAAGAAGAACGTAAAACTTTGTTTTTAGGTATATTATTCTTGTAAATTGGCAAAAGACAATTTTGATTTCATTCATAATTTTTTTTATTTTACAATTTTTTCTTATTATCTAAATTTACAATTTATCTTATCATTTAAAAAACATGAAATTAATTAAAAATCTATATTTACGTTGAGAAGATTGGCATTATCCTCTTCCATAAGTTCAGGATAGTTTTTTATTCTAAAATGACCCCATGCAAAAGTATCAACGCCATTATCTCTAATAAATCTCTTATCATCTAAATAACTTAATGTTAGTTTACTTATATTTTGAGTGTAAATTTGATGTATCTTAGATCTAAATATATACATTGAATCATAATATAATTTTTTTTCTAATAGACATTTTCTAAAGTCATTTATACTTAATTTACTAGTTACACAATGCTTAACCCCCTTAATTTTTTTAATTTCCTGACCTACCCTGTCAATTTTCACTGAATACATTTTAGCCCTTAATCCAAATAATTCCTTAATAATTTTTTCCATTACACTCATCCTTCATCATCCCTAAAACTTTTTTATTAAGAAGTGGGATATTGTAGACATTATCTATCGGATATGCAGATGTATCAAAAAGAGTATTTATATCATTTTTAATATCTCTGTATAGATCATCTGTGTTAATGTCATAAATAAAGGAATCAGTATCCATATAATTGAGTTTAATGTTTTCACGATATTTAGGCTTTATGTAATCATAATGAAAACTATACATTTTCCATTTGGATATTTCTAAAACTGAAAATCCAATATAAATAGGTTTATTGTATTCAGTTTTAATTCTATTCATTTGGATAGCATGCATATTGTCATGAATTTGGAGTGAACTATGGAAATTTGGCTTTAGCTATAAGAGCTCGAGCTCCTTAGCGTTTACCTCTATTCTCCCATTGATATACTATTTTAATGTCTTTCCTCTTATCAACATTTTCCATAGTTTTCCCGTATACTGCATTATTCAACAATTTGAAAAAATTTTGTTCAAATGAATTTTTTAGCTAGTGTTCTGTGATGGTTATTTAAATCGATATATTTTTGTAACCAATTTGATTGATCAAATTGAAGAATTCTATGTATTTTCTTTAAAATTAAGCCATGTTGAATACATTGCTGAAGATTTCGGTAATGTATTATGTAATTAGTTTTACTATTTAAATCAGTTATTAGTTTCTTTTGTTTCATGGTTTCAATTTTCTTATTCTCAGCACAAAATGGTAAATCATTATGAAAGTCATGTAATGTAGATGGATATTCTAGATCTACTTCTAATATATATCGTAATGGAGAATCTTCTGCTGTATTAATAACGTTGAAATGTTTACAATTTTCAACCCATTTTTAAAAATTTTTATAGGGGGAGGTATTGTTACATTGCATAACCATACAAGTTATTAACATCTAAATATATTAAGTAATTTGATTCTTTGTTAGAATCGTAATCACTAATATATTTATTATTAGCAATTGAATGTCGATTAGAACATTGAACAATACCTCCCCTAATACCTCGAAGAACAAAATTATATATACATATTAATATCAGTCAACAAATCCAATTCTATTGCAGTTGTTTTTAACATTGCATCACAGGATAAACCTGGGGTAGTATAATACTGACATGGACCTAAATTATAAATGCTTGCACAAACTTTTCGGAAATTTTCAAATATATCACAAAGTAAACGAATATCTACTTTTAAATATAAAAGTAAATAATTTTTTAATGTTGTACATTTTAAATGTTTTCCATACTTTTGTGCATGTTCA
The DNA here is from genome assembly GCA_943735925.1 of Pollenia amentaria. Lineage (NCBI taxonomy): Eukaryota > Metazoa > Arthropoda > Insecta > Diptera > Polleniidae > Pollenia > Pollenia amentaria. Next base: position 121,211,678 of record OX031006.1, on the reverse strand, counting down.
TAATCCTCTACACTACACGACTCATTATTTAATTTATTGAAATACTGAACGAGGTGGTTATTGAATTTCTTCAAGACGATTCATTGAATCTAAACAGTCATACGGAAAGACACCTTTACGTTTCTTCAAATTGAATTCTTCATCATTTGGATAGCTTGATTTTACTACCGTTAAATCACTGACGGACAAATAACCTGCTAATTTTTTGCTATACTCGATGGCATAAACCTAAATGAATCGAGAAAACGTGACTCAATTGTATCTTTTTCATTTACAGAAACTCTTTTTGATATAGACACAGTAAGCTCCTTATTTAAATGTATAATATTTATATCGAAAGATTATTAAAAAAATATAGGGATGAAATTTTAATTTGATTTTCTAAATTACACTAATTATGAGCAGCACCCCTATATTGACCAGTTAGATGACAATGGCCAGCTACTTTATCTTCATTAGATAAAGATTTGGTACAAATATGGCAAGTCTTGCTTTCATAATGATGTATCTGTTGAAGGGGTATTAAGGAATTCATTGGTTTAATTACGCTTAGATGACAAGTGTAAATAGTAAAAATGTCGTCAACTAAACTTTAAAAAAAAAAAAAAAAAATGTTGTGGCGCATCAATACCATTGTAAATTCTAAAAATATCTAAATCTGAGTTATAGGAACATTTAATATAATAACTATAAGCAAATGGAATATGCTTTTTTGTACTGATTGAACATTAACTGAATTTTGAATAGTAACTGATTCGAGTATACACTCAAAAATAAGCATTAACTACAAAAGACACATCCATTTGCTTTTTAAAATTTTTTAAAACTAAGCTTACTTTTATCTATACTAGGCATTTTGGTAACTATTTTATTACATTCCTTCTTATGTTATTCCAACGATGTCTCCTTGTGAAAATGTATTAAACAGATATTGCATACATATATTTTATGTCCATCTTTTGTTAATTGATTACTTATTAATTTCGATATATTTTTTATCCATACATAATGGGACCTTTCTCCATTCTCTAGCAGCATTAAGTTGATGTGTTTGGACTTTTCTTCTTTGATGAAGTAATATGGCCCCACTACGATATCACCTTCTAGTCCAAACACATTCACACTAATTTCAGGATTCATTTGTTCAAAATCTCTTATTTTGTTAACTGCTAGAGGGAAATTTAAATTGATGAAATTTAATTTAATTCCATTATCCATCACTATTACATCGTCTTTTATATTTTTAATGTTATACGATGAGCATCTGTTGCTATTTAGATCAACTGGATATAGTGCTGATATTAGAACATTTAAAACAATACTCCTCATTGTTTTGAACATTGATACATGCAAACTTTCTCTGTATTTTGCGTGGTAATGGAATGTATTGAGAACCTTTGATGCACTTTTATTGATTAATATTCATCTCCAAACGTGTTATTTCAATTAATGTCCAACCACTACCACGCTCCTGAAATTCGCTCATCTTTTTAATTATAACATTACATTGCTTGTTGTACATATTAAGAATATATGAATTAAGAAGTTATAATTATGTAAATAGTCCATTTATATATATATTTAAATAATATCATACATACATATTATTGTGAAAATGTTTATTCACAATTCTTTAACATTTGTCGATGTCAAACACTTTATGAACAACATTTGTTAGCATTTAAACTTTTTAATCGTTATAAACATATTTTTAATTTTAAATTTGTAAAAACTGAAAAAAAGAAATATCTAATAATATTTTCAAAAATAAAAAACAATTTTTTTTATTATTTTTTTTTATTTCTTTTTATTTTTATAAATCATCATCATCATCATCATCATCATTATCACTTCCCATTTCAATATATATATATTCCATTTCCTATGTATCCTCTGGATATTCTTCAAACGTTCGGTAAAACAGAGTGGAAGCCCTATCCTCTATTGTAGTCGCCGGTGTGATTGATGGTGGCGCTGGTGTTGGTGATGATGCTGGTGAAGGAAGGTGTGGGGATAGTGATGGTGGTGTTGGTGATGATGGTAGTTGTTGTCCATTAACTGGAAACAACTGTGTTTCCTCATCATCATCAATTACGAATAAGTTGACTTATATAGGAAAATCCATGCAAACTAGTTTAAATACTGTCTGTCTGATTGTTCACATAATACATTTTTTCTTCACATAATTCAAAATAAAAGATAGAATTATCAAGAATGGTTTCATATTTCCCTATCCACTACAAATAAAATTGAAATTTTTTTTTTTTTTTTTATTTATTTATTAAGTTTATTTTCAATTTAATTCATAACAATAGGTGGCCTCAGCGCCCAGTGGCATTTTTGAGGCAAGTTGGCAAAGTTAATTTACAATTAATTTTAATATACACACATACATATATCAAAAGAAAAAAAAAAAAAGAAAAAAGTGATATATTTAATAAGAAATGAATAAATTTTACCCTAGAAGCTCATCTACATGTTCCAAAATGTGTTTTTTCAGTAATTTTTTAAATATTGAAATTCTATTTGCGTTTTTTATCTCTTGTGGCAAATAATTATACTCACGGCTACCCATGAACTCAACACGCTGCTTAGTTGTTTCCAATCTGCATCGGGCTATTCTTAAATTTTGACTATTTCTAGTAATAATTACATTTTGATTTGGTAAAAATTTAATGGTGTGATGTCCAATGTTATTCAAGCATTTGAATACGTATAACAAAAGTTGCATTTTGTAAATACCAAATATTGGCAATATAGTTTGACATATTTCCGTAAACAGTGATGAAGTAGAATATAATATTGGTAAATTATAGACTACCTTTAAAGCTCTATTCTGCATGCGTTGTAACGATTTTAAGTGGTAAGTTTTTTTATATCCATACAAAATGGCCAAATAATTAAAATGACTGTGGATTAAAGCATAATATATGACAAGTTTCGAATCTTCATGAAATTTGTTTCTGAATTTGTACAAAATTCCAACGGCTTGCGCGGCTTTTATTCTAAGCGATTGTATGTGTTTGTCCCAAACAAGATTGTTTTGAATATTTATTCCTAAGTACTTAACTTCCATAATTTCTCTTCCATCAACAATTATCGAAAAATTTATATTATTAGAAGTTGGCTTAAATCTTATCAGCTGAGTTTTATTAGCATTCAAGATAAGCTTATTTATTCTAGCAAACTCACATATTAAGGCTGCATCACGTTCCATGTAAGCTTTGACAACAGTTTCATGCTTATAAGGGTAAAATAAGCAAACATCATCTGCATACATAAATATTTTACCACTAAGACCAAGATTATGCAAATCATTAATAAAAATGCTGAATAGTAATGGACCAAGTACACTACCCTGTGGCACTCCATTTTGAACACATCGTGTACTAATTTTGTTAACACCTATTTGAACGAACTGTTGACGATTTGTTAGATAGCTTTTTAATAACAAAATATCTCTTTCCATAACACCATAAAACTTCAATTTTTGTAGCAAAATATCATGATCTATAAGATCAAATGCTTTACTAAAATCGTAAAAAATTTCAGCCACACCACCCTGCCCTTCATCTAAGCCCTTACAGATAAAGTTAATAACATTAATGACTGCTTCTTCCGTTCCACATCCTTTTCTAAACCCATATTGAAAATCACTGAGTAAATTGTCATACATATACAATGACATTTGGTTGTATAAAATTTTTTCAAAGATATTGTTAATTACTGACAATACGGCAACAGGTCTGTACTTATCAACTGCGGATGCATTATTTTCCTTAGAAATTGGAATTATTTTATGAGTTTTTAAAATATTTGGGTATGTTTGGGTAGTTATTGTGTTGTTAAAAACGTTTACTAAAAAAGGAGTTACTTCATTAACACATTTTAAAAGTATTTTAGTTGAAACATTGTCGTGACCACAACTTTTATTTAATTTTAACTTTAATATAACATTCTTCATCTCATCTTGCGTAGTATAATTAAAAGTAAATCTTGTACTGGTTCTGTTTAAAGTTAACAATGAATTAAAGTAATCCGTTTCTGAATATATAATTTGCGATTTTAAATTAGATATTGAATCAATAAAATAGTTGTTTAACAATTCAGCTTTTCCCAAGTCATCAGAAATTTCGTCCCCATTAACGTCTTTAATACAAATGCTTCTTCTTGTAGTTCTTCCGAGAGACTCATTTATAAATTTCCAGCTCTTTTTAGGATCATGTTTAATTGTTTCTAAATTGTTTTTAAAAAAATTATTCATACACTCTCTAAGTGCTTTTTTGATTACATTGCTAATTCTTTTCAATCTTTCCTTGATATCTGTATTATCTGGTTTTTTTTCCTTAGCCGTAAAAGTTTATTTTTATAAATAATTAATTTTTGCAAATTGCCATTAATCCACGGAGTAACTTTTTGTTTGTTATTAATTTTTAGCATTTTAAAACTTGACGAGTTTTTAACAGCATTATCCAAACAAGCAATTAAAGCAGCTGTATCAGTAGATGGGTCACCTGATTCTCGTATTTGAGGTAATTCAGCTTGAATATATCTTTTTGCTCGATCAAAATCGCAATATAAACGTTTTTCTTCTTGAAAATTTTGATTGAGTGATTTAAAGTCAATTTTAATAGAAATCATATTGTGATCCGATAATTTGCATTCTATTGATTCTACCAGAATATTTTTACATACATTGCTATAAACGTGATCTATGCATGTTCCACTTCTAGGGCGTGAGATCATATTGTTGCAATTTTTTATATCATAACTAACAAGTAAATTCTTTAGTTCCTCAGAATGTTGTGGGTCCAAAATATTAATATTGGAATCACCAACAAAAACACTTGAACTACGACCATAACAAAAAAGCATATTCTCTAAGAATGTTAAAAATATATTATAGCAATATTTAGGTGATCTGTAAAAATTTATAATTTTTATAACTTTTCCATTAATTTTTATATCATCTAGTGATAGGGCAATAACATCAATAAAATTTCTACTTTCACATACTTCAATTTTATACTTTAGTTTATTAAATACATAAACAGATGCGCCTCCATATCCGTCAGCTCTGCAACTATGAATAGCATTATAACCAGGAATATTGTATAACTGAAGTAAATCATTATTTAACCAAGTTTCTTGGACTGCTATTATGCTAGGTAGCTGTGGTAATTGTACAATTAGGTTTTTAAATTTGTTAAATTTATTAATAGATGAAATGCTACGCCCATTTATAGAAATAATATTAAAAAATGAGCTAGAAAATTGGTTCAAATTATTTTTATATGAGCAAAAATTAGAAAAATATTGGTTTTCAAACATATAAATAAAAAGTAATTAAATATATTTCAAAAATTGTAAACATTTAAAGAAATAGTTTTATGGTGATAAATAAACTTCATCATCAGCATCTGCTACAACATTATGCGACCTTCGATTTCTGGGTTGATTAGTTGTTGCTTCGAACAAAATTACGTCAACGTCTTCCTTGTTTCGAAGGATTTTTGCTTTAGACAATTCACCTCTTTTGCAGAAAACTCTCCCCCCAGCAGCATAAACCGCACGATATCCAAAATTTTTTAGAGCTTTAGCATAATTTAATAAACTTCAATTGCATCTATAAAATTTTTAATAACTAAATAAATTCATAATTTATATATAGAAAAATGTTGACCTACATTTACAAGCGTTTTTAACACATGTCAATCGCTCAATTAATTTGTTTAACACCCAATTCAGAACAATAAACAAAAGAAAGGCTCATCAAAAATATTTTCATTTTCCACTCGACCGCTACTACAGACATATATTTTTTTTCTTCTCTTTTCTTTTATCAATCAAAACAAATACTTTGAATTTTTCTTCCACCCAAATAAAATTGAAAAACCATTTGCTTTTTCAAAACCGGTCTGTCTGTCTGTCTGTCTGACTAACTTTCCATAACATACACTTTCTTATCTTAAAATATTTAGGTATATGTATGTCATAAATTATTTATTATAAAGTAACCGAATTTTAAACATCAATTACATCTACATACAAATTTTTTTTTTAATATTCACAATTTAATTAGTTATTTTTTCCCCCTTTTTTCTGTCCATCCAATATTTTTTTTTCATCACCTAATTCGAAAAAAAGCATTATCAAAAATATTTTCCAATGGGTTCTACAAAATTTTTCTTCACATAATTCAAAATAAAAAGATAGAATTATCAACAATGGTTTCATATTTCCCTATCCACTCCAAATAAAATAGAAACACCAATTGCATCTATATCATTTTTAATAACTAAATAAACTCTTAATTTATAGATAGAAAAAAAAAAGCCTTATGAACAATATTTTCCAATTGCTTCTACAAGGTCTGTATGTCTATCTATCTATCTCTATGTCTGTCCGTCTGTCTGGCTGTCTGTCTATCGATCACAACAAAAGAAAGGCTTCAACAATGCACCCAACACTTGTGCATTGCTATCGTATAAAATTTAACGACTTTTTTTTTATTACTTTTTTTTGAAATTTTTTTAAAAATTTTTCAAGAATGGCTTCATATTTAACTATCCACTCCAAATAAAATAGAAACACCAATTGCATCTATACAATTTTTTTAATAACTAAATAAAATCATAATTTATAGATACTTTGAATTTATTCTTCAACCCCAAATAAAATTGAAAAACCATTTGCTGTTACGAAGCCAGTCTGTCTGTCTGTCTGACTAACTTTCCTTTTCCCCCTTTTTTTCTGTCCATCCAATAATTTATTTTTTCATCACCTAATTCAAAATAAAAAAACTAAAGAAAGGCTTCAACAATGCACCCAACACTTGTGCATTGCTCTCCCAACATTTTTCTAAATTTCAGCTATAAAATTTAACGACTTTTTTTTATTACTTTGTTTGTGAATTTTTTTTTTTTTTTTTAAATTTGACCTACTTTAACACGTGTTCATTTTAATGGCTTTTGGGGGATTTTAATGGCTTTTGGGTGATTTTAATGGCTTTTTGGGCAAAGTGAACTTAAACTCTCATTACCCATATACTTACGTTTAAGTATATTTTGATTCATATTTAGTTGTTTATTCGTTATCGAAAAGGATATATCTGATAATCCGACTTCCCACTGGTCACTCATGGTAAGAGATTGCTTTAATAAATTTGTGAAAGTACTTGAAGTGTTTTTATATAAATTTACTATTATCCTCTGTGCTTGATGCCATATTTATTAGAAATGTTAAATATTATAAGTTGTGTGTTATACATATATGAAAAATTTAGTTTATCAACTAAAATCTGTTTGATTAATCCATGAATTATATCTCTTCCGAAACCCAACCATTTTACGAATAGTTTTTCACCTCTACGGTTTAAGACTTTTTCAATTAAAAAAAATGTTAGAAATTTTAGTTTTTAATAACTCCTCTTGATAAAATTATATTTCCATTAAAATCTTTTAGCTGGTAGGTGACAGGGTTTGTTGCATAGATTTTATTTACTTTAAAAACTTCTGTAGACCAATTTGGTGTATATCCCTTTTCAAAAACATTTTTATGTTTGCTTATGCGAACAAAATCGTTAATATTAAATTTTTAAAAACTTTTAAGTTATTATATACAGTTTTTAAAAGTTTTTTTCATTTCGCTTGTTAACTGAATTAGGTTTCATCTTTATACTTCGATGATAAGATGAATTAATTCTATCAACATCTTTTCTAATACATCTATCCAGTTAAAATTTCCTTGCATACTAAACTGTTTCCACATTTTATTTTTTAAAGTTCTATTAAATCGTTCAACTATTGACGCTTTTAAGTTTGAATATGTAAGAGTTTTGAAATATGTGTTGTAAAATTCTTTTCCTTGATCTGAATGTAGGTTTTTAGGAGCTTTATTACTGTTTAACTTTATAATACTTTTAAATGATTTTGAAATTTCAAATCCTGTTTTAGTTTTTAATGGTAAAGCGTAGGCATACTTTGAAAATACATCTATTACAGTAAGCATATACTTATAACCTTTATTAAATTTTGCATATGGTATCATCTCCACCAAGTCTATTTGCCAAGTATCTAAAATCCCCTTTTGAATAAACCTGCGTCGCTTAAAGTTTTTTCTAGCAACGCAATTTAAAAAATTATTATATACATATTTTATTTAATAAATTATAGAGCTTATTATTTTTTTTTTCTTTTATTTCTTTTATTTGTCATAATATTTTAACATATTTGTATTTGTCATGGCAATATTATCAAATTTTTTTTTTATCTAATTATGTTTGAAAAATTTAGTTTTAAATAAAAATGTAACATGTTATTTTTGTTTGTAAATTATAAGATTTAATCTTGTTGTGCAGGCCGCGTATAAAATAAAATAAATAAATAAATAAATAAACTATGAATTTCGTCAATAAGATTCTTTTACTCATATTAATTAAAATATTGTTCCTTTTTTATTCATTAACAAAAGGTTTTTAAAAGCGCAAACATGTTTTATCAGTTTATATATCCATTTACAATGATGGTTTGTGGTCCTTCAGGTTGTGGAAAATCTACTTTCATTAAAAACTTAATAAAAAATCAAAACTTAACATCTAAAGATATATATCGAATCATATGGTGTTATTCTGATATTTTGAATTAAAATTTTGTAATTTATATTTGTTACCTTGAAATATCTGTTATTAATACATAATGGGACCATTCTTCATCCGTTAAAAGAAGTAGATTTATATGATGATCTTTCATTTCACTGGTAAGGTAATATGGTCCCACAATTTGACTTCCCTCACAACCAAATACGTTAATACTTATATTTGAATTCATTTGGTCAAATATCTTAATATCCTTCAATTTTAGAGGGAACTCCAATGTTTGAAAATTGATCAGACTATCCTTTATTTGTATCTTTTCCTCTAATATATTTACTTCTTTCAGTCAATTTTGATTATTGCCTAAAAATGAAGCAGTAATACTCCATTTAAAGCAGTAGTCATCATCATTTTGAAAATTTAAAACTCCATGTTTTTTTTATCCACTGTGGTGTTGGAATATATTTGGAACCTCTCATAAACGATGATTTATTTATATTAATTTCCAATATTTTTATTTTTAATAGAGACCACCCGCTATCCCTCTCCTGAAATTCGGACATTTTTGTACATATATAAAAAAGTTGATTTTTGAGGGAGTCCTCCACGTCGTCGCTTAAAGTCAGGAATTGCATTTTAGATCTGTACGTAATAGACCGAATGTATATATCTTCATTTTTGATTTGTATGTATTCGCATTCCAGCTCTAGATTGTACTTTATAGTTACGTGTTTTTTCAGACTTTCATTAAGAATTATTAAAAGAAGAATCTCCTCCTTTTGATTTTCATAAAGGTATGTGACGATTCTATCCTTAAATGCCCTTTTCACACATTTAAGGTTTTTTTAATTGGACATTTCAATCACCTGTTCTCCACTATTACATCTCAGAGATGTAGTAGCATGCAACTTTTCATGCTCCCTTAGATGATTTACTTTGGAGAAAAATTTGAAGCATTCACGGCAGTGATGGTTTTCATGAGTGTCGAGCATATCCTTTTCCTCGAAAACCGATTTACAGAATTTGCAGTTGAACGATGCCATGTTATAGTATATAAGTTTAATTTTCTTTTTAATAAATGTTTACACACTTTGAAAGTAGTCTATAGACTAATGAAGGAAATATTCAAGGTTATTTTTAAACTTTAAAAATGCATGCGATTGCATTTTTTTACCCTATTGAACGGAAGGTTCTAAAAAGTTCAATAACCATAGATCATTTTTCAAAATATGCTTTGATTAACATTAAACAAACAATACATTTATACATATTACATAATTTTTTAAATTTAACAATACATTTAAACATATTACAGAATTTTTTAAATTACTCTTCATTGAAGAAAATATAAATATGATCAACTTAATATTACTCTTGTTTTATATTTAAAACTACTCAAAAAATTCTTTATTTTATTTATATTCAAAACTCCTCCTTATGGAAAAATACATTGGGAAAAAAACTAATGGGTAGGCAGAATTTTTGCTGCTTTAAATAAAAAGCAAAATGCTCCCTCTGTGGTATATGGGAAAAAAACTAATGGGTAGGCAGAATTTTTGCTGCTTTAAATAAAAAGCAAAATGCTCCCTCTGTGGTATATGGAATGGGTAGGCAGAATTTTTGCTGCCTTAAATAAAAAAGCAAAATGCTCCCTCTGTGGTATATGGAATCGGTAGGCAGAATTTTGCTGCTTTAAATAAAAAGCAAAATGCTCCCTCTGTGGTATATGGAATGGGGAGGCAGAATTTTGCTGCTTTAAATAAAAAGCAAAATGCTCCCTCTGTGGGATATAGAATGGGGAGGCAGAATTTTTGCTGCCTCCACATTTCCCTACTACTACTTTTAATAAAAGACACTTTTACTAATAAGCTTAAAAAAATTAGATTAAAATAATAATTTTTTCTAAGGATATGGCTCTTCAAAATTGTGGTTTGAAATAACTGCAATTTTGTATAGGGTTAAATAATTTAATTAAGTTGGCAAATAAACAAAATTTGTACTAGATTAGTTGTTGTATTATGTTTTAAGTATATAAACGGTATTTTAAATTACATATGTCGATAACATTGTATGCATCATTATAAGAATGATATTAATAAAACAAAACAAAACTTGTTGTGATAAGCAAACATATAATAGTGAAGAAAAAACTATTTTCAAGTATTACCGGGATATTTTTTCTTTCATTTTATAACAAAAAGTATGTTAATTTATAAAAATAAAAATTTAGCTGCGCTTAAGTGCGAAAATTAAAATAATTGTTATTTTTTTAGTGTCGACTCGAGTGAAAATGCGAGCCTTTTTTAATTCTTGGATTGAATTAAAGGAAAACAAAGATGTAGTTAACAAATTATCAGGAATTGTGAGAGCTCGACTAAGGAAATCTTTGGAAGCGAATGACGTTCAAAAAATATATAATTTAAATTCAAAATTAAAGCGGATGTGGTCCGATTGCAACCGAAAAGGGGACCGGTTTGAGTGTAAGTTCTGTGACTGGCTAAATACCGATTTGCCAATACACGGTGTAAATTTGAGTGATATTTGTATTTTTTTAAATTAGTTACTGTATTGTGAGTGCTATTAATAGTTTTTATTATTTTTCGCTTTTGCTTTGTAGCACCCTAGTACTAGCCATGTTCGTGGTAGACCTTCTGTAGCCTTTGAAGAAAGTTCGAGTAGGTCAAAAAGAAGAAAGTTGCAAAAATTAATTTCAGCCAACTCTGCGGAGGCAATTAAGAAGCAGCAACGAAGGTTGATCCCTGTATAGAAAAAACAATTTCTGTAGAAAAAGCTTTGTAGAGTTTTTGGAGAAGAGAAGAAGCAAATTGTTTTGGAATGCGTATTCAGAATGAGTTTAAAAAAGAAATTGGTTTAATTATTGATAGAGTAAAAACTGGATATGGTACTACAAATGATGGCAATACTGCTCGTCGCTTTTTTTCAGAGGCTAATATATCATCGAAAATAACAGGAGTAGATGTAAAATCATATTAAGAACCTTATCTAGTGGAAAGAATATAAATGTAATAAATTTTAAAAAATTGTTAAGAGAAACATTTTCATTATACTTATCACTATACCCTTGGTACTGTATGCCACCAACAGTACACAAGATATTTGTTCATGGTATAGAATTTATTAAATATTCCACTTTATCTAAAGAGGCTTTAGAATGTTCCCATAGTCATTAGAAAAGAAAGGTTAGACCATACTCGAAAAAATAGCAGACAAAATACAAACATGGATTTATTTGTGTATTTGATTCTGCAATCTGAACCGGCAATTTCATTACATAGCCAAGTAAAGAAAACCGATCAAAATTGGTTAAAGAACATAGACAATTATATAACTTTAGGAAAATATGAGTCCCAAAATGTGGAGGATGATAATATAGAAGATATATCTTTTGAAACTGTATCACTGTATAGTGAAGATATGTATAGTTTAAGCGAATCAAAAAGTTATAATAAATATGTTAATTATTTTTAGATATATATGAAATAAAAATTTATGATTTTTTTTACAACATTTAAATTTATTGTTTCACTATAGTTTTTACTCCAAATTTAATATCATGAAAAATATTACTTAATAAGTGAGTTATATTTACATATTTCGTAATTAAAGACCAGTTCCAAAAATCTCGAATATATTTATGTACATATATACTTAAGTTTAAAGATATATTGAAGGTGAGGGCGTCCATTCATCTAATTGAAAAAATATATGTTAGTGTCTTGTCTTCGGAATTAATTTAAAAAAATTTATTTATCTTTAAATTTTTTTTTAATTTTTTGAAAAAATATATTTATTAGCCTAACGTGGGCCTTATCTGAATTGAATCAAATTTGGTCAAATCATTAAAAATATCATAAAGTTAGCATTTTTTCTAACTTTTATGATACTTTTAAATTTCAGGATATACGGGAAGGACACGAATCCTTGCTCCGAATTTTTTAAAATTTTAAATTTTGTTACGTTTTGCCAACCTTAATATATGTGTAAAATTTCAGCTCTTTACAATAACGTTTTCTATTAATGGCCACTCGTTATATGAAGTCACCACACTGTGCGTCGCGTGCGATCTTCGGCCAGAATTTGCCTGATTCGATACAGTGTCTTAAAGAAACCCCATGACAACCTTCGCCGTAAGCCGATTTTATTACCCCCTCTGCCAATGTCCTAGGTAATAATCTCCAGAGGTCTTCCTATGATTCTTATTAGTTGCCAAATGTTACTCGCTTGTAAACGTGGTTTCCCGAAATGCGCAGGTCTGGCAAAAGTTCTATATTTATAATTATTTATTCTCTAATTTTGTTATACTCTGGGCTATCGAATTCGAGCGATTGTAATCTGTTTCAGGCAAGGAAGGACAAATTTGGATCTCGTCCACATCAAATCGGGATAATATGTACGGCACCACGTTCAGTGAACCCTTCCGGTGTTCAATAGAGAAGACAACATTTTGAAGTTTAAGGCTCCACCGTGCCAGTCTGCCATATAAATCTTTCTGACCCATAAGCTAGCGTAGACTAGAGTTGTGAGTTATAATTTTAAACGGAAGTCCCTTAACATACTGCCTAAATCTCTTTACGCAAATTACGGCCGCCAAGCGTTGCAGCCCTAGGCAGACTGGGTTAAGGGAGTGAAGACTGTCAACTGTGGTAACAAGAATTCCTTGGAATTCTTAAGAACCACAATTGACAAGTGTAGTGACTTTAACCCAGAGGCAAAGCTTGAAGTTATACAAGCCTCCGAACTGCCACTCAGGTCCATAGTGACAGTATGGATTCCACCACCCGTACGCCCGGTGGAAACCATACTGGCAGTAATGATCAAACAGAACGGTAGGCTCCTTACCAACCAATGGAGGCTTTTGACCTCACTGGCTTGTAAGGAGAACACCGGGAAGGACTTCCGGTTCGCCGTGGATCGGGAGTCCATGAAATTCTTAGATGAGGTTGGGGGGGTTGTTAAGTTCGGTCTAGGTTGTGTCAGGTTCCGGTATCCGAAACATGACAGGACCAAAGAAGCTGCTAGTGGTGCAAATAAACCTGCACCATTGTGAAGCAGCTTCAGCCGAACTAGCAACTTTCCTCAACAACACTCGTACGGACGTAGCCCTAATCCAAGAGCCTTGGATAAACAAGAATAAGGTTTGCGGGTTAAAGGTTACGGGATACACTCTTTTTGTCCCGTCCATAGAGGACAAGGTAAGAACGTGTATACTGGCGAGGAATGAATTGAATTTTCTAATATCTCATTCTTTTAGGTGCGGTGACTTGACCGTCGTTAATAGAGAAGCCAAAGGTAAGCGTACCCTTACACTGGCTTCGGTGTATATGCCGTACGAGGCAGTAGATCCAACTGGCGCAAAGGTGGAAGAGCTGGTGGCGTATGCAAGAAGGAGTGGTGCCATCCTGGTTTTGGGATGTGATGCAAATGCACATCATAACCAATGGGGGAGCGCTGATATTAACAAAAGGGGTGAGTTAATGTTTGATTTTATAACTACTAACAATCTTATTATCTGTAATATGGGTAACACTCCGACGTTCAGAAATAAGGATAGGCAGGCAGTTATAGATCTGACATTAGTGAACCGCGACGAGCAACTTGTTGCGGATTGATGGGTGGCAACGGACTGTACTTTCTCAGACCATAGCCATATAACCTTTACACTGAATTTTGACCTGTCTAGGGTTAATCCGCTTAGGAACCCGAGGAGGACGAATTGGGACTTCTTTAAAGAAAGGGTCCGCTCTGGGTTGGCGCAATGGGCCCTGTGCGACTTGCTGCCAATTGATGTGGAAGGTGATGTGAACAGATTCACTCATCTGCTAAGAGAGAGCTATGAGCTGTCTTGCCCGGTAACTTTTCCGGGTAGGCGTGAACAGCCCAAATGGTGGACCAGGGAACTTCAGGTTCAAAGGTCGACGGTACGAAGGCTGTTTAACAGGGCCAAGCTCACGGGAGCATCGAGTGATTGGAACACCCATAAGGTGCATTTCAATAAGTATAAGGCGGATCTTAAAAGGGCAAAGCGGCTCTCATGGAGGCAGTTCTGTGAATCCATTGATAATGTCAACGAGTTGTCTAAATTTCGACGGATTTTATCCAAGGATCCTAGGACCCTGGGGTATGTCCAAAGGAATGACGGCTCATGGACTGAGTCTAGCTCTGAGACCCTAACCTTGCTCATGGAAACGCACTTTCCTGGGTGCACGGAAGACGGAGGTATGAACGATAGTCAAGGGGACGGAATGTCTGTGATATCGAGTCATGAGTCCGCCTGCGTCGAGGAAATATTCACAAGGGAGAAGCTTGAGTGGGCTGTCAATACCTTCGACCCAAATAAATCACCGGGTCCGGACGGTATTTTTCCGGCCATGCTCTGCAATATCCCGAACGACGGATTATTTCTGCTAGTGAATATATTTAGGAAATGCCTCAGTGGGAGGTATCTGCCTAGGGGGTGGAGAGAGGTCAGGGTAATTTTTATACCCAAGGCTGGTAGGGCAGGCCACTCGAAGACGGGAGATTTCAGGCCTGTTAGTCTGTCTTCATTCTTATTGAAGACACTCGAGAGACTGGTTGACCTCTATCTTAGGAGTAATATTGGTACCAACCTCATTAGCAGCGCTCAACATGCCTACCTTAATGTTAAATCTGTTGAGAGTGCGCTACATGAGGTGGTGGGCTGCATTGAGCACGGCCTGAGGCATAAGGAATATACTCTCGCCGCGTTTCTGGACATAGAAGGAGCCTTTAATAACATTAGGATTGAGGCGATCAAGGATTCCTTAGTGGAGCTGGGAGTTCAGGGCTTTCTGGTGGACTGGATAGTCTGCATGCTTGGCAGCAGGATTATAAACTCGAGCCTGGGGGATCATAGGGTAAGGAAGAATTGGGGACTGAGACCGGATATGGTAAACTGGATTTACGCATCGGTGGTTAGACCTATTCTTACCTATGGATGCACTGTTTGGTGGGATGCGTTGAGAGTGGACAGCTATATGAAGATGCTCAACAAGGCACAGAGGAGTGCACAGAGGAACTTACTTAGACTCTACGAGTCTTCGTTGATTAGATCTAGGCGAGATGACCACACAAGAATTCTATACGAAGGGGGGAATCTTGGATCATAGGAGTATGACCTTGGACTTCGGTGTAACACCACCGGTGGAGTTCCCGGATAGGGAAGTTTGGCGTGGATCCAACGGACTGTTTGAGGGGTGGGCAGTATATACGGACGGGTCCAAGATAGACACTGGCACTGGTGCTGGTGTTTTTATTGCTGACACTGACGTGAAAAGTTCATTCAGACTCCCGGATGAGTGCAGTGTCTTCCAGGCTGAGATCCTAGCGATCTGGAGGGCAACGGAAGTGATACTGGGTCACATCGTGGGGGGATTTGTTGTGACAATCTACGTCGATAGTCAGGCTGCGCTAAGGGCACTGACAAATCATACGGTGCGATCGTGCCTGGTTGCTCGGTGTAGGAATGCTCTGAGAGAGCTCATGTTGGCATTCACAATAAGGCTGTGTTGGGTACCAGGACACTGCAAGGTGGATGGCAACGAAGTGGCGGATGAACTCGCGAGAGGGGGTTCGAATCTGGACTTAGAGGTAGGGGACAAAGGGGTAAAACCCCCCTTATGTCACTACTATGGGGTGTTACGGGAAAGATTTCGTGATGCCGTTAACCGGTCCTGGAGGGAAAGAACGGATTGCAGGGTGTCAAGGGCCTTATGGCCCGGATTGGACCCAGGTGCCACTAGGGTTCTATTAGGACTGGATAGGAGTAGTCTCAGGACTCTGATAGGGTTCCTCACGGGGCATTGTTCTGTTAGGGCTTTTATGGGTAAATGGGACATTGCGAGACCGGACTTCTGCAGGTTGTGCGGAGATGCCGCGGAGCTGGAGACGGTTGAGCATGTACTGTGCCACTGTCCTAGGATGCACGGCCCCAGGGAGAAATGGCTAGGGGCTAGGTTTCACAACGAACTGGGGTGTATCGCTGGATGTAATCCAACCGATCTGCTGGGGTTTGTCAGGGCGGAAGGACGGCTGTTTCTGTTCGGGGGGCCGTAGGGGGGAATTTGTCCTGCGCTTCTACAAATATACCGAACCTTAGATCTATTTTCTACTATTCTTCTTTACTTCTCTTTTTTCGCTTTTTCCTCTTTTCTCCTCTACTGAAGGGATTCACAATGGACCTCATTGGTCTCCGAGTGGAATTGCGCCCTTGGGCGCATAACCCTTCTTAACCTAACCTAACCTATTTTAGATAGCTGTTAGGGTACCAGCTGAAATAAAAGGCGTTCAAAGAAACTGCCGAATTATGAGCCTTTCAATTAAAACTAGGCAAGTTATTGCCGGATTAAGTAGTTAATTTCATGTCTGGTTTTATTCAAATTTGTATTGCCTTATATACTATGTTTGAGACTTAACGATAAAGTTCTATTTGTCTTTGTCGATATTATGGACATATGAATAATTACCCTGATTACAATTATTCTGACCAATAGGAATGTTTGTGATTACACTCATTCCTATTTGCCACTCAATTTACAATTCTTATTGAGTAGAATTTATTGTTTGTGTTTATCATATTCATACCCCAATTAACTTGCATTCCGACCGATGTGTGTCGATTGGTAAATGCCGTTATTTGATCTTGCATAATTACCCTACTCTATTTAGGTTGGTATATATAGATTTAAGAGTAGTTTAAGGGTATGCGGTGGCAATTTATGAGGTACACTACACCCTCACCGCTAAGAGAAAAATTAGGGGATTGATTTTTTTTTGATATATTCATAGTACCGACAATATTTGTAAAATAATTCTTAATTTCTATTTACATATGTTATAGTTTTACAAATTAATTCTAAATATTGTATATAATATTTTCTATAATTTTATAATTTTTAGTTACATACGTTTTAGTAATTCTTAATATAGTAATTAATATGTTTATGATTTTATAATTTTTAAAATTAGTATTCTTATAATTTTTAATGTTTATTGTGTACCTAATTATTGTTTCTTAAGCCTATATGTGGTTTTAATTGATTATTATGGAATTCTTTTTCAATTCCGTGGTAGTCTATTATAGTATTTGCACCGTTATGTCTAATTATTTTGTATGGGCCTTTGTACGGGCTTTGATTCTATTTTCTACCTTTTTTAAGACTAAATCTCCTATTTTTAGATTTCAACTATTGCTATTTCTATTTTCTAAGATTCTTTTCTCTTTTGTTTTATCTGTAAGTTCCTTAGCTCTATTCAAAGAATATTTTAATCTTTGTTTCAGCTCTTTTGCATAATCTTCATAATTATATATTTTTCTCCTTCACTGTTATGAAATTCTGATGGTAAGCATGGTAATTTACCATATACTAACTCAAATGGTGTGTAACCAGTGTCTATGTATGGTGCCGTGTTGTAGGCAAAAGTAAAGTAATTTATCCACTTATCCCATTCGTAATCATTTGCTGTTGTCAGCAAGAATTCATTGAGAACCCTGGGATTTCTTTCTACCGAACCCATTGTTTCATGGTGGTATGGTGTCGAAAATGTTTGTTTAATATCAAGTAATGAACATATGTTATGCATAAGTTGGTTTTTGAATTCTGTCCCGTTGTCTGATTTGAGCACTTTAAATTTACCATATTTTAAAATTAATTGTTCTACTAGTGTTTTGGCAGTTGTAAGTGCGTCTTTTGTTGACATTGGGTGAGCAATAATGAATTTCGTTAGCTCGCATTGCATTGTCAATATGTATCGGTATCCGTTTGAAATACGAAGAGGTCCTACAGTATCAATTGATATTGTCGCAAAACTGTTGCTTGGGGTGTCCGCTAATGTAAGTGGTTCTTTTATGTGCTTGGTTTGTTTGTTAATATTGCACTTGCCACAGTATTTTACGAATTGCTTTACCATCTTATTCATGTTTTTCCAAATGTACCGCTTTAATTTAATAATTGTTTTTCTTATTCCTAAGTGGCCTGCGTGTGTGGCATTGTGAAATTCATCGATGAGTTTATATTTCAGTATGTCATCTGTTTTTCTTGTTGGGGCATTGTTAACTAATATTTTTAGTTGAGGACTTTTGTTGTTTATTTTTATCTTTGCATATGCTTATTTTAAATCTTTCATTGTATATACTTTAAATATTTTATCATTCTTTGCTAGCGCTAATTCTTTTATTTTTTCTTTATTCATTTTAGATATCAGTTTCCTCAGAATCGAATCTAATTTCGCTGAGTTATCGCTGAATCTTCCATGCATATTATTATCATTTTGTACGTTTTTGGCATGTAACTTCTTCATAATCGAATCTTGTTTCGATGAATTATCGTTACATCCTTTATTCATATAATTATTATCTTGGGTACGCGATTTCTTCATAATCGAATCTTGTTTCGATGAATTATCATCACGCCCTATGTGCACAATGTTATCCTTTACATATATATCGAAATTCTCTATATTCTCAATATTATCAAATTGCAATTTCTTCATCTTTTTAATGTCATTTATGGATGTGCATTCCCATATTAGAAGTTGATCAGACTCCTGAGATCTGCATGTTTCCACGTTATTCCTATTTACACGTGTTTCATTTTCATCATTATTATTAATTTCATTTGCCTCGTTATCTGTAACTTTATTTGCCTCTTCATTTCTCTTTTTCATTGCCCTTGTAGTTATTAGTATTTTCTTTTTCATCATTTTCCAACGGTATCATTTGTTTTAGTACGTCTGAGTTTATTTCTATCCTTGATAATGCGCCCGCATTAGTGTTAATTTTCCCTTTCTTATAAATTATCGTGAAGTCATAATCGCTTAAGTCTAGTCTAATTCTTGTCATTTTTTATGAAGGATTCTTATGTGAAAATAGTGATATCAATGGTATATGTAGTTTGAAGAAATTTATTCCCCAGTGAATTGCGAGCAATTCTTTTTCAATGATGGGCTTGTTCATATCATGTTTTTGAAGTGATTTTCTTGCGTAAGAAATATGTAAATCTTTTCCAATTTCACCTTGTGATAAGACTGCTCCTAGTGCGTAGTTTGAGGCGTCAGTCGTCAAAATAAAAGGTTTGTCAAAATATTGGTACTGCAAAATTGGTGGATTCATTAATTTTTCTTTTAGTGTGTCAAAAGCATGAACTGTTTAAAAATCTGTTTTTGGAACGCGAACGGCATCCGCCAACATAAAAATGAATTAGAATACTTTCTTAAAAATAAACAAATTGATGTCATGATGGTTTCTGAAACTCATTTGACCTCAAGAAATACGTTTAACATCAATGGTTATATACTATATGATACCAAGGACCCTCGAGATAGAGCTTGTGGTGGTTCTGCCATTTTGATAAAAAATCGAGTCAAACACTACCTAATGTGTGATCATCGTGAGGATTATCTCCAAGCAACGAACATTTGTGTTGAAGAGCTGAATCGTAGCATTGTAATCTCATCTTTATACTCTCCACCTAGATTTTCAATATCAGAAAGCCAATATTGTGAATATTATAAATCACTAGGACCCTGTTTCCTGGCCGCTGGCGATTATAACGCTAAACATACCTTCTGGGGGTCACGACTAATAACACCAAAGGGTCGTGTTTTGTTTAATACAATCTCTAAAATGAATTTAAATGTTGTCGCGAGCGGCCAACCAACATATTGGCCTGCTGACCCGCAAAAAATTCCAGATGTCATCGATTTTGGCGTGGTTAAAAACATCCCCACAGAAACGATTCACGTTGAAGCTTCCCTAGAATTATCTTCCGACCACACACCTACAATTGTTACTATAATGAACCCCAATAGAATTGTATCTCCGACTAGTTACCTAGCGACGTCAGCCACACAAATAAATTGGTTAAAATATAAAAAATATCTCAGTGCCCATTGCACAGAAAATATTCCGCTCAGTACACCGGAGTATGTAGATCGCTCTATTGATAATTTTGACAGTTTTCTGAAACTAGCTGTTCAACATTCCAATATTGCCCCCAAAAAAACAAAAACTATTAAAATATATTCCACAGATGTCGAGCGTCTCTTGTCTGAAAAAAGGAGGGCACGAAGAGAGTGGCAATTGCACAGATCTCCTCAACTTAAGAACTTGCTAAAAGAGTGTACAAAAAGATTAAGAAAGTTATTGCAGACTCAGAAAACGGCTTCTCTGGAAAAATATCTTAAGGAACTTGATGCAACTCCACAATCGGACTACTCATTATGGCGTGCAGCTAGAAACCTCAAAAGGCCAGTTGTCTCTAAACCACCATTAAGAAACTTGAATGGAAGTTGGGCAAGAAATGATGTTGAAAAAAGAAATCTGTTTGTAAGTCACTTGAAAAACGTATTTACACCTAATATATCTCACAATATTGCGGTCGATTTACCACCTGTTGCTGCTAGAGCAGCTATTCCCCTAAGATTTGAGATGAGAGAAATCGAAAAGGTTATATGTGACTTAAACACTAAGAAGGCACCTGGCATTGATAAGATCAGCAATAAAATGCTATTAGAGCTACCTCGCGTAGCAAAGAAAATTATTCTTTTTATTTTTAATGCTATTTTACGCCTTGAATACTTTCCTCAAAAATGGAAGGTTTCCTTAGTTACCATGATACCAAAGCCAGGTAAAGATCATACGAAAGTTGAGTCTTATAGGCCTATTAGCTTATTATCAAATATGTCAAAGCTATTTGAGAAATTATTAGTTTCAAAATTAACACCGATTTTAAGTGAAAATAGATGTATTCCAAACCATCAATTCGGATTTAGAAGAAAACACAGCACAATTGAACAAACTCATCGAATAGTAAATGTCATAAGAAAAACATTCGAAGAAAAAAAATATTGCTCAGCACTCTTCATCGATGTTTCGCAAGCTTTTGACAAAGTCTGGCATGAAGGCTTATTACACAAATTGAAGCAAAATTTACCAGCAAACACACACAAACTGTTAGAAAGCTACTTAGTCGGTCGTCAATTTATTATTAAAGAAGGAAATTTCTTAAGTTCACCTCAGCCGATTGGCGCTGGAGTCCCACAGGGCAGCATCCTGGGCCCTCAATTATACTTAATTTATACTTCGGACATGCCAACAAACAACTACACCCAAACTTCAACATTTGCAGACGACACAGCTTTTCTAAGCGTCCACGAAAACCGTTATGAAGCATCTCGTTACCTACAGCATCATATATTTCAACTAGAAATATGGCTAAGACAATGGAGGATAATGGTCAATGAGCAAAAATGCGTACATATAACATTCACCCTGCGCCGGGAATCTTGCCCCCCTATTACAATCAATAATCAAATTATTCCTCAACATTCGCATGTAAAATATCTCGGTATACATCTGGATCGGCGATTAACGTGGAAATGCCATATAGAGGCAAAATAAACTCAAATGAAACTAAAAGCCATCCAAATTCATTGGCTTATTGGAAGAAATTCTGTTCTTAGACTCGATTGCAAGCTTCTACTTTACAACTCTATCTTAAAGCCTATCTGGTGCTACGGTATTCAACTATGGGGCACTGCCTCGGCCTCTAATATCGAAAAAATTCAAAGGCGCCAAAATAAACTTCTTCGTATAATCACAGCCGCCCCCTGGTATGTTAAAAACTCAAACATTCATAAGGATCTCAACGTGCCATTAGTAAAAACTATGATTACAAAATATGCAGTAAAATATTTAAAAAGACTTGAACAACACCCAAATCCTTTAGCTCGAAATATTTTAAATCATGGCGGCCACACTCGCTTAAGGAGAAGAGACACTGCAGCACTTACCCAACTAGATGAGAGATAAACACCTATATAAGTGAACAGAACCCGTGATGAAGAAAATTTTTGTCTGGCACTGGCAGGACATAAATAAAGTATTAGGATAAGATTTGATAAATTATTGTTAGTTCATATTAAATATATGAAGATTCAATAAATAAATAACGAAAAAAAAAAAAAAAAAAAAAAGCATTTTAGCATTCATTTGTCCATAAGAATTTTACTGATTTTCTCAATAGCATATTTAAATGTTTCGCAGTGTCCGCAAAATTCGGTATGAATTTTCTATAATAGTTGCAGAATGCAACGAAACGTCTAACTTCGTCTGCGTTCTTAGGTGTTGGGTAATTTTTAATAACTTCATATTTAGCTGGATCTGTTTTCACACCGTCCTTTGTTATTAAATGTTCTAAGTAAACTACTTCTGGTCTTAAAAAGCAAAATTTTTTTGGATTCAGTTTTTAGTTGTATCGCTGAAGTCTATCTAAAACTTTGACAAGATTTTCATTGTGATGGTTCAAACTACATCCATAAACAATTATGTCATCGACATAAAGAAAAGCTTCTGAATCAAGTCCTGAAAGTGCTATTGTCAGCACTCTCTGAAAACTGTTTGATGAAATTTTAAGTGCAAATGGTAGACTTTTAAATTGGTAGTGTCCCTGTTGTGTAGAGAAAGCTGTAAGTGGTCTTGAGTCCTTGTCCAACTGAATTTGGTGAAATGATCTAGTCATGTCAAGAGTTGAAAACCATTTAGCTCTTCCTAGTTTATCCAAAATATCCTCTAATTTAGTTAGTGGAAATTTGTCATTAACTATTTTGTCATTTAATTTTCTAAAGTCTACTACAAGACGTGGAGCATTGTAGGGGCTAATTGATGGTGCTATTATATCGTCATGTAACATTTTATGCACTTGTTCATTTATTATGTCCGTGTGTGAGTGGGGTAGTCTGTAGTGTTTTATATACACCGGAGTGTTATCTGAAGTTGCAATGTTTTGTTTATAAAAATAGTTTACAGTTAATTTCTCGTTCTCTAAATGAAATACATTTTGGTATCTTTTGAATATGTTTATTAATTCTGATTTTGCATATTCATCAGTATTATTTAATTGCAAGTCATTTAGAATTTGTTCAAAACGTTCGTCATTGTTTATATTTGTGTAACTTAATATGTCGTAGTTTTTAAGTGGGTCAGTGTGCAGTTTAGTGCCCTGTAAAATTTGTGTCTCATTTGTTGTGTTTAAAATTTTAATGTGTGTCATTCCGTTTTTTGGTTCTATTGAATTACTTAAAAAAATACCGCTTTTTAATTCATTATTAAGTATTACGCAATCTTCAGTAAGGTTTAATTTCAATGGTTGTATAATATTTGATCGGGGGGGTATAGTAATTTTTAATGCGTCGAATGCTTTTGATTGCATGGGCAGAATTATGGTTTCATTGTTGGTAAACAAAAAAACTGTGAATGTCTCATAATCTATTTTACATAAGTATTCTCTTAAAAAGTCTCTTCCTATTATGCCGTCTGTCTCTATTGGAAAATTGTCATCAACTAGATGGAATTTGTATTTGCATGTTCGGTCTGCTAGTGAAAGTTCAAGTTCAGTTGTCCCTAATGAATATATTTCTTCCTTAGTGATGCCTGTTAATTTGCATCTGTTTTCCATATTTAGCGGTTCATCATCAAAAATTGTTCTAGTGCGACATAACGATATGTCGGCTCCTGTGTCGACAAGAAATGCTAATTCTTCATGTTTGTATTTAGCGATTGTCCCTCGTCTTGTACTAGTTGTTGTTGGTTCTATTGGAATTATTATTTCTATTGTTATTGTTGTCATTTCTGTAGTCTATATTGTTGTTTCTAGGTGTATTACGGTTGTAACTGTTGTTTGTAGCCAAATTATTGCTATTCTTAGCGTAGCCGTCAAAATTTCTGTTGTTTCTGTTTGAATTGTAGTTATTATTTCTACTGTTTGGGAAATTATTGTTATTTCTTGTGTAGTTGTCAAAACTTCTGTTGTTTCTGTTACTGTTTGAATTGTAGTTATTATCAGAGAAGACTAATTTGCTTTTTTTGCTGTTTTGCTTCTTTTTTGCTGTTTTTGCCCATATTTGCATTTTTTGCTGTTTTTGTTATTATGGTGCTTATTTTGCTTTTTTCCTATGTTTTTGCTGTAAAATAGCTTTTTTAACATAATTTTTACGTAAAAAAAATTTTTTTGAGAAAACATGAGAAAAAAAAATAATTGACAACTTTTTTCTGGGTTAAAACAAAAATATGTTAGTTGTGGACTCAACGTTTTTGGGCGCTTTATTACAACTAAAATTAATAAACTTACCATCCCAAAAAAAAACAGCCATGTAACTTATTTGAGTTTAAAACAAAATAAGTAAACCGGCCGTTGTGAACGAAAAAATAATAAAAAAAAATGCCGAAAGAAAAGTCAAATATGTTATTTTTGCTAAAAATGGTAAAATTGTATCCTGAAGTTTTTAAAGTTGAAAAAGATTGGCTTTTTTGTAATGTGTGTTCGAGTAAAATTAATAGCGAAAAGAAGTGCAATGTGGAGCAACATTTTAGTACAAAAAAACACAAATTAGCTGCTTGCCAAGAAAATCGCCCACAAAAACTTATAACGGAATTTTCTGTTACTATTACTGCCAATACATTTCACAAAGATATATGTAAATTTTTGTTGGAGACCAATATACCAGTAAAAAAAGTAAGCCATCCCAGTTTCAAAAAAATCTTTCAAAAGTACGCCAATTTGTCAGTTCCAAGCTAAAGATCTATTCGAGG
This sequence comes from Pollenia amentaria, assembly GCA_943735925.1. Lineage (NCBI taxonomy): Eukaryota > Metazoa > Arthropoda > Insecta > Diptera > Polleniidae > Pollenia > Pollenia amentaria. The sequence goes on along the minus strand of OX031006.1, from coordinate 121,186,458 downwards.
TAAATACATACCTCAAATGTATACGGAAGCTTTGGGAAAAATGCGTGAAAAGGCTAAAGGTAAATATATGGATTTCTGTTGATGAAACAACAGACAGTGAACAAATATATGTGGCCAACTTTATATTTGGTATTTTAAATGACGATGTTGGAAATAAACCTTTTTTATTGAACATGGGTGTTCTCGAAAATGCAAATGGGGCTTATATTGCATCTTTCTTCAACAATTCATTAAAAATTTTATGGCCTGACGGTAAGTGAATATTTGATTCATAATTTATTTTTTTATTTTTTATGTTTTTTTTTTTTTAATTTAATCTAGGCATTCAATACGACAAAATATTGCTAATGGTAACTGATGCAGCGCTTAGAGTTTCAGCATGTAAATAAATTAATATCTTGTACCAAATCCGTTTTGGTTAAGTTAATTTTTCAATAACTCGTACACACATACAAACTAAAATTTTAATTTCCATAGGCTTCTCGTAGAATGCAGTTGTTTTTACAAATGAATCCCAATTTGGCTCTTCCACCGTTCTCATGCCCTACACGTTGGGGTACTTGGATAGAAGCCACAATGCATTATGCAGAATACCATGATAAAGTAAAGGCTGTTATTTCTTAACTGAAAAGTGAAGACTCAGATTCGATCGCGCACGCCAAGGAAATATATAACTTGCCCGGATTAAATTCCCAACTTGCGTTTATCAAAAACAATTTTTCAATTATTGTGTTTTCTATAAAAAAAGCTACAAACAGTTGGGTTAGCTATTCACGAAAGTGTAAATATTGTGTCAAATGTACGAAAAGCTCTTGAGAATCTACATGAAAAAATATATATGAAGAAATTTAATGCAGTATGTATTTCAAAGAAATCCGGGGTTCAAACAAATTTTACAAATAAACAGCATTCTTCAAACTGGTGCTAAACCTGATGACGAAATGAAATTTTGAAATATAAATTTGCTCCAACAACATCCGTTGACGTGGAAAGAAGTTTCTACTTATACAATTCACTTTTAACAGAAAGACGAAGAAAAATGACGTTTACAAATATAAAAGCCCACATGATTGGTTATTGTAACTGTTTTCACTGAAGAAATAGAAATAGAAATAAAAATGCTTTTTTTGCTGCTTTTTTTTCTAAATTTTTGTGCTTTTTTTATATATTTTTTTTGCTGTAAACACTTTGTTTTTTGCTTTTTTTTGTCTTCTCTGGTTATTATTATTTCTATTGTTTGGGAAATTCTGGTTCCTATTATGATGGAAATTAATATTGCTGTGTCTGGTATTATTATTATTACGCTGCTGGTTTTGTATGTACAGAACCGAGTTAGTAGTTAGTTTATTTTCATTTTCCAGTTCTAGTGCATGTTCAACCACGTCTTGCAAGGTCTTTGGACGAGCTGCAAAAATGGCTGTCTTTAAATTGTCATTAATGCCTCTTTTAAAAGTATCTAGAGAAAGCTTTGAGTTCAATTTGATAATAACATTTTTCTCAGCTTCTGTGGCGTCATTACCAAGTTCTTCTACTCCTAACTTGTTCAGGTTGTCTATTGTCGTCATTATGTACTTTCTTTGAAAGTGCTAACAGACATTTTCCCTTGGGAAATAGTGTTTAATTTTGATTGTAACTCTGGAATGGTATTTGAACTTTTGAACCTCTGTTGTAGTAATATTTTTAATGCATTGAAATTTTCTGGCTTTGCATAACTACCTATTGCCGTTCTTACCCCTGAAGTCAGTTTTGCATGGTATACGTATTGTAAGAAATCCTGTTTTGCTGTTTCAGCTAGAGTTTTCTCAATGAGTTCTGCTGTTGTTATTAAGAAGCTTTCTAGTTCTTCATGTTTTCCAGCAAAAAGTGGGAGTGCTTTAGACACTGTTTCTAAACTAAATGCTGCCATTTTGATGTCTTTGTTTTCTATCTTAGTACTATTCTGGACTAAATATTCTTTAATTTTCTTTATTATATTGCTAAATTCTAATTTAAGCGCTGATGCTTTTTCTTCGTCTTTTTCTTCAACTTGTGCTATCTCAAATTCTCTTGTTATAGCCTTTACGTCTTCTAACCTAAGGTTAATTGTTTTTTCTGTATATAGTTATGATTCTGAATGAAACAACTGGATCACTTCATTGTTAATTCTGAACTGAAACTTTATTTTTCACCAAAAATTTATAAAACTATTTTAACATTGTCTTCTTATAAATCAAATTGTGTTTTTATAAATCTAACAAATATGGAATTTGCTTACTGAGCAGATTCCCACGTTTGTTACTAAATAAGAAATAAGCATACACAAGTGTTCGTATCTCATATTTCTGCTATTCAACAGAGGCATATGAGATGTAAAAACAAAAACAGGGCTGGAAAAGAGTGAAGTCATTTGACTATATGACTCCTCCCCCCTCAATTTCAGCAGTCCCTGCTGAAGTCATAATAAAAATATATTTTTCTGACTTTATATGTGCTTATTTCTCTTTTGTTTTAAAAAAACATTTTCTTTGCTATTCTTATAATTTTCAGAAGCACAATTTACTTAGTGTTCCATATTACTCCTCCACCCTCAGATTTAACCATGTCTGTTAAATGAGAGGTTGTGGGGTAAGCTTCTAATTTAAAATTTACAATGTTTTTATCTCTATTTTTACAATATTTTTTGTAAATTATATATATTATAATTACAATGGTTATTATTAGTATTAAGGTTATGTTTATACCATAAGATACATTTTTGTGGTATACCAATTCCTCGATTTGCTTAATATTTTCAAATTGATTGATTTTAATAGCCTCAAAATTAATTTTTTCTCTAAAAGTTACATTTGTCACATCATTGTCTGGGTAAATAAATTTGTCGTGAATAATGATTTTTTTGTTTGTGAAATTCTTACTTAATATTTTTAATTCGCATTTATAAAAGTTAATTAAATAATTTTTGTCTATTACAATGTCTCTGTTATCGCAGTTTTGCGTTTATTTAACATTGTTCGCATTCTTAACTAAAATTAAATCGTCATCAATGACTTCGATATTTGTTATATTGTTAAACTTCAATTCACAGTTTTTCAATGTGACACAGTTTTCGCTACTTCTTAGGTCGGTAAAAGTTAGATTTTCTTCGTTTGTGTAAGTTATGTTATTTATTGTGACTACACGTTCGATATTCTCGTCGATTTCCAGATACTTATCATTTGGTAATGGGATTATTAGTTTCAAATCTGTTGTAATAAAGTCCGTTGGGATTTTTAGTGCTATAATTAATGAATTATTCATATAAGTCATAACTCCCATTTTAATCATTTTTAGTGTAAAAAAATCGATTTTGAATTTTTCTATTTCCTCAGGTGTAAGTACACCGGTGTATCATACTGTTTCTAGCTGACGCTATATTTTCTTGAATTTGTGTAATTTTCCCTTCCAAATTTTTCAATTTGAGCATTTGGTCCGTGTACAAAAGTCTCCTAACTATTTCATTATTTCTTTTCTTAATTGCATCGAAAGTTTTATCTATTTTAGCTCTGTTGTCTTCTACTGCTCTTCGTATTGTTTCAATAGATTCTTTAAAATGTGTGTTAATGGTGATCTGTTTATTCAAGGTTTGAATGGCATTGTGGCTATTAATATCTACGTTTCTTAAATGTTCTAAATTTTCCTCTCTGTCGTCATTGTCCATTACTCCGAAGAGCCATTTGTGAATACTACCTATTCCGTTAATCAAACCTCTCTTTTTCCTATTTAAGTTAAAGGGAACCAGAGTTCTAACTTTAGCTTTTACAACTTTAACTTCTACCCTTAATAATTCTTTGTTATCTACATCTATTTCTTCAATATTCCTTTCTATTTGGTCAATTATATCCAAAATTTTCATGGGGTGTATATTGTATTTGTCACGTTGGTTATTCTTACTTTCATTAACTGGACCATAGTGTACCCTGACTTCTCCTCAATCCTGTTGACTTGTAGAAGTGCCTGTACCGCCACCAACAATGGAATTAACAATGTGATTTTCATTTTCGTTATCCTGAAAGACATATTTTCGTTTAACTTGAGTTTTATAGGCTTTTTTAAACTTATTATCATTGGAGACTAAATAATTATCTTCTACTCTATAGTTTCCTACTTTCCTATATTTAGGTTGAGCTTTACTAGCTCTATTATTCATTATAAACCTATTCTCAAATTCTCTGTCAGCCGCGTTCCCTTCTTTAGTGTTTATAGCATTTATTCTGGTTGTCTTTTGCTTATGTTGTTCTTCTGAAAATTGTCTTAAGTCCTCGTGTGATATTGAATTGTTAATGAAATCGATCGGTTTCATTTTTGTTGTCGAATGAATTGTATTATTGTAAGCAATTATTGCCTTAGACACTTTATCGTCCAAGCTATCTTTATTATGTTCATCCGAGTTAAATAGTCGAATGTGCTCATTCAATGTCAGATGGAGTCTTTCGGCATCTGAATTTCCTGTTTTCCTATAGGTTGTAGTGAAATGAATATTGATTCCGTAATCTCGAAGGAATTGTCCAATTGACCAGTGTTTCTAGTTTACCAAGATATTGAATTCGAGTTTTGATTGCGTCGACAATTGATACCCATGTTCTATCTTTCAGTGGGTGCGCAGTAGCGTATTTCGTCAATTTGTCAATGCTGGCTAAAAACATAACATTCCTCTGTGGGTACCAGATGTCAAAATGAACTATTTCGTTGTGTTTGACGGGGGTTTTTGTTATATTTAACGAATGTTTGATAGGGTTTCTATCATATTTAGCCCTATTACATATTTCACAATTGTTAATGTATTTCTAAATGGTTTTTTGTAAATTTGGATAGTAGTGTTTCTTTTTATTTCTGAAAAAATTTCGTTAATTCCCCTGTGGTTGTTCCGAAGGTGTTCAGATTCTATTATCTGAAGGATTTTACCCTTATCGGTAATGTCTTCTAAAAATATATTAGATCTTAAAACTTTCAAATTTTCATTCCTCACAAAGTATCTTATGTAAAGGTCTTGAAATTTTAAAAATAAATCATTGTCGGAACAAAATACTACCAAAAGCCCTTAGTGTGGTAACTTCTCTCTCATTAGTTCCAATAAGTCGCTATTTGGCGTCACATTCATTGTTTCTCTGATTTTTCTTTGAAACACGATTTTCTTACTGCAGGATTGTCTCTCTGCATTTGTCAGGATTAGTTGGTTTTTAAATATGTTAATGGGGCTCTCAGTTATTTGGATGAAGTCGGTACTGTCAGTTTCCGCACTGTGTACAGTATCTATATCATCCTCAAACAATTCGTTTAAATTAATGGCTACCTCGTCTTCTGGATTTGCGATAATTCGGCTAAGTCTATCGGCCACGACATTTTCTATGCCTTTTATATAGTTTACGTTAAAGTCAAATTCATTTAGCTGAATTTTCCAGCGTTGTAGCATTGCGTTCATCTCTTTCAGATTGCTCAGCCATACAAGGGCCTTATGGTCTGTTTTAACTGTAAAATGTCTGCCGAATATGTAAGGTCGAAAATAATTCATCGCCCATACTATAGCCAAGAGTTCTTTCTCTATAGTGCTATAGTTATTTTCATGACCGTTGAGGGATCGGCTGGCATAACAGATAATCTTATCATTCTGCATCAGCGCCGCCCCTAGGGCAAAATCACTAGCATCAGTGACAACAGTAAACTTTTTTTCAAAGTCAGGATGTACCAAAATAGGATCCGACTTAATGAGTATTTTTAATTTTTCAAATGCATCTCTGTAATTTTTATCCTTAAGGTTAATCTTGGCGCCTATCTTCAAATACTTTACTAAGGGATGTGCTACCTTTGAGTAGTCTTTTATAAATCTCCTATAATAGCCTGTAATTCCTAAAATAGATTTGATTTCTTTCTGATTCTTTGGAAGGGGAATCTTATCTATAGCTTCTACTTTTTTTGGATTTGGTTTTATACCATAACAAGTGACTAAGTGTCCTAAAAATTCTGTTTCTTGTTTAAGAAAGCTGCATTTGTTCCGTTGGACTTTCAGATTTGACTTCTGCAAACAGCTTAATATTTTAGTTAGAGACTCCATGTGTTCCTCTATACTTGTAGAGAATATTAGAATATCATCTTAATACACCAGACATATTTTACCAATGTGTTCCCTCAAAACCTCGTTCATTAGTCTCTGGAACGTAGAGGGTGCATTTTTCAACCCGAAGGGCATACGCAAAAATTCGTAATGCCCGCTTGCAGTTGAAAAAGCCGTTTTATGGATGTCTTTTTCATCCATTTCTATCTGGTGGAAACCCTGAATAGATCGAGGGATGTAAAGTATTGACATCTTCCCAATTTGTCAAATATATCATCTATATTTGGAATTGGGAATCCATCTTCGATGGTTATGCTATTTAATTTCCTATAATCGATCACAAGGCGCCATTTCTGAATATTTGACGCATCCATTTTCTTTGGAACTATCCAAATGGGACTGTTATAAGGACTAGAGGATTCCCTTATAATTCCTTGTATCAACATTTCCTCAATTTGCCTATTTATTTCATTCTTCCGGATACCTGTATAGTTTCGAGTACACCGGGATTTCATGCTGTGTGTTAATCCTATGTTTTATCTTATTTGTAAAGGATAGATTCTCGTCTTTTCGATGAAAAATTTTACTGTGCTTCCTTTGTATCGGCAACAATTTATTTCTATCAGTTTCATTTAAATGTGCGGTTTTCAAGTCCGAGATAGAAGTTGTATCCCTATTTTCTATGTCATTACAATAAAGTTCTACAACGTTTTCCCTGTAACATCTTTTCTTATAATCTTCTTCTTCTTTATTAAGATACATAGGGATACACGCATCTCTTGTTTCTAGTTGTCTATTTTTGTAATTCACAATACAATCAATATCTGCTAAGATATTATTTCCTATTAACCCATCAAATCTGTCATTAAAGTTAAACTCTAAAAATTCGCATAAATAGTTAGAATTAAATTCATTAAATATGGGAAATTTGCAAAGTTTCTTTACTCTGAATTCATTTCCCCTTGCTCTTTAAACTACGTCAACTTCATGCTTCCATTTTGGATCACAAATATTTTCATTGATGATGCTGAATTCCGCTCCAGTATCAATGATGAATCGTAATGTCTTAATTGGGTTTTCAATGGTTATATAGGGAAGTCGTTTCGGCCTTCCCCACGAAAATTCACATTCGAGTTTCCAATATCCATCGGTTCATGAACGTTACCACGCGCATAACGGGAGTTTCTTGTTTGATTGGACTGTCTTCCTACGTCGGGTTGTGGTACGTTTCCATCAAATCTGTTATTGTCTCGGTAGTTACCCCTATTTGTACTATCGTTGTTAGTATTACTGTAAGCATTGTTATTGTTATTAGCATAGTTGCGATTGTCACTGTTGGTACCACTGTAAGCATTATTATTAGCATTTTTGCGATTGTCATTATAATTTCGATTTCTAAAATTATCGAAACTCCTATTTCCCGAATGCGTATTTCGTACATCGTTGCTAAAATTCGATCTATAAGAGAGCCGTGTATTGTTTTTGGTTTGCTTCCAAGAGCGGTATAATTTTGGTGTCTAGCCTCGAGAATTATCTTAAAAGCCGCCTATAAAGTTTGTGGGTTTCTTGCAAATATTATAGTTTTCGTCGGTTCGGGTAGGTTATCTTTAAATACTTCCAGTGAGATTCTATTGATTTCGTCCGCCGAAAATCCTTCTTCACTATTAGTTAACCTTCTATTATACAGTTTTTTTTAATGTTATTTATACTATAATGGTATTTTTCAATTGTCGAATCTAACCTCCAAGTTTTCAACTTGTCCATTATTTCCCTAGTTGTTTCTTTTTCTCCAAAGTTAGTCACTAGAATTTCTTTTAATACTTCCCAAGTTCCTACCACTCCATACCCATGTATTGCCTCTCTTGTCTTTCCTACACATTTTTTTTTTTCAATTCAATTTTTTATTTAAATTTTTTCTTTATAAACATTATGGATCTTATATCTAGTCCCGCGAAGCCATTTAGCTTATCTGCAGGATATAAAAATAAAATTTACATTTAAGTTTATAAATATTATTAATTATTAAAATATTAAAATATTTATTGTTTTTTCATTGCGATTTAATAAAACGTTTTTTTAAAAATGATTTTCTTTGATACTGGCCTGGTATATTTAGTAAATATAATGGTAATTTATTGAAGATATTTGGAAGTGTGGTATTCAATGAGTTTTTTCCATAATTGTTTTTGTGTCGTTGGACTTTGAATCTGCCTTCTGTTCGATGACGTGTGTTGTATGTATGATCTATTGGTTTCAAAAACCGAGGATCGTTGTAGAATTCGTTGACTAGAGTATTGTGGTAGATACGTTTTACATTTAATACTTCCAGATAGCTGGCAATGTTGTTAGAGCTTATTTTGTATTTGGTGTTTAGACAGACGTTATTAGTATAAATGTTGTTGTTTGTTATTTGCGTGCTACTTGTAGTGTAGTTATTTGTGCGGTTTATATTGACGATAGTGTTGTTAGTGTTTGTGATGTTATTGGTGACATTGTATGCGTTGTTGATGTTGTTTGTGTTATTACTTCTTGTTTCAGTGGAAGGCGAGTTGTTGTTAACTGTACTAACTTCGATTGTGGTGACTGTGCTGGTAAATACATTCGGTGTGTTATTGTTGTTTGTGTTGTTGGAATGGTTGGTATTTGATACGTTGTTAGGTATGTTGCTGACGTTTTCATATACGAGTGCTGTTTGAAATTGTTGGTTGTGCTGCTTATTTTTTAACAATATTTTTAAAATTTGATTTTGGATTTGTTGTATAGATCTGCAATATGTTGCACTTCCCCATGCTGTGATCCCGTGTCTAATATACGACTCGCATAACGCAAAATATGCCTGCTTAAGTAAATCAAAAGTTGAGCAATTACCTAAATGGTAAAGACTGTATGCGGCTTTTCGAAGTTTTTTCGACAGTTGTTGTATATGGGTTAACCATTTAAAATTTTCGTCAACGTATACACCTAGATATTTGTACGTTTTAACGAACTCTATTGTATTCTTGCAGGTATCCTTGTAAACGGTGTTGTTCATATTGTGAAGACATTGAAAATCGTGAAATATTATATTTGTTTCCGTTTTGGTGAGATGAGGTGGTCTAATATGCATAATTTTTGTCTTAGATGCGTTAATCACTAAGCCATTGTCATGACACCATCTTGAAACTTCATTTAATCGTTTCTGCATAATATCACATGCTATGTTAACGTTTTTGTGTGTAACTACAACAGCGGTATCGTCAGCATACGCGAATGTCGAACAGTCCTTAAGATTGTTTAACATTTCGTTGGCATATATAAGGTTATTATCGGGCCCAGTTTTGAGCCTTGTGGAACACCATTTGTTGTATTTGTTTTTTCGCTTAATGTTTCACATATTTTTACTTGGTATGTTCTAAGACTCAAATAATTTTGAAACCATTTTAAACATTTTCCTTTCCAATATACTTACTAAGTTGCTGTGGGATATTGTGTCAAAGGCTTTACTAAAGTCAATAAAGAGCGCTCGGCAGTGTAATTGTTCACTTAAACATATATTTCTATGGTTTGAGAAGTTTCCTAATAATTTATTAGTGTAATTTTCCCTTCTGAAATCCATATTGATTGGTATTTATTATTTTGAATTTACTTAGGAATCCGTTGAGTCTTCGTACTAATATTTCTTCTAGGACTTTCTCAATGACCGGTAGTATGTTGATGGGCCTATAATTATTAACGTCTGTTTTAGAACCACTTTTATAAATTGGACGTATTAACGAAGTTTTTAATACATTGGGTATAGTAGCATCGTTTATACTTGAATTAATGGAAGTAGTAATTACTGGTGTTAATTGTATACAATAATATTTCAAGTCCTTTGGTCTTATTCCATCACACCCTGCGCCTTTATTTACTTTTAAATTTTTTAACACTCCATATACCTCTTCTTCGCTTGTGGGATATAGAAACATTGAGTGTTGGATTCTTTGTGGCTGGTTTGCTAAAGTTTTGGTGTTGCATGCGTGTAGGATTTTTTTTGACATTATCATTAAAATTGATCACGAATTGATTTGCAATATTTTCAATACTATTGTTTTTAAATGTGTTTAATAATGAGTTGTCAATATTTGTTATCTTTTTGCCAATAATTTTATTGATAAGTTGCCAGGTACCTCTTATGTTGTTTTTATTTTCTATAAATTTAATTTTAAAATAATAGTTCTTAGCATAATTTAATTTTTTATTCAAACAATTTCTAAATTTTTTATTTAACTATTTAACCATTTGGTATAAAGTTTATCCCGAACTTTACAATGTCTTAATAATTCGTCACTCATCCACGGATTTATTTTTCTTTGCTTTTTATTTGTTTTGTTTAATGTTTTAGATGAATCATAGATGTTTTTAAAAGTTACATATATTTGATTAAATATTTCGTTTGTATTCATGTTTTGATTTATTAATCCGTTCCAGTCTATTGCTTTGATTTTTTTCTATACTTTAAAACTGCTCAATTTTACACCCTGTCGTATATTTTCCGCACCCTGGACTATATTGTTTTGTTCAGTTTCTTCTTTTATACAACAAAAAACTGCATAGTGGTCATATGTATTTGTTTTCACTATTGTTGCATGGGTTTGTGTGTTTGTTTCATTGTTTCTAATATGCATGTGATCTATGCAAGAGCCTGTTCTCTTTGTTACGTTTTCTCTTGTAATCTCATTTACAAAGCATCTTAGGCCGTTTGAAGAGATCATGCTAGTGTATTTTGTTGTTTTGATGTTTTGTTTAAGAATATTAATATTTATATCGCCGATAACAATTATGTCTTGCTTTTTTTTTATCATGTTTATTGTTTTGTCGAGTTCTATTATGAACTCATTTACATTATTTTTTGGCGGTCGATAAATAGTAAACAGAGAGAGTGTTTTGTGTTTGTTTGTAATATTTATTTGTATGGTCTCAAAAGAGATTGTGTTTAAACTTATACGTGTGTGTATTAAATTTTATCGAATGAAGACAGCTACACCTCCTCCTCTACTATCTCTATTACAGAAGTATGAGCTAAAACCTTTAATGTTGTATGTATGTTGTTCTTCGTTAGTAATATTAGTTTCTACCAGGAGTATAATATTAATGTTATTTATAAATACGTTTAAAATTAATGGTTATATATTATATGATACCAAGGACCCTCGAGATAGAGCTTGTGGAGGTTCTGCTATTTTGATAAAAACCCGAATCAAACACTACTTAATGTGTGATCATCGTGAAGATTATCTGCAAGCAACGAATATTTGTGTTGAAGAGCTAAATCGAAACGTTGTACTTTCATCTTTATACTCTCCACCTAGATTTTCAATATCAGAAAGCCAATATTATAAATATTTTAAATCATTAGGACCCTGTTTCCTAGCCGCTGGCGATTACAACGCTAAACATACCTTCTGGGGTTCACGGCTCATTACACCAAAGGGTCGTGTTTTGTATAATACAATGTCTAAAATGGATTTAAATGTGGTCGCGAGTGGACAACCAACTTATTGGCCTACTGATCAGCAAAAAATTCCAGATGTCATCGATTTTGGCGTGGTTAAAAACATCCCCGCAGAAACGATTCACGTTGAAGCTTCTTTAGAATTATCTTCTGATCACACACCTACAATTCTTACCATATCAAACCCTTATAGAATTGTATCTCCGTCTGGTTACTTAGTGACGTCAGCAACACAAATAAATTGGTTAAAATATAAAAAATATCTCAGTACCCACTGCACTGAAAATATTCCGCTTAGAACACCGGAGAATGTGAATCTTTCTATTGTAAATTTTGACAATTATCTCAAACTAGCTGTTCAACATTCTAGCATAGCCCGCAAAAATATCAAAAATAGTAAAATATATTCTACTGATGTCGAGCGTCTCTTGACTGAAAAAAGGAGAGTTCGAAGAGAGTGGCAATTGCACAGATCCCCTCAACTTAAAAATTTACTAAAAGAGTGCACAAAAAGGCTAAGAAACTTACTGCAGTCTCAAAAAACGGCTTCTCTGGAAAAATATCTTAAGGAACTTGATGCAACTCCTCAATCTGATTACTCATTATGGCGTGCAGCTAGAAATCTTAAAAGACCAGTTATCACTAAACCACCATTAAGAAACTTAAATGGACGTTGGGCACGAAATGACATAGAAAAAGGTAATATTTTCGTTAATCATTTGAAAACCGTATTTACCCCTCATACATCTTTCGATACTGCGGTCGAGTTACCACCTGTTGCTGTTAGATCAGCTGTTCCACTAAGGTTTGAAGTAAGAGAAATCGAGAAGGCTATTCATGATTTAAACCCCAAGAAAGCCCCTGGTTTTGATAAGATCAGTAACAAAATGCTTTTAGAGCTACCCAGCATAGCAAATAAAATTATTCTACTAATTTTTAATGCTATTTTACGCCTTGAATACTACCCACAAGAGTGGAAAGTATCCTTAGTTGCCATGATACCTAAACCAGGAAAGGATCCCACAAAAGTTGAGTCATATAGACCTATAAGCTTATTGTCTAATATATCAAAGCTTTTTGAGAAACTTCTAGTGTCTAAATTAACGCCGATTTTAAATGGTAACAGATGTATTCCCAATCATCAATTCGGTTTTAGAAGAAAACACAGCACAATTGAACAAACTCATCGAATAGTAAATGTCATAAGAAAAGCCTTTGAAGAAAAAAAATATTGCTCAGCACTCTTCATCGATGTGTCTCAAGCTTTTGATAAAGTCTGGCATGAAGGTTTACTACTGAAATTGCAGCAAAACTTACCAGCAAATATACACAAGCTGTTACAAAGCTACTTAGTCGGTCGTCAATTTATTATAAAAGAAGGCGAATTTTTAAGTCCTCCACAGCCAATTAGCGCTGGAGTCCCACAAGGCAGCATCCTGGGCCCTCTATTATACTTAATTTATACTTCGGACTTGCCAACAAACAGCTACACCCATACCTCAACATTTGCGGACGACAAAGCTTTTCTAAGCGTACACGCAAACTGTCAAGAAGCATCTCGTTATCTACAGGATCATATATTTGAACTAGAAAGGTGGTTAAAAAAATGGAGGATAAAGATCAATGAGCAGAAATGCGCACATATAACATTCACATTGCGTCGGGAAACATGCCCCCCTATTAAAATAAATAATCAAATAATACCCCAACACTCGCATGTAAAATACCTCGGTATACATCTAGATCGGCGTTTAACGTGGAAATGGCATATAGAAGCGAAATTAACTCAAATGAAACTAAAAGCAATTCAAATTAATTGGCTCATTGGAAGAAATTCTGTTCTTAGTCTCGATTGCAAACTTCTACTCTACAACTCTATCTTAAAGCCAATTTGGTGCTACGGTATTCAGTTATGGGGCACTGCCTCGGCTTCTAACATCGAAAAAATTCAAAGGCGCCAAAATAAACTTCTTCGAATAATCACAGCCGCTCCCTGGTACGTCAAAAACTCAAATATCCACAAGGATCTCAATGTGCCATTAGTAAAAACTATGATAACGAAATATGCAGTACAATATTTAAAAAGGCTGGAACTGCACCCAAATCCATTAGCTAGAAATATTTTAAATTATGGCGGCCACACTCGCTTAAGAAGAAGAGACACTGCAGCACTCACCCAATCAGATGAGCGATAAACACCTATATATGTAAACAGAAACCGTGATGACTAAATCTTTTGTGTTTGGCACTGGCAGGACATAAAGCAAATATTAGGATAAGATTTGATTAATTATTGTTAGTTAATATTTAATATATGAAGATTCAATAAATAAATAATGAAAGAAAAAAAAAAAAAAAAAAAAAAAAAAATTTATAATTTGATCCAGACTTGCTAATAGTGGTGTGAATAGTGTTTGGGGTCCGGGATTTCCCGTCAGAAATTTTCCGGGAATTCCCGGGAATTTTTCCCGGGAATTTCATAAAATAAGCAATTTTACATAAAAAACGTTAATTTTAATTTAATTTTGTTTTTTTTTTATTTATAAAAAAATTTTAAACAAAACTTCAGTTGCTCAAAGTGATTTCTTTTATTTTTTTTTTGCCCGTAGAAATAGATTTTTGCTTTGATAAGCGCTTTTAAATTAAAATTGTTGACATAACTGTATAAAGACAAAAAACAGCAGTTTAACAAACATCAAATATTTTTAAATGTAATTCCAAGGCGAATTCATTTTACAGGTGGTGTTGGAAACACAGCACAGAAATGACAGAAATGTCAAAAGTAAAGTTGCTTGTGTTTTTGATGAATCGACCAACTAAAACAAGAACAAAAGTACAATGTTGTGTTATTATTGTTGTAGTATTGCCACCACCATTTACATGAATTCGCCGTGTGTAATTCAAACAAAATCAAACAATCCAATTCTGCATAAAATTGACAAAAAACATAAAATAAAGCGACCTTACCAACTTCAAATCAATTTTAAAGCATTGGAAGTAAGTATTTGTTAAAGAATTTTTAGATTTTTGATTAATTGTACTCTTAAAAGGTAAACATGTCTGAAGTATGGAAATATTTTACGAAAGTAGACAACGCATGTCAATGCAAACTTTGTCCCAAAAGGCTTATGCACAAAGGAGGCAGAACCAGTGGCTTTATCCGACACCTTAGAATGGTTCACAAAATAAAACTAGATACTCCAACTACAGTTGACCTCAAAACAATGGCAATGTCGAAGAAAACAATGGCATTGTCCATGAAAACCAAAACCAGTCTTCGATTAAAAAATTTATGCAAGTGCACACAATGCATGAAACATTGTCCAAACTAGCTGCTGTGGACGGAATGTTCATCAGAATGATAACTAAAAGTTCGTTCATTCGTGAAAGTTTTTTGTCACTTAATACGCCATTGCCAAAAAATGAAACGGACGTCAAAAATCTTATTATTAAGTACTATAACAGTGTTAAAGAAAACATGATTAAACAAATTGCTACCGAACTAGCAAATAATGACAGATTTTCACTTATATTGGATGAGTGGACCAGCATTTCCCAAAAGCGATACATGAATATATTCTTAACTGGTGCTGATTCCTTTCATAATTTAGGATTGGTGTATATTTGCGGAAGATGTACCGCAAAAGAAATATTGTTGAGGAAAGACTAAAAGAATTTGGTTTAATTTTTGAACGTCACATAGTTGCCACAATATCGGATGGACCGAACGTAATGAAGCGGTTTGTTTTAGAGAGCCCAACTGAAGGAGTTTTCTGTTGGAATCATGCTATACATTTGGGTGTATTAGAAGTTTTGTATGTAAAAACAAATTCTTGTGATATTATAAGCGACACTGAAGGAAGTGACGATGAATCCGCTGCGTATGAAGTTGTTGGTAAGTTTTTAATCTACCATCTTAAAATATACAATACTTTTCATATTTTGCGAATTTTCGTTTAATAAAAAAATTTAACATCATAATTTATATGTCTACTTATTTTAGTAACTTCTTTTGTTCAATTTAAAATAGAAAATTACAAAGAAGCTGTGGAGAATACTAGAAAAATTGTTAAACTGTTTAAAAAGAGTCCACTCAAAACAGCATCTTTAGAAAAATATGCAAAAGAAGAGTTTGGAAAAGAGGTTCACCTAGTTCATGATATCAAAACTAGATGGAACAGCATGGGTACTATGATTCAATCATTTTTAAAAGCAAAAAATGCTATAATGAAAACGTTAGTTGATTTTAACTGTGCAAATTTTTGGATTGAAAATCATGTTCAGTTGCTAGAACATTTAGTGGAGGTATTAAATCCAAAAAATATGCTGTTGAAGCTCTTAGCAGACGTGATTCAAATCTTTTAATAGCTGAAAATTAATAATAGAAACTGCTTTAAAAAAGAGTTATATATGTATGAAGTAAGCTATAATAGAACAAGGAATATTGAAAACCTGTATAATGCTCTTTTAACTATAAAACCAACTTCGGTGGAAAGTGAAAGGGTTTTTTCTCTTACTGGTCACTTTGGAACGAAGTGGAGAAATAGAATGTCCAGTGACTTACTCAACGCATTAGTGGTTTTAAAAACCACATTTTTGAAAAACTAAAAACTTATATAGATATACATATATGTATATATGTATGCTATTTTTTTTAAGTTTGGTAATGAAGATCTCTATTTTTTTTAATTGTGTTTTGTATATTTAATTAGTTTTACACAAGCAAATTTGTGATACACATATTGTTCCTTTCTAATAAAACTGTTTTAAACATAAATTTTGTCACATTTTAATGACTTTTTTATGATTATTTTTGATAATAAAAATTTTTTTTCCCGTTTCCCGGGAAATGAAAAAGTCCGGGAATTCCCAAACACTAGGTGTGAAGTTTAAACGTAACGAGCGAATATTCATATATATAATTGTGTTGGGATAACTTAAAAAGGTTGTATTTATTTGACTGAAGCTATCTACTTGTGGGTTTGTCATTTTTTTTGCATTAAAAAAAAAGAGAAAAAAAATTCGAAGTTTCATTCTTTTTGGCATAAATTCTCCCATTGCGCACCCATACAAATTTCCAATTGGATTCCTTTGCCTTTGACTTAGCCAACCAGAGCAAGCGCCGATTATGTGGGGTTAGGTGTTCGTTGATGTAAATGAATTTGTTGTTATTAGTGCCCTCATTTATTACAATTGAATCTATTCTGTGGCGGTTAAGTTTAGTCAAAATTTCTCTTTTTTTATTATGAGAAGTAAATTCTACGACAACTTTTTGGGCTTTTTTTATGTTGTACGAAGCGCTTATATCGTTATCGTTAATTTCAACATTTAAAGAACTAGCAATCTTCTTAATAACATCATTAGGCTGTATGTTGTTGTTTGTAATGTTTTTTATTTCAATGTTTTTATTTAATAATTGTTGTTCTAAATAATTTATTTTTGTGCTCATCTCATTTATTTGTTTTTCCTTTTCCTTATTGCTTTCGCAAAGTTCACTTACTTGACCTGTTAATGTAGTGAGAGACATTGTTATGGTTGAGAGTGCTGTTTGTAGATTTGCATTTATTTGACTATTATTTTGGTTAATGGTTTTAGCGAGTTCATGCATAGTAGTTTTTATGTCTCCTATGTCATTTTTCATGGACAAGACATCGATTTTCAATTCTTTTACATCAGTTTTTGCCATATGTAAGCTACTATTAGCATCATTTATTGACAAGGAGTCTTTGAAACGTTTAACATTGTCGTTCTCTTCGTGTTCATCCTCTCTTTGTTGTTTTTGGCTGCATGATTCTGAATCATCGGTTATGATATGGTAAGAGTTGTTGCTGCTAATGGATCCCTTGCGTGGCTTGCACTTATGGCATCTCCAGTCAGCTCTCCGTTCACTATTCGTCCTATTTGTTTTCTCAGAAAGAGAACAGCAAGTTAAGAAATGATATTGCGAATTACATAAAAAGCACTTAACACATTTAGCTGGTAATTTGTTGTTGCACTGTCCACACAAACTTATTTTTTATGTTTCTTTTCAGGTTTTTTTCTATAATGTTTTCAAAATTTTTTTTTTAAGTTTTGTAAGAATTAATTTATTTTAACAATTAACTTTTTTGTTTATACGAATTTCTTTACGATACTGTCAAGTTTTGTAAGAATTAATTTATTTTAACAATTAACTTTTTTGTTTATACGAATTTCTTTACGATACTGTCACCAATTAAAAGGATTTTTTTTGTTTATTAAAATGATATGTTTTTATATATTTTTGGCCACTTAAACACCACAAATTTGACAATTTGTTTTTTATATACCCGAATAATATATTTCTATTGTTTTCTTCGAACGTTGCAATAGATGGGAGTAGAGCTTCAACCTGCGCTAAAAAATATGGCAGTTGGCTTTGTTCCCTTCCATCAAATGTTGGAATCTCTCTGATACAACTAAGCATCAGATTAAATTGTTGGGTCAAGACACTTTCCATATTGTAAATTTTTAAAATACTACGTTCTGTGTAAAAGGAAAATTGTATACTGCTTTTTTTTTCTCTCTTTTTCTTGTTTTTATTGTTTGTTTTTTATAGTTAAAGTGAATTGAGTACTGTGTTTATTTCGTTATTTAGTTATTAACTGTGTTATTTCCTTATTGGTTATTGTTGAGTTCTTTACTTGGTGTTCTATTTATTGAATAATTCATATATTACGTTCGGTGTTCGAGCTTTTAATAGTTAATTTAGATATTTAAGTTTTGTTTAATTTTAGTTTGTTTCTTTTTACACACCAAAAAGTTTTCTTTGATAATTTTTTTTCTCCGTTTTACCGAAAGATTCAAGCTATTTTGATTATAACCAATTATAAATTATTCGCTTTTAATGCGAAGGTGAAGAAAAAACACTATATTATTCGACACTATATTTTGTTTCGTCGTTTGTTTATTTTTACACACCAAAAAGTTTTCATTATTTTTTTTCTTTTGATAATTTTTCTGTTTAAATGAAAATTTCAAGCAAAAAGATTTCTTTATTTTATTCTTTTGATAATTTTACTCCTTTTAATAAAAGATTCAAGCTATTTTGCTTTTAACCAATTAAAAATTATTCACTTTTAATACGAAGGAGAACAAAAAAAGAATCTTATTCGACACAATTTTTCGTTTCGCCGTTTTAATCCTCGTCGCCAGTTATGATTTTGAATGAAACAACTAGATCACTTCATTGTTAATTCTGAACTGAAACTTTATTTTTCACCAAAAACTTATAAAACTATTTTTACATTGTCTTCTTATAAATCTAATTGTGTTTTTATAAATCTAACAAATATGGAATTTGCTTACTGAGCAGATTCCCACCTTTGTTACTAAAGAAGAAATAAGCATACACAAGTGTTCGTATCTCATATGTCTGCTATTCAACAGAGACATATGAGATGTAAAAACAAAAACAGGGCTGGAAAAGAGTGAAGTCATTTGACTATATGACTATATGTCCTTCCTGGACTTTTCTTTAAGTTCTTTAATATTTCCGTCAATTTCTGGAGATTTTTCTCCATCTAACAATCTTTCTTATTAATATTGAACATCTGTTTCATATGTTTGCCTAATCTTTGCAATATTTCCTTATCATTTGGATTGTTTCTAATTCTATATTTCTTTTTTCTAGTACATCCTCTGCAGTGGGTCTACCTTCAATGCCTAGTGTTTTCCACCAGTCAGCTAACCATTCTATCTTCTGTTCCAAACTCCATTCTTTACTTTCTTTTGGTGTAAAGTCTATTGGATTTTTTTGGTTTAACAATCTTTCCCTTTTTATACATTTTTATTTGTTATTTAAAATTTCTTATTAATACATTAGTGATAATAGTTTTATCCCTATCATTACTTATAAGTTTTTGAATTTTGTAAATTGTAGATAAGATTATGACAGTTATTAATAATATTGTAGTGATTTTTGAAAACATTATGTTAAGTTTTGTTTTTTTTATTGTCTTCTAATTAAAATTGCACACACTAATCTAATAATGTAATTATAATTTGAAAAATATTTAAGTTCTCATTTTCAGCTTCGTGTTGTATTCTCATTGTATGTGTCCTCATATATTCTAACAGTTGATCATTGCTATGTTTGTTTTCGGAATCTTCATGTTTTCCTACTTCATATCCCTCAAAAATTAAAAGGATTGCCTTTAAAACATTTTTCCACCAAGCCATTTTATACTATTTTTATATAAAATTATTTTTTTTTTAAATTTATTTGTAATTAATCTATCTCTTTATGTCAAAACGTTAGACCTCTCATTTTATTAACGTATTATTAAAGTATTCTTGACATATAGATTCCAGCTTCAGCATCTTCTGGATTAAATTATTGGTCTAAAAAATGTAGTAATCCGAGTGGGCAGGATAATTAATCTTTGGCAGCCTTTAAGGATCTAAAAATTTTGTGGACCGAGTGGGCAGGATCGCCATGTAGTGTTGGAAGTGGAATGGCAGGATCGCCATGTGGTGTGCCTATGCAAGTTGTGTTGGTGTATAGTCCCTATAATCCTTAGTTATTTTAGATAGCTGTTAGGGTACCAGCTGATTTACAAGGCGTTCAAAGGAACTGCCGAATTATGAGCCTTTCAATTAAAACTAGGCAAGTTATTGCTGGATTAAGTAGTAAATTTCAAGTCTGGTTTTATTCAAATTTGTATTGCCTTATATACTACGTTTGAGACTTACATTTAGCCTTTCTTACTTATTCTACTTATCGATAAAGTTCTATTTGTCTTTGTCGATATTATGGACATATGAATAATTACCCCTGATTACAATTATTCTGACCAATAGGAATGTTTGTGATTACAATCATTCCTATTTGTCACTCAATTTACAATTCTTATTGAGTAGAATTCATTGTTTGTGTTTATCATATTCATACCCCAATTAACTTGCATTCCGATCGATGTGTGTCGATTGGTTAATGCCGTTATTTGATCTTGCATAATTACCCTGCTCTATTAAGGGTATGCGGTGGCAACTTATGAGGTACACTACAGAAGCAACTGAGAGTGCATGTTTCAGATGATGAAAAGAATCTACAGCTTCAGGGCTGAAACGGTTTATTCGATTTGCGTAAGCAATCTGTAAGGGGTCCTGTGAGATCAGAACAGTTTTTGATAAACGTGCGATACCTATGAAACGCCTAACTTGCCGTGGTGTTTTCGCCAGGGGAGCATTAACCATTGCCTCTACCTTTTCAGTGTCAACTCTCAGTCCGCCACCTTCAATGCGATTCCCAAGGTACTTTATCTCGCGTTGGCAAAATTTATTTTTGATTTACGTTGACCGTAAGGCCGGCAGATTTAAGACACTGTGCAACGCATATGATTATCAAAGTCCGAGCTATATACGAGGAGGTCGTTTAAATATATCAAATCATTGTCACGTAATTTAGATGGAAATATTTGTGGAGATATAGCAAACACTTGCCAAAAGGCTACGCCTAAATAAGCTACTTGGGATAAGGTTGGCACTATATAAAAAATTATTGATTTTAAAAGTTACTGGAAGTCTGAAGTGACCTTAAACTTTGTTTTTTGATCCATTTGCTGTGGATATACATAAATGACATTTACCATATTGAATATTACACTTAGTCAAAAAATCTAAGCTTCCCTGGCCCAAGACTGTTACATTTACCCTGAGACCAAAAGACCAGACAATTCGGTGTCAAAGATTTTCAAAGATCACCTGAAGTTATCAAGCAAGTGGTTTCTAATATTTTTCTATAAAATTTTCTAAGGACATATCGTTTACGACATTTTAAGATTTTTTTTCAAATTGCAGGTTTAAAATATGGTTGTACGTCTGGTGGTTTTGGTGGATCGGAGAGTAAATCCCTCTGTGAAGGTTTACTCTCTATATTCAACTGAAACTCGGGTTTTATTTCGAGGAACGAGCATCCTCGGCCGCCCACTCGCTATGACGCCTGTTTCCCTGATGTGTATTTTTCCACTCTGGTGTAGTAACACCCCTTTGTCCACATTTGAAACAGAAAAGGGTTCGAGTCTTTTCCGTGTAATACATATAGCTGCGGCCAGTGTTTAGGCAGTTCAAACAGATAATTCGACCCGTACTCTCTCGTGTGGCCATAATCAAATTTTCGTTTAACATGGTTTCAATAAACCCAGTTGGATGGACAAAATCCTGCAGATTTTCCGTAGTCAAATGAGAGAGAGATCGCTCGAGTATAGCGCAATTCGAAACCTCCCTGCCGTTAAGACTTCTGTCCGATTAAACACTAGAATTCAGTGCTCTCGGAACCGAGGATGTCCTTACAGCTCTTATGCTTGTGTCCGACCGCAAAGCCCCTAAGCTGACCGTACAGATTGATCTTTGTACACTCTGCAACTGTAATGAACAGGAAAACACACATCATTTAATGGCAGATGCCCAATTTTTGTTTTTTGCTGATTCGTTATTTTATTTATTTATTTTATAAGATGCGGATATCACATGCAACAAGATATAAACCAGAGTACCGAAACGCTCGCTCAAATTTAAAAAAATTTCTACAAATTCATCCTCATGAGGGTGAGGAAAAAAATATTTTAAATTTCCTCACTCATGAGGAGTGAGCAAAAACAAAAAATTCATATGTGATTTTTCAGATATGAAAAATTTGAAAAAATTCACGTTAAAATTCTTCACAAGGAAAAAAATGCGATTTGCCCAACCATTTCCAGCAGGAAAATCAAGTAGTAAAAAGGCCTCCAACTTTATTATCAATTACCAAAGTGTGTCATTGGAGAACAACACCTTGCAATTTTTCATCTATTTTAAACACTTCTGGAAGGGCTTCTAAAAAGATTTAAGAATAAAGCTTTATCCAAGTCTAATTGTTGTGGCTAATAATACGAAGTGAGTAAATTAATAACTAAACTTGCAACACGTTCCAGCATAACTACTAATAAAACGATTGCGACAGGCCTTTTCTTAGAATAGATAATTTGAATTTGTAAAATAATAAATAAAAACCTTTCTAAAAGACCTTTTCAAAAAAGGCAGAGTGGAATAAGTAAAAGTTTACTAAAAATTCAATTGTTAACATTCTTAATGGCCTAAAAAATGATTCGCTTGCAAATTTCCCCGCCGGGCAGCACGTTTAGTCTGTGAGTATTTTTTTTGTAAAGTTATTTCTTGACTGGTGAACCAAAATGTGTGTGTAGTTTTTTTTTTTTTTAAGGCAAATATTATTGAAATAAAAAAACTAAGAGAACTGCACATATTGTCATCTTAAATGCAGAATATTGTAACATCAAATTTCATATGTTTACATGAGAAGCAAAAAACGTTGTAAAATGGAAATTATATGAGTCCTTCATCAATATCCTCAAAAAGACTGTTATAAAGTCTTTTGTGTTAAATAATAAATTACTTGTCTTCTACATCTTTAGAATAATAGCATTTTTTTATAAAGTGCTGGAATATAAATTGTTTAGCTATACGGCCTTATTAAATACTAATAGTATTTTTTTTAGGATAAGTGCTTCTTTGTACAACATTTTCGTTCACTGAATACGCGGGCTGCTAATAATACTACTTTTAATTGAAAAACTCTTTCATTCTTCTTATTTAAATTTTTCAGAAATTAACTAATTAAAATATACTTCTTGCAGAAGTTTTTTTGAAATAATTCCTTATATGGAGACAAATATGCATATATGTATATGAGTAAAATTTTTTACAAAACTTGTTTATTGTAAAGAAAAATTCATTATAAGGACATCAAAATACACATTAGTTATAATGGAAAAGTTGGATTTTTAAAATCAATTTAAATTTAATGAAGTACCTTTATTAGTTTAATACACTTCTAATTAGAAATAAAAAACTATAAATAATATGTCATAATAATATCTCTGATAATATAACATCTCTACGTTCTCAAATGCAAACTTATTTCACCTTGTCAACGCAATCCAAACGATGCTGCATATTAATTGTGTGACTATCATTTTTATATGTGCATTTATTGTTTAAGCGCAGTATTGCATTTATAACCATGTACATTATCTTTATATTCTATTATACCTGCAATTTAACTGAAATATTTAATAATTTAATGTTTTAAATGATTGTTTAACTTAATACTATCATACTTTCGTTGATGATTCGTCGTTTTGCTTCAGAGAATTACAATTTAAAATAACGTAACACTCATAACTTAAATAAATAACAGTAAAAATAATATTGTTTTATCAAAAAAAAAAATCGGTTATCGCATTTTTATTCTAAATATTTAAAATTGCTTTTATATCTCAATTAATTTCCATTTTACCACTTTTTTTGCTTCTCATGAAAACTGTGATGTTATGATATTCTGCATTTAAGATGACGATATGTGCAGTTGTTTTAGTTTTTTTTTAATAATATTTGCCTACAAAAAATTCAACACACACTTTGGCTCGTTGCCTTTAACAAAAACAAAATACACACAAAGGCATTTCGTGCTGTGGTTATGCAAACTGCCGAGCAACAACAACATTACTAGTGAGGAGCGTTAAGAAAATTTTTTGTTTCCTCATTTTTCATGACTGAGGAAAGGCAAAAATTTATTTTTCCTCACGCTCATGAATGAATTGGCAAAAAAATTCACAATTCATTCATGAATGGTTAAATATGAGCGATCATAAATGAATTTTTCGGAACTCTGATATAAACCTGTTTAATTACAGTATGTGATCTTATAGCGATACAAGCAATTTGTGATAGCGTGAAAATCGCTACGTAATATGGACAGTATTTTATGAATATTTCTATCCCCGTTCGTGTGCTCAGGGTCATCCTTAAGAAGATGTCGTATTTTAGCAATGATTCCCCTATTCTCACGCTAAGAAGCATTTGCCTGTGGTGAGTAGAAAGCGGTGGTTATATACATGCATGAAAGAACTCTTTTATTTCCTTCGACGTAAACTGTTTTTCGTTGTCACTGTGGACATACTGCGGTTTACCATAAGTGCAAAGAATCTCATTCTGGAAAAATTCTATTACTTTACTTGATATCGCCGATCTTAAAGGCTTCAAGAACAATAATTGCGTAAGGTGGTCAATACTTATAAATAACTGGAAATTTGTGCAGGGATAATGACGACTGGCGACTGTGTGCAGGGATAATGACCTAAGAAATCACAACATAGTCTTTGGAAATTACTATTGGTTACGGTTTGATATCCCATAGGTGGGCGTAATACATGGTGAAGTGGTTTTATCATTTTTAAGTCATCGCAGTAACAAGCAAATATCTTGTCGTCGCGTGCGATCTTCGGCCAGAATTACATTTGCCTGATTCGATACAGTGTCTTAAAGAAACCCCATGACAACCTTCGCCGTGAGCCGATTTTATTACCCCCCTCCGCCAATGTCCTAGGTAACAATCTCCAGAGGTCTTCCTATGATTCATTTCCATTGCCAAATGTTACTCGCTTGTAAACGTGGTTTCCCGAAATGCGCAGGTCTGGCAAAAGTTCTATATTTATAATTATTTCTTTTCAAATTTTGTTATACTCTGGGCTATCGAATTCGGGCGATTGTAGTCTGAATCAGGCAAGGAAGGACAAATTTTGATCTCGTCCTCATCAAATCGAGATAAGATGTACGGCACCACGTTCAGTCAACCCTTCCGGTGTTCAATAGAGAAGACAACATTTTGAAGTTTAAGGCTCCACCGAGCCAGTCTGCCATATAAATCTTTCTGGCCTATAAGCTAGCGTAGACTAGAGTGGTGCGTTATAATTTTAAATGCAAGTCCCTTAACATACTGCCTAAATCTCTTTACGCAAATTACGGCCGCCAAGTGTTCCAGCCCCACCACCATGTAGTTTTAAACGGAAGTCCCTTAACATACTGCCTAAATCTTTTTACGCAAATTACGGCTGCCAAGCGTTCCAGCCCCATCACCATGTAGATCCGCTGTGCCTTATTCAACTTCTGGGCTACCAACGCGATCGGATGTTCCTTTCCCTCAGCATCTAACTGGAACAAAATGACGAATTCCCTGTTGAAGTCGGGCTGAGCCAGTACAGGAGCAACTGAGAGTGCATGTTTCAGATGATGGAAAGAATCTACAGCTTCAGGGCTGAGACGGTTTATTCGATTTGCGTAACCAATCTGTAAGGGGTCCTGTGAGATCAGAAAAGTTTTTGATAAACCAGTTTGCCATACCTATGAAACGCCATACTTGCCCTGGTGTTTTCGCCAGGGGATCATTAACCATTGCCTCTACCTTTTCGGGGTCAGCTCTCAGTCCGCCAGCTTCAATGCGATACCCAAGGTACTTTATCTCGCGTTGGCAAAATTTAATCTTGATTTTCGTTGACCATAAGGCCGGCAGATTTGAGACACTGTGCAACTTCACCCAATAAACGCATATGATTATCAAAGTCTGAGCTACATACGAGGAGGTCGTTTAAATATATAAAATCATTGTCACGTAATTAAGATGAAAATATTTGTGGAGATATAGCAAACACTTGCCAAAAGGCTACGCCTAAATAAGCTACTTGGGACAAGGTTGGCACTATATAAAAAAGTATTGATTTTGTAACTCTTTTAAAAGTTACTGGAAGTGTGAAGTCACCTTAAACTTGGTTTTTTGCTCCATTTGCTGTGGATATACACACATGAAATTTACCATATTTAATATTATACTTAGCCAAAAAATCTAAGCTTCCCTGGCCCAAGACTGTTACATTTGCCCCTGAGACCAAAAGACCAGACAATTCGGTGTCAAAGATTTTTATTTTAGCATAGGGTCTCCCAAGTTATCAAGCAAGTGGTTTCTAATATTTTTCTAAGGACATATCGTTTACGACATGTGGTGGTTTTGGTGGACCGGAGAGTAAATCCCTCTGTGAAGGTTTACTCTCTATATCCAACTGAAACTCGGGTTTTATTTCGAGGAACGAGCATCTTCGGTCGCCCACTCGCTCCGACGCCTGTTTCCCTGATGTGGACTTTTGTACTCTGGTCTAGTAACACCCCTTTGTCCACATTTGAAACAGAAAAGGGATCGAGTCTTTTCCGTGTAATACATATAGCTGCGACCAGCGTTCAGTCAGTTCCAACAGATAATTCGGGAATAGTCCTCCTTAACATAAGGTATACCTATATTCAGAGGCTCTACTTGTGGGTCAAATTCGTCCTCCGAGCATTCATCGCGTATTGGATCATTTGGGTCAATGGAAACTTCGTCCATTTGGCGAGCTCGGTTATTTTGTTATTTTGAAATGGTATTTGACCTCAGAGATTTCTCCGCCTCCCTGAGCAAATCACGATATGAGCCCAAATCATCGGTTCTAGAAATAAAAGTCATATTCAACAACTCGGGTCTAGCATTTTTCCTAGTTATCTTTATAAGGGCGTCATCGTTAATAGAATTCTGCAATATCAAATTAATTCTAACTATAGCAGAGTGAAAGTCATTATTCCTATTTTTGGAAGCTGTTTAAATTGGCCAGTGGACATTGACTTCGCTCAGTGAGGGTATATATTTTAAAAAAGAAGTCGGATACATCCTCTTCACCACTAAACGAAACGTTCCAGTCTTTTAATTTTATGAACATGGATGCCAAAGAAGCATTTGAGTTCATATTGGAACTTTAGGAATTTATTCTCGGAGACTCCTTAGTAACCCTCGAACCTCTGGGCTTTCCCAGATCCCTCCTAATATAGTTCAGTTCTAGTCTGAACTCCTCCTGAGTGCTGCTCAAGGCATCCCTCACATAGTAAATCAACGCGTCCATGTTACCCATGTCTGACGACAAGGCGCCATCCTCACGAGAAGGCGGACCCGTACTCTCTCGTGTGGCCATAATCAAATTTTCGTTTAAAATGTGCGGGTTGTCAATAAACCCAGTTGGATGGACAAAATCCCGCAGATTTTCCGTAGTCAAATGAGAGAGAGATCGCTCGAGTATAGCGCAATTCGAAACCTCCCTGCCGTTAAGACTTCTGTCCGATTGAACACTAGAATTCAGTGATCTCGGAACCCAGGATGTCCTTACAGCTCTTATTATTGTGTCCGGCCGCAAAGCCCCTAAGCTGACCGTACAGTTTGATCATTGACCTGCCGAAATTCTCCCACGTCCCCTTAATATTTTGCACTCCCACAGAAGTCCTACCTCTTACACTAGATGATGCCTGATTGCGCGCGACAAACCAACTTTTATCTGTCCCGGACCGCGTACTATACTTGTGCATAATGCACCATTCACCCAGAGAATAGATGTGTGCATTCCTAAGCAGAAGTTTATCAAATGAATTCGAAAAAAACATTTTGTTAGGCAAATATAAGTTGTTCGATGACGCGAGTTAGTTAAGCAAGCGAGAGAAGAAAAAGAAGTTAAAATCGTGGAAAATAAATGCTCAAAAGGGTTTAAAAGTATTCAAAAATGGAAAAAATTAAGAAAAAGTATTTGCGAATAATTATTCGTAAGCAAGGGGTTAACTTTTGAGAAATTTATATAAAGGCTATGATACCCCCTGGTAGCCTGTCTCTCCCTACACTCGCTGACCATCAAAACATTTTCACGAACGAATATAATGCCTCAGCACCCAATTCCAAAATTCTCCCCTTTCCATGCAAAATTTCCTTAACGCGTAATTTGGCCACTCTTGCGCCAGAATTCCTTATTTCAAACCTGGATTATCCAACTCATGCCTACCATTTTTAAAAGGGATAGTCAGGCAAGGCCTTGGATAAATCAGGTTTGTGCTATATTAGTGTCCCATGCGAAAGGTATTATTACCGCGATAATACTGACCTCTACTTGGAATCAGTCCCAGTCTTGCAATAAATTCCTATCTACAGAAAAAAAAATTAAGGTGGAAAACGGCGGTAAAAAAAAAGTTACCTTGGTTTGCACGGTGTTGAAACCAGGTTAAGGAATCCCAGTAACCACGACTTTTGCAAACTTTAGCAACAGTCCATGTTTTCACGAAAAAAATCTACGAATCCAAAATAAAGGTGGCTCTTTACTTTGGAAAAAAATTCCACGCCATATAAGTTACGCGCCGTTGAATAACCTTAAAAAAAATAAGCAAACGATCCAAAAAACCGCGTAGGATCAAGATGACCCGCTGGGAGTATGTTTAAAATATCAGCTAATTACAGAGAAAAAAATTTAAGATCACTGCAATTAAGGAGAAGACGAAATGATTGTATTACGTATCACACTGATACGTAATACAATAAGGGTACATCTGTCCTTACCCCAACCTGCGACCCGCGACATACCCTGGATTCACTACCCCGTCCCGTACAAGACAACCGTTACCCTATAATTACCCCAGCCTGGTTCTTCCCAGCATCCATTTATGAAAAAAAAATTACATAGTCATGTTATTTTCGTTTTCAATGATTGATTTCATATATGTACATAAGGGCGGGTCGATTTAAAAATCGCCCAAGTGACAAAGCTGTGTCGGCCCCCAAAGCTAGTGGGGGTTAGTCATACATTTATAATCGGTTGGGGCACTTTAAATGGGTCAAGGTGGGATTTTTCAAAATTTGACCTTTGGGTCAAAATAATGAACATCCGAATTCATTTTAGTGGTATGGTTCCTTGGGCAAAGTTTCTTATTTTGATTCCTAGAATACAATTTCAATAGGGCGATTTTTCTTGCGTCCCTACAAACCGACCCGCCCTAATGTACATACTATTTATCTGTTTCTTCAAGATGTGTTTTCGGATATATTGACAATAGTTTGATAAATTTATTCATTTACTAGGATAATTCATATAAAATAACTTAGTTAATAATAATTAGTATTGTGGTTATTATATTGAACTGTTAATGGTTTTTAATCCAAAAATTAGATATTTTAATTATGCTTAAGTTCATTGAATTTAATTTTCATTAAATTATTTTTATGAAGACAGGAATTTTACAACATGAAATCAATTAAAATTTTTTTTGATAATTTTTCATTCTTGACTGCGCTGAGATTTGAACCCAGGCGTTCACGGACAGGTTGCCAAGACTAGTTGCGATTGCAACCACACAATCTCTTCAGAGGGGTTTGCCGTCTTACTCACTCGGCTATTGCAGTCGGATGACGGCAATCGAAACTAGTCTTGGCAACCTGTCCGTGAAAGCCTGGGTTCAAATCTTAGCGCAGTCAAGAATGAAAAATTATCAATAAAATTTTAATTAATTTCATGTTGTAAAATTCCTGTCTTCATAAAAATAATTTAATGAAAATTAAATTCAAAGAACTTAAGCCTAATTAAAAAATATCTAAATTTGGATTAAAAACCATTAAAAGTTCAATAAAATAACCACAATACTTGTTTTAATTACAAGTGATTCGAACACAAACGATCAGTTTAAACATCATTTATTGACTAAAATCCAACTTATTATAATGTCTTAAAAATAGGTATATAAAGAATATCAATGTAAAAGTACATACATATTCGAAATATGCCGTTAAGCTTAATACATAATTGATCAATACAGATTTTAAAAGAGAGTTAATATACAGGGTTATTTGACAATTTTAATAGAGCATTTGATACTTTTTTATATTTCTACATCTCCCTTTTTTTTCTTGTTAATTATAAATATGCTGTTCTGCTTATTTCGGTTTATAAAAAATTATAATTAATTTCATTTCTAATTACAATAAAAAATATTTATGATTATTTCAACGTTTTCTTAAATACAAATTTTATAATTTATTTCATTTCTAATTACAATAAAAAATATTTACGATAATTTCAACGTTTTCTTAAATACCATGTATTCCTACGAAGTATCTTTCCATTTTTCTCTATTAAATATGATCGTGGGGCTTTATGTTTTTCAATAATTCTACCTGGAACCCAGTATTTATCATCTTTTATCCATACATTCTCCCCTTTTTCAAATTCATTTCGAGTTTTAACATTTTTGTCGTAATATTTTTTATTAATTCTATTATTACTATTAAATACAGGAATTATTTTTTCCACTATTTCATTATTTTTATAAAATTTTTCTTTCCCAGGAACCAGGGTTCTTGTTTGCCTTCCAAAAAGTAGTTGAGTTGGTGTAAAATTAGTTTTTTATAGGAGTATTTTGGTATTCCAATAAAGCATGCCAAAAATTACTTCTTTCTTCATGGCATTTCATTATTAGCTTTTTAGCAATTTGTACCATCCTTTCTGCAAATCCATTTGACTTTGGATATAGTGGACTCACTGTTGTGATTTTGATATCAAGATCTTTAGCCCATTGTCTGAGTTCAAAAGATCCAAAGGGAACATTGTCTGCTATGATTTCCAAAGGATAGCCGTGTATTGAAAAAATTATATTAAGTTTCTCACTAATTGCCTTTGCAATCTTTTTAACAATTGGCACAATATCTAAATACTTTGAAAAATAATCACCTACAATCAAGTAATTTTTTCCTAGTACTTCCATAATATCCATACCTATTTTTTCATAAGGAACCTGTGGTATATTATGTGTTAATAAAGGTTCTTTTGCATTAGCTGATCTATGCTTTTGACTTAAATAACACTTTGCTATCATCATTTCGATTTCTTGATCCATGCTAGGCCAATACAAAAGTTCCTTAGCTCGTATTTTAGTTTTTTCTACTTATGTAAATTTTTTAGGGTCATTTCCTGAAAACTAATCCGTTTTCACTATACGAATTCATTCTATGCTTCCATAAAAATTTTATATTTTCGTTTAATTTTGTTTTATCTACAGGCCAATTATTTTGACAATATTCAAGAACTTGTTTCAAAATTTCATATTTTGCAGTTTCTTCTACGAACAACTTTTTCTTATCATCACTAACATTTATTGTATGCACCATCTCCCCTAAACCCTTAATTTCTGGGTCATTGTTTTTATCTTTAGAGTAACTTCTAGACAACCAATCTGCTTTATATAAATATTTTACTTGTAGATATGTAAAATTTAAATTATGCTTTTCTAGTTTTAATTTCATTCTTCGTAGTTTCGCTGAAGGTATTTTATTGTAATCTTTTTTCAAAATTCCTAGTAGTGGTTTATGATCAGTTACGATTTCTACACTGTGGCCATATATATAGTTATGAAATTTTTACTAGCAAAAACTACTGCCAACATTTCTTTTTCTATTTGGGCATATCTTGTTTCGGCATCTGTTAGACTTCTAGATGCAAAACAAACTGGTCTTTTATTTTGCATAAGTGTTCATTCTAAACCTGCTTTAGAAGCGTCAGTTTGAAATACAATATTTTCCGAACTATTAAACGGTTTCAAATTTGGAGCATTCAGAATTCTATTTTTTATTTTTTCCAAACACTTATCATGTACTGCTAACCACTGAAATTCTCTAAAATTTTTTAATAATTCTCTTGTTGGTTCGCTTAAGTCAGAGAGATTTGGTATAAATTCCCTTAAGTAGTTAATAAATCCCATCAACTTTTGTACATCTTTTTTACACTTAGGTGCTCCTAAGTCTTCAATTCCTTTCAGTCTGTCTTTATTGCAACCAATTCCTTCATCTGATATTCTGTGACCTAAAAATGTGACTTCTTTTTGCTTCAATTGAATTTTATCCCAGTTAAATTTTACATTATTTTCTATAGCCCTATTCATCACTAATTGGACAGTTTTGTCATGTTCTTCCTCACTTTCTGCTGCTATAAGTATATCATCAATATAGACTATAACGTTTGAAATATTTCCGAAAATTTCTTTACTACATTTCTGAGAGGCTTCAGGTGCGATTTTTATACCAAAGGGTAAACATTTAAATCGGTAACATCCGAAAGGTGTGCTAAAGGTACATAACTCTTTTGATCACTCATTGAGAGCCACTTGCAAAATCCATCTTTTGAATCAAGCACCGTAAAAAATTTTTTATTCACTAATTTTGCTTTTATTTGTTCAAAAGTTAGAATTTCATAAAAATTATTTTTAATTACCATATTTAACTCTCTAGGACTTATGCAAATTCTTAAGCTTTTATTGGGCTTTTCAACTTTTGACGATATTTGAAATCCATTCACCTGCCTTTTCACATTTTTCAATAATATCTCTGGTACATAAAATTTCCAATTCTTTTTTCAATTGCTCTCTTAGTGCAAGAGGAACTTTATTTGCTGGCCTTGAACAAGGCGAAGCACCCTCTTTTAATTCAATCGAAAAATCTTTTTTGATACATCCTATTCCACTAAAGAGATTTTAAAATTGCATTTTTAAATCATCTTTTGAAGAAATTTGAACTGAATTTATTCTTTTGATTAATGCAAATTTTTCGCAAGTATCAAGGCCTAAAATTGGAATGGAGTGTGGATCCTTAACAATGAAAAATTTGATCTTGTCAATTTTGTTTTTTATTTCACACAGTAATTCCACTATACCCAAATATTTTATTTCTGTGCCATTAAATGCAATTAAGTTTTCGCGACTTTTTTCCATTTTTACATTTTTAAGACTGCACAGTTTTTAAAGGCAAGACATTAACCATGGCTCCCGTATCTAAGTTACATTTAACAATTTTGTTTTGCATTTTAATAGGCTCATACCATGATTTGGAAATATTATCATTTGCAATACAATCTAGATATAAATTTGAATTATCACTATCAATTTTAACTTCTCTAATTGTTTTCTTTTTACAAACTGTCGCAAAATGATTTCTACCTATACAATTATTACATATCTTTCCATATGCGGAACATTTCCCTTTTACATGAGTTTTACCACAAAATAAACAATTTATAATTTAATTTTTATTACTTTTGCGTATTTACTTTTCATTACCTTTGTCTTTATACTTTCTGTGTCCTGTTGTTGATTTTTCAAAACTTTTGCGCACCTCATCAATTTTAAATTCATTGCTTCTCATTCACTCCATTTGCTTCTTTGTTGCCTCTGCCGATCTCGCCATGTCAATCGCCAATTCCATTGTTAAGTTTGGTGTGTCCAGTAACTTCTTTTGCAACGCCTTATCGCTGGTTCCAATCACTATTCGGTCTCCTATCATTCTTGTTTCGTCTTCAAATATACATCTTCTTACTATCTTTTTTATGTCCATCAGAAAGTCATCGAATGGTTCCCCATCTTTCTGATTTCTGCTATGAAAGATAAAGCTTTCATAAACTTCATTGGTTTTCGGTTTACAAATGTCTGCAAAAGCTTTTGTCACCTCATCATATTTTCCCTTGGCTGCCTCACTGAGGTTAAAAGAATTAAATAGTTCTACAGCTTCAGGTCCAATGACATTCAAAAATATAGCCACTTTTACGGGTTCGGTTTTTTCTTTCAGTTCAATTGCTGTTGCAAATATTTGAAAATTCTGTCAGTAAATTCTCCAGTTATCAGCAATATTTCCATAAATTTTTAGTTCATCAATCTTTTTGACAAAATCCATATTTGTGTTTTTCTTCAAATATACGTATGTATATTATTCTTTTTGGTGGTCTGCCACGTAATTTAACTTGATGACTTGACACGTTGAGCTTTACTTTTCCCATTCACTTTTTATATATAAACTTTTCCAATTCATTTGTCTTTTTATCTATTAGTTTTTTAATTAAAACACATGAATTTTCATACAAGTGATTTAATTACAAGTGATTCGAACACAAACGATCAGTTTAAACATCATTTATTGACTAAAATCCAACTTATTATAATATCTTAAAAATAGGTATAAAAAGAATATCAATATAAAAGAAAATCATTAAGATACACTGTAGGCTTAGAACATACATTTTCGAAATATGCCGTTAAGCTTAATACATAATTGATCAATACAGATTTTAAAAGAGAGTTAATATACAGGGTTATTTGACAATTTTAATAGAGCATTTGATACTTTTTTATATTTCTACAATACTAATATTGTTAACAGCAAAGGCACGAGCTATGTTTACA
Source organism: Pollenia amentaria (assembly GCA_943735925.1). Lineage (NCBI taxonomy): Eukaryota > Metazoa > Arthropoda > Insecta > Diptera > Polleniidae > Pollenia > Pollenia amentaria. Next base: position 121,152,019 of record OX031006.1, on the reverse strand, counting down.
TTTGTCCTTCAAGTTGTTCTGAAAAAGGTTAACAACGAAAAAGAAAGACAAAAACATGAAAAACAAAAAAAAATGTACTTTGGATTTCAAGAAGAAATCTTGACAAAAGGTACGAAAAAACAGAAGTTAGGAAGAACATGTAATTCAATTAAAATAGATAATCATTCATTCAAAAATATTGATGTTTGACTATTGACGTCATCCGGCTTCAATAGCAGAGTGAGTAAAACGGCAAACCCCACTGACGAGATTGTGTGGTAACAATTAAATTTAAAAATTAAATTTAAATTAAATTAAATTATTAAAAAATTAAATTCAATGAACTTAAGCCTAATTTACAAATATCTAAATTTTGATTGAAAACCATTAACAGTTCAATTAAATAACCACAATACAAATATAAATAATTTTTATTAAAAGATTTTGTTTGTTGTGCTTAATTCCCTTTTTAAATAATTGATAAAAAATACTGAAATTTATTGTTGGAGGATAAGCTGTTCCTATGCGCATTTCACTGGTTGCTTAGGCCAGATCATCAGGAAACGTTCTCCTAAAAAATTTTAGAAAAGCCAAAGCTATCAGCAAACAAGACTACAGAGGCAATGAGAATTACCTACAAACACTCAAAAAGTCTTTTTTGCAACGATATCAAAGCTTAAACAGAATACCAAACAATAAATCAGTGATGAGTTTTTATCTTTTCTTACATTTCCCGCTACAATTAGTTGGAATTCTCCCAACACTAATTGTAGTTGGAAGTGGGTAAAGAAAAAACATATTAAAAACAAAAACAAAGTGCTTTTATTGATTTTTGTAAAATAATTAATAGATTTATATTACTTAAATAAAGCTTTTATACATACCAACTGAAGAGCAGTAAAGGCTTTTAGGTAGTGATAAAGAGCATTGAATCTTGCGTGGAACCAGATGAAATAAAAACGATTCTAGAAGAGAAGGGTTTCAAAATAACAAATGTGATGAATATTAAAAACAAGGAGAAAAATCCCCAACCACTATTTCGAGTAGAATTAGAACCAGGCGATATAAAGCTTAAAAAATGAAACGATCCCATTTACAATTTAAAATACATTCTGTACAGACGAATCACGATAGAGGAGCCGCACAAAAGAAATGGTTCCGTTCAATGTTTAAACTGCCAAGAATTTGGTCATACTAAAGCATACTGCCATTTACCCTCTGTTTGCGTCGTATGTAGAGAATTACATGGCACAGTCCATTGCGATAACACTGTGAAACAAATTCAGGTTAGCAAAAGTTGGGTCGATTCTGAGAGTGAGGGGTGAAAATATAGGCTAAATTAGAAGACCCGTATCGCGGCGTTTGTTAATGTAAGTTCGAATTTTTTTTTAATCGACCTTTAACCTTTGCAGTCAAATGTCGATTTTCAGCATATTGTTTATATGGTTTTTTGCCTATAGCTCGTCGACTAATTGATATTTTTATTTTATATTATTGCTAGAGACCTGTGCAACAATTAAAATTTTTTAAAAAATTGATTTAGAACATTTTTGTGGTGCATATGAAGCAAAATGTTGGAAAAATTATTTTTTTTTCCTGCTTTTTAAAATATTTTCCAAAAAACTAATATGCTTCTCAGTTTCTTCAATATATTTCATTTGAAAAGAAAACAATCATAACACAAAACTTGCGTTTTCCAGCTTAATATTAATTTACTTCTCAATTTGTATGTACCAATTTTGTTCAGTGTTGGTTTTAAAGAAACGTTGAAAAAGAAATTATAAAAATATGGAAAAAAAATATAATTTTGAAATGTTAGTTAGGAAAAGTTTTAAATTAAAAAATTTAATAAATTAAATTCTCTCCATTAAGAAATAAATGCACGCAAAAAATTATTAAAGTATTTTAAATACAAAGTACAGCAAACAATTTAATTACTAAAAATATCATATTGAAAATAAGACAACCTGTAAAATTTATAAAGATTTTGACTTGTTGTCGTATTAATATCAGGTACTTTAACATTATATCAGAGGGTAAAGTTTTACGTTTAAACTGAACTCCTTATTACAATTTGCATTATACTTTTTTTTTAAAAATAGTTATATTTCCAACTTCTTTCTTTAAATGCGCCATTACTAATCTAGAAAAAATTACCTGATTATGCTTTGCAAAACAAGTTCTCAAAACTTTCCGAAGAATTTAAATTTTTCGCACACCTGCTGCTCGAAATTTCCTTAATCTTAAAGCACTAATAACCAATGTGAAATACCATTTGTTTTAAAGATTGATGTTTGACTATTGACGTCAACCGGCTTCAAGAGCCGAGTGAGTAAAACGGCATACCCCACTGACGAGATTGTGTGGTTACAATCGAAACTAGTCTTGGCAACCTGTCCGTGAAAGCCTGAGTTCAAATCTCAGCGCAGTCAAGAATGAAAAATTATCAATAAAATTTTAATTAATTTTATGTTGTAAAATTCCTGTCTTCATAAAAATAATTTAATGAAAATTAAATTCAATGAACTTAAGCCTAATTAAAAAATATCTAAATTTGGATTACAAACCATTAAAAGTTCAATAAAATAACCACAATACTTGTATTAATTACAAGTGATTCGAACACAAACGATCAGTTTAAACATCATTTATCGACTAAAATCCAACTTATTATAATGTCTTAAAAATAGGTATATAAAGAATATCAATGTAAAAGTACAAACATATTCGAAATATGCCGTTAAGCTTAATACATATTTGATCAATACAGATTTTAAAAGAGAGTTAATATACAGGGTTATTTGACAATTTTAATAGAGCATTTGATACTTTTTTATATTTCTACATCTCCCTTTTTTTCTTGTTAATTATAAATATGCTGTTCTGCTTATTACAGTTTTACAAATTTATAATTAATTTCATTTCTAATTACAATAAAAAATATTTACGATTATTTCAACGTTTTCTTACATACAAATTTTATAATTTATTTCATTTCTAATTACAATAAAAAATATTTACGATAATTTCAACGTTTTCTTAAATACCATGAAGTATCTTTCCATTTTTCTCTATTAAATATGATCGTGGGGCTTTATGTTTTTCAATAATTCTACCTGGAACCCAGTATTTATCATCTTTTATCCATACATTCTCCCCTTTTTCAAATTCATTTCGAGTTTTAACATTTTTGTCGTAATATTTTTTATTAATTCTATTATTACTATTAAATACAGGAATTATTTTTTCCACTATTTCATTATTTTTATAAAATTTTTCTTTCCCAGGAACCAGGGTTCTTGTTTGCCTTCCAAAAAGTAGTTGAGTTGGTGTAAAATTAGTTTTTTATAGGAGTATTTTGGTATTCCAATAAAGCATGCCAAAAATTACTTCTTTCTTCATGGCATTTCATTATTAGCTTTTTAGCAATTTGTACCATCCTTTCTGCAAATCCATTTGACTTTGGATATAGTGGACTCACTGTTGTGATTTTGATATCAAGATCTTTAGCCCATTGTCTGAGTTCAAAAGATCCAAAGGGAACATTGTCTGCTATGATTTCCAAAGGATAGCCGTGTATTGAAAAAATTATATTAAGTTTCTCACTAATTGCCTTTGCAATCTTTTTAACAATTGGCACAATATCTAAATACTTTGAAAAATAATCACCTACAATCAAGTAATTTTTTCCTAGTACTTCCATAATATCCATACCTATTTTTTCATAAGGAACCTGTGGTATATTATGTGTTAATAAAGGTTCTTTTGCATTAGCTGATCTATGCTTTTGACTTAAATAACACTTTGCTATCATCATTTCGATTTCTTGATCCATGCTAGGCCAATACAAAAGTTCCTTAGCTCGTATTTTAGTTTTTTCTACTTATGTAAATTTTTTAGGGTCATTTCCTGAAAACTAATCCGTTTTCACTATACGAATTCATTCTATGCTTCCATAAAAATTTTATATTTTCGTTTAATTTTGTTTTATCTACAGGCCAATTATTTTGACAATATTCAAGAACTTGTTTCAAAATTTCATATTTTGCAGTTTCTTCTACGAACAACTTTTTCTTATCATCACTAACATTTATTGTATGCACCATCTCCCCTAAACCCTTAATTTCAGGGTCATTGTTTTTATCTTTAGAGTAACTTCTAGACAACCAATCTGCTATATATAAATATTTTACTTGTAGATATGTAAAATTTAAATTATGCTTTTCTAGTTTTAATTTCATTCTTCGTAGTTTCGCTGAAGGTATTTTATTGTAATCTTTTTTCAAAATTCCTAGTAGTGGTTTATGATCAGTTACGATTTCTACACTGTGGCCATATATATAGTTATGAAATTTTTACTAGCAAAAACTACTGCCAACATTTCTTTTTCTATTTGGGCATATCTTGTTTCGGCATCTGTTAGACTTCTAGATGCAAAACAAACTGGTCTTTTATTTTGCATAAGTGTTCATTCTAAACCTGCTTTAGAAGCGTCAGTTTGAAATACAATATTTTCCGAACTATTAAACGGTTTCAAATTTGGAGCATTCAGAATTCTATTTTTTATTTTTTCCAAACACTTATCATGTACTGCTAACCACTGAAATTCTCTAAAATTTTTTAATAATTCTCTTGTTGGTTCGCTTAAGTCAGAGAGATTTGGTATAAATTCCCTTAAGTAGTTAATAAATCCCATCAACTTTTGTACATCTTTTTTACACTTAGGTGCTCCTAAGTCTTCAATTCCTTTCAGTCTGTCTTTATTGCAACCAATTCCTTCATCTGATATTCTGTGACCTAAAAATGTGACTTCTTTTTGCTTCAATTGAATTTTATCCCAGTTAAATTTTACATTATTTTCTATAGCCCTATTCATCACTAATTGGACAGTTTTGTCATGTTCTTCCTCACTTTCTGCTGCTATAAGTATATCATCAATATAGACTATAACGTTTGAAATATTTCCGAAAATTTCTTTACTACATTTCTGAGAGGCTTCAGGTGCGATTTTTATACCAAAGGGTAAACATTTAAATCGGTAACATCCGAAAGGTGTGCTAAAGGTACATAACTCTTTTGATCACTCATTGAGAGCCACTTGCAAAATCCATCTTTTGAATCAAGCACCGTAAAAAATTTTTTATTCACTAATTTTGCTTTTATTTGTTCAAAAGTTAGAATTTCATAAAAATTATTTTTAATTACCATATTTAACTCTCTAGGACTTATGCAAATTCTTAAGCTTTTATTGGGCTTTTCAACTTTTGACGATATTTGAAATCCATTCACCTGGCTTTTCACATTTTTCAATAATATCTCTGGTACATAAAATTTCCAATTCTTTTTTCAATTGCTCTCTTAGTGCAAGAGGAACTTTATTTGCTGGCCTTGAACAAGGCGAAGCACCCTCTTTTAATTCAATCGAAAAATCTTTTTTGATACATCCTATTCCACTAAAGAGATTTTAAAATTGCATTTTTAAATCATCTTTTGAAGAAATTTGAACTGAATTTATTCTTTTGATTAATGCAAATTTTTCGCAAGTATCAAGGCCTAAAATTGGAATGGAATGTGGATCCTTAACAATGAAAAATTTGATCTTGTCAATTTTGTTTTTTATTTCACACAGTAATTCCACTATACCCAAATATTTTATTTCTGTGCCATTAAATGCAATTAAGTTTTCGCGACTTTTTTCCATTTTTACATTTTTAAGACTGCACAGTTTTTAAAGGCAAGACATTAACCATGGCTCCCGTATCTAAGTTACATTTAACAATTTTGTTTTGCATTTTAATAGGCTCATACCATGATTTGGAAATATTATCATTTGCAATACAATCTAGATATAAATTTGAATTATCACTATCAATTTTAACTTCTCTAATTGTTTTCTTTTTACAAACTGTCGCAAAATGATTTCTACCTATACAATTATTACATATCTTTCCATATGCGGAACATTTCCCTTTTACATGAGTTTTACCACAAAATAAACAATTTATAATTTAATTTTTATTACTTTTGCGTATTTACTTTTCATTACCTTTGTCTTTATACTTTCTGTGTCCTGTTGTTGATTTTTCAAAACTTTTGCGCACCTCATCAATTTTAAATTCATTGCTTCTCATTCACTCCATTTGCTTCTTTGTTGCCTCTGCCGATCTCGCCATGTCAATCGCCAATTCCATTGTTAAGTTTGGTGTGTCCAGTAACTTCTTTTGCAACGCCTTATCGCTGGTTCCAATCACTATTCGGTCTCCTATCATTCTTGTTTCGTCTTCAAATATACATCTTCTTACTATCTTTTTTATGTCCATCAGAAAGTCATCGAATGGTTCCCCATCTTTCTGATTTCTGCTATGAAAGATAAAGCTTTCATAAACTTCATTGGTTTTCGGTTTACAAATGTCTGCAAAAGCTTTTGTCACCTCATCATATTTTCCCTTGGCTGCCTCACTGAGGTTAAAAGAATTAAATAGTTCTACAGCTTCAGGTCCAATGACATTCAAAAATATAGCCACTTTTACGGGTTCGGTTTTTTCTTTCAGTTCAATTGCTGTTGCAAATATTTGAAAATTCTGTCAGTAAATTCTCCAGTTATCAGCAATATTTCCATAAATTTTTAGTTCATCAATCTTTTTGACAAAATCCATATTTGTGTTTTTCTTCAAATATACGTATGTATATTATTCTTTTTGGTGGTCTGCCACGTAATTTAACTTGATGACTTGACACGTTGAGCTTTACTTTTCCCATTCACTTTTTATATATAAACTTTTCCAATTCATTTGTCTTTTTATCTATTAGTTTTTTAATTAAAACACATGAATTTTCATAAGAGACCGACTGCGCCATGTATTAATTACAAGTGATTCGAACACAAACGATCAGTTTAAACATCATTTATTGACTAAAATCCAACTTGTTATAATATCTTAAAAATAGGTATAAAAAGAATATCAATATAAAAGAAAATCATTAAAATACACTGTAGGCTTAGTACATACATTTTCGAAATATGCCGTTAAGCTTAATACATAATTGATCAATACAGATTTTAAAAGAGAGTTAATATACAGGGTTATTTGACAATTTTAATAGAGCATTTGATACTTTTTTATATTTCTACAATACTAATATTGTTAACAGCTAAGGCACGAGCTATGTTTACATTTGTCCTTCAAGTTGTTCTGAAAAAGGTCAACAACGAAAAAGAAAGACAAAAACATGAAAAACAAAAAAAAATGTACTTTGGATTTCAAGAAGAAATCTTGACAAAAGGTACGAAAAAACAGAAGTTAGGAAGAACATGTAAATCAATTAAAATAGATAATCATTCATTCAAAAATATTGATGTTTGACTATTGACGTCATCCGGCTTCAATAGCCGAGTGAGTAAAACGGCAAACCCCACTGACGAGATTGTGTGGTAACAATCGAAACTAGTCTGGGCAACCTGCCCGTGAAAGCCTGGGTTCAAATCTCAGCGCAGTCAAGAATGAAAAATTATCAATAAAATTTTAATTAATTTCATGTTGTAAAATTCCTGTCTTCATAAAAATAATTTAATGAAAATAAAATTCAATGAACTTAAGCCTAATTTACAAATATCTAAATTTTGATTGAAAACCATTAACAGTTCAATTAAATAACCACAATACAAATATAAATAATTTTTATTAAAAGATTTTGTTTGTTGTGCTTAATTCCCTTTTTAAATAATTGATAAAAAATACTGAAATTTATTGTTGGAGGATAAGTTCCTATGCGCATTTCACTGGTTGCTTAGGCCAGATCATCAGGAAACGTTGTCCTAAATAATTTTAGGAAAGCCAAAGCTATCAGCAAACAAGACTACAGAGGGAATGAGAATTACCTACAAACACTCAAAAAGTCTTTTTTGCAACGATATCAAAGCTTAAACAAAATACCAAACAATAAATCAGTGATGAGTTTTTATCTCTTCTTACATTTCCCGCTACAATTAGTTGGAATTCTCCCAACATTAATTGTAGTTGTAAGTGGGTCAAGGAAAAACATATTAAAAACAAAATCAAAGTGCTTTTATTGATTTTTGTAAAATAATTAATAGATTTATAGTACTTAAATAAAGCTTTTATACATACTGTTTAAACTTGGCTTCAGGGTTATCCAAGATTAAAAAGAAGAAAACAGAAGTTGACCTGCTATCAAATAAATGGGTGAGGCTTTTAGTTTGATATCCCTATCACGTAGCCTCCGGAAGAGGGAAAGGAAAGCCTATAGGGTAACGTGATCGTAAGCGACTATAAAGAAAAGAGACAGGGCCAGGAGGGGATGACTACCGTCTGGGTATTTTGGGAGTCCTGGCGTCTTTATGTTTGTAAGGAAAAACGGCTACACAGGTTTAAATTCACATTACTTACATATGTATTTGTTTGATTACTTATTTTTAAAATGTACAAGTTATGGATAGTTAAGGATGAGAGAATGAATAGATTTTTTGTTAACGTTGATTTAGGAGCCGGAGGATGACCTGGTAGTTACAACATTTAATAGCGAACTGAACTGACCGAGCTAGAAACTTCATTTTCTACCGCCAAAAAAAAAAAAAAAAAAAACGCGGCGAATATCCAACCGGTAGAAAAAAGAGGAATAATTCACGATATGCATAATTCACGATATGCTGAACGAGTCAGAGCCGGAAGTTTAGAAACAAAACTATAATTTTTTTGTTTTAAAGAAGTAGTTCTTTAAACATCCTGCAGCCCCTTGATCAACAAGATCAACAATATTAAAGGTTTTTCCAGAGCTCTTAAGGCTCCCATTAAGATACGCTTCGGATTCGGGGTTGGACCCCTCGGGGTCGGCGCTGGATTCCTGGACTGACGCCTGGAAGGCTGGTTGCTGCTACGTGTGCGCCGTGCTGGACGGCGGTATGGGCCGAGGCGTTCACGAACCCTGGATTGGCGTGAACTCGATGAGGGACGAACATTACTGCTGACACTCTCCTGGCGGGCTGTTGGTGCAGGTGCACGTTGGCGTGATGTCGGGGTAACGTTACGGCTCACTCTCCCTTGGTTGCTGGCTGGTGCCCCGGGGGACAAATCAAGCAGAGTGTGGTGAGCCCAACCACATTTTTGGCACACATCGGCAGAGGTGCAGTCGTCAGTAGCATGAGACCTGGCCAGGCAATTTTTGCAGTAGCCATGAATGCGGACTTAATGCCTGCGTTCCGGCCCGTGCATGCTTAAAAACTTTCTGCAAAACCGCAGTGCGTGGAACCGGGAGCAGACACGGCACTGATGGACGTCGGAATTTCCTGGAGCCCTGTGAAGAAACTTAAGGTTAATAAAAAGGAGCTTGTACAAAAAAAAATCCTGATTAGAAGTGTTCAGTGTAAGGGCTAAGAAAATAGGAGGTGTGAGGAAAGATCGAAAACACAGTAGGGGGATCTGGAAGAGAGGAACTTGGGTACCAGCTTTTCCCTTTTTTACTTTTCGTCTAAGGCGTGAACCGGCAGAATGCACAGTTTGACGATTGGCCGAGTGACCATTCCCCTTGCGTTCTCAAGTCCGCAACGCGGACATTACCATCATTACCCGCATATATTCTAGTAATACGGCCCAATCGCCACTCGTTTGGAGGGAGCAGATCGTCTTTTATTACAGCGAGTTGACCTACGGTAATGTTTTCCTCAGAATTCCGCCATTTGTCCTCTTTTGTATTTCCTTCAGATATTCATCTTTCCATCTCCGCGCGAACTGGTGGTGTAGCACTTTTAATCTGTCCCAGCGGTTCCCCAGGATGAGCGTTTCCGTCAAGGTTTCGGGCGCGGCTACGAGGGGAGCCCCACGAAGGAAATGGCCGGGAGTAAGGGCTAGTAGCTCATTGGGGTCGTCTGACATGGGAGACAAGGGCCTCGAGTTCAGAATTGCTTCGATGCGAGTTAAAAGCGTGGTGAACTCCTCAAATGTGTATTTATTATTCTAGGCGACCTTCTTGAAATGCATCTTGAAGGATTTGACACCGGCTTCCCACAACCCTTCCATATGGGGGGCATTCGGGGGGATAAAGTTCCACTGGAAACCGTGAGAAGAGTATTTCTCAACCAATTCCCTGGATGCCATGCCAAGAAATTCATCATATTCTTGACAAAGGGCTCTTTCGGCCCCAACAAAGTTAGTCCCATTGTCGGACATAACCCTTTTGGGCAGACCGCGTCGGCCTATAAACCTTGTGAAGGCGGCTCGAAACGCATTGGTAGAGAGATCAGAGCATAATTCGAGGTGTATAGCTCTCGTGCAAAAACACACAAACACGCACACATACCCTTTCTGGTAAGGGGCGTTCCTCAGCATAGAGGTTTTTATGGAGAAAGGTCCTGCAAAGTCGAGCCCCGTATTAGTGAAAGGCAGCGAGAATGAGCTTTGTTCCCGGGGTAGGGCACCCATCAATTGGGACTTTACTCTTTGTTTATAGCGTATACAGGTTACACATTTTCTAATGCAGAGCCTAAAAGCCGATCTTAATCGGGGAACGAAATATTCTTCTCTCAACATTAAGTTAGTTTCTGCGTGCATAAGGAGCCTATGCACGAATTCGACGAGCAGTCTACAGAAGACTGAGTTGACAGGGAGAATAATTGGGTGGCTTTCATTGAAGGGTAATGTAGAGTTAGAAATTCTACCATTGGCTCGGACTATATTATCTGGATCCAAAAACGGGTTCAAGGGGTGGAGAGAACTTTTGCTACCCACGCTCTGCTGTTTACGTAGGGATCCGAACTCTCGAGGGCAATGCGTAAGTTGAACAACAGAAAAAAGCTTATTTTTGGTTCTCAAAAACTCTTCGTGAGTAATGTACGAGCTGCGCCGGATACTGCCTCGACAGAAGATAACTCTTGGGTCTGGGAAGCGAGCTTAAGTGAAGACTTCTTATCGGTCTGTAACCGTTTCCGGATTGCCCGAATAAAGCGAAGCGCATAAGTCATGACCCTTACAGCCTTATCCCACTCTGAGAAGCGGTTAAGTATATCCTCATCGTCAGTGCACAGATGAACCACGTTTACCCTCTGTTTCAATTCAAGAAAACTTTCGTTAACTGTTATGGGCTTTGGCCATTCTTCGGGGGGTCTCTGTAGCCAAGGTGGCCCACTCCACCATAAGGAGCTGTTTAGTAGTTGTTCAGTGTCGCACCCACGGGAGCCCAAATCAGCGGGATTATCAGCCGACCTAACATGACGCCAAGAGGAGTTCCCTACATTTCGGATAATTTGTGCCGTGCGGTTGGCAACGTAAGTTCTCCAAGTATTCGGAGGTTTTCCCAACCAACTGAGAACAATCGACGAATCTGACCAGAGAAGGACCTCATTATTCTTACAAGGCAGTGAGTTCACAAGGTGCCTTACTAACTTTGACAATAAAAGAGCTCCACAAAGCTCCAGCCGGGGGAGACTTTTTGCGGCGAACAGATGAGATTTTATTCCCGACGCAGACTGTATCCGAAAGTATTCGACTGCGCAATAAGCCTTCTCTGATGCATCGCAAAAGCCGTGAATTTGCGTTGGTAGGGTAGGGGAAAAATCAATCCAACGCGGGATGTTCAGACTAGAGATCAAGGGAATGTTCTGAACAAAACCGTTCCATTTTGCTAATGTACTGGGTTTCACATTGTCATCCCAACCCGCACCCTCTAGCCAGAGCTGTTGTAGAAGGATTTTGGCTTGTATGACAATTGGCGATATCCAACCAGCGGGGTCGAAAAGTTTGGCCACGTTAGAAAGCTTTGCCTTTTCGTAATTGAGTCACGTGGACTAATGGGATCAATAGTGTAAGAAAATTTATCAGTCAAAGCATTCCATCGAATGCCAAGAGTTTTTGTGGTGCTTGCCTCTCTGAGCTTGAGAAACTCTGAATCTAAAATATCATCGTTTGGGACTGACACCAGAATCATTGGGCTATTAGACGTGATCTTTTTCAATGCAAACCCTGCAGATTTTAAAGAGTTAATAACCTGAGACAAGGAAGCAACAGCTGAATCTACCTCATGTGCACCAGATAAGATATCATCCACATACGTTTCATGGTTGAAAATCCAGCTTGCTTTTGGGAAAATACTTTCAGAGTCGTGAGCTAATTGAATGAGGGTTCTAATAGCTAAATATGGAGCGCAATTGAATCCGACCGTAACGGTTTTCAAGGCGAAATCTTGTATGGGAGATTTTGAGTTTTGGCGAAAGAGAATTCGCTGAAACTGTATGTCATCCTCATGAACGAGAATTTGACGATACATTTTCTCAATATCACCGTTGAAAACATATTTGTATAGTCGCCAGTTCAGGACTAAGGTCATTAAGTCAGCTTGTAAGGTAGGACCTACGTGAAGTACATCATTGAGGGACAATCCTGAACTTGTTCTTTTGGAAGCATTGAACACCACTCTGACCTTAGTGCTACGGCTCTCGGGCTTAAGAACTGCGTGATGCGGCAAATAAAAGGAATTATAGCCGCCTAGAGATATGTTTTCGAACGAGACAGTCGGTTCTATGTGGTTCAGGGATATGTACTCATTTAAAACATTGCAGTACACGTCTCCTAGTTCACCCTTTTTCCCCAGCGATTGTTCTAAATTGCGGTATTGAGCCAGCGGTGCCGCAGGTCGGGAAGAGCCTAGACGTAGACCTTGGGAAAACTCCGATTTAAAAGGCAGCTTCACTACATACCGACCCTCGCTATTACGGAACGTGGTTTGCTTATACACTGCCTCACAAAATTCCTCTTCTTTTGAAAGAGGACGTTGACACGGGACTTCTTCCTCCTCCCAAAATTTCCTAAGTTGCTCACTAATTGGATCTCTTGAAATTTCACTTGCCTCAATTGAGAACGAACGGCATGTCTCTATGCCCACCGGACCACTAACAATCCAACCAAAGATTGTCTCCTGTGCCATTAGAGACTGGGCAACAGTTTTGAGTCCTTCGAGAAGAATTCGAGGAAGAAAATTACTTCCAATGAGCAAGTCGACGTGACTGGGTACACAAAACCCTGGGTCAGCGAGACCAAGATTCTCTAGCTCCGACAAGGGCATATCCGATCTAGCTACAGAATATTTAGGCATCATGCGCGTTATCTTTGGAATAACAATTGCCTCTATCCCAGTTAAATTTTACATTATTTTCTATAGCCCTATTCATCACTAACTGGACAGTTTTGTCATGTTCTTCCTCACTTTCTGCTGCTATAAGTATATCATCAATATAGACTATAACGTTTGAAATATTTCCGAAAATTTCTTTACTACATTTCTGAAAGGCTTCACGTGCGATTTTTATACCAAAGGGTAAACATTTAAATCGGTAACATCCGAGAGGTGTGCTAAAGGTACATAACTCTTTTGATCACTCATTGAGAGCCACTTGCAAAATCCATCTTTTGAATCAAGCACCGTAAAAAATTTTTTATTCACTAATTTTGCTTTTATTTGTTCAAAAGTTAGAATTTCATAAAAATTATTTTTAATTACCATATTTAACTCTCTAGGACTTATGCAAATTCTTAAACTTTTATTGGGCTTTTCAACTTTTGACGATATTTGAAATCCATTCACCTGCCTTTTCACATTTTTCAATAATATCTCTGGTACATAAAATTTCCAATTCTTTTTTCAATTGATCTCTTAGTGCAAGAGGAATTTTATTTGCTGGCCTTGAACAAGGCGAAGCACCCTCTTTTAATTCAATCGAAAAATCTTTTTTGATACATCCAATTCCACTAAAGAGATTTTAAAATTGCATTTTTAAATCATCTTTTGAAGAAATTTGAACTGAATTTATTCTTTTGATTAATGCAAATTTTACGCAAGTATCAAGGCCTAAAATTGGAATGGAATGTGGATCCTTAACAATGAAATATTTGATCTTGTCAATTTTGTTTTTTATTTCACACAGTAATTCCACTATACCCAAATATTTTATTTCTGTGCCATTAAATGCAATTAAGTTTTCGCGACTTTTTTCCATTTTTACATTTTTAAGACTGCACAGTTTTTAAAGCCAAGACATTAACCATGGCTCCCGTATCTAAGTTACATTTAACAAAAAGAAAAAACATATTAAAAACAAAAACAAAGTGCTTTTATTGATTTTTGTAAAATAATTAATAGATTTATAGTACTTAAATAAAGCTTTTATACATACTGTTTAAACTTGGCTTCAGGGTTATCCAAGATTAAAAAGAAGAAAACAGAAGTTGACCTGCTATCAAATAAATGGGTGAGGCTTTTAGTATGATATCCCTGTCACGTAGCCTCCGGAAGAGGGAAAGGAAAGGTAACGTGATCGTAAGCGACTATAAAGAAAAGAGACAGGGCCAGGAGGGGATGACTACCGTCTGGGTATTTTGGGAGTCCTGGCGTCTTTATGTTTGTAAGGAAAAACGGCTACACAGGTTTAAATTCACATTACTTACATATGTATTTGTTTGATTACTTATTTTTAAAATGTACAAGTTATGGATAGTTAAGGATGAGAGAATGAATAGATTTTTTGTTAACGTTGATTAAGGAGCCGGAGGATGACCTGGTAGTTACAACATTTAATAGCGAACTGAACTGACCGAGCTAGAAACTTCATTTTCTACCGCCAAAAAAAAAAAAAGAAAACGCGGCGAATATCCAACCGGTAGAAAAAAGAGGAATAATTCACGATATGCATAATTCACGATATGCTGAACGAGTCAGAGCCGGAAGTTTAGAAACAAAACTATAATTTTTTTGTTTTAAAGAAGTAGTTCTTTAAACATCCTGCAGCCCCTTGATCAACAAGATCAACAATATTAAAGGTTTTTCCAGAGCTCTTAAGGCTCCCATTAAGATACGCTTCGGATTCGGGGTTGGACCCCTCGGGGTGGGCGCTGGATTCCTGGACTGACGCCTGGAAGGCTGGTTGCTGCTACGTGTGCGCCGTGCTGGACGGCGGTATGGGCCGAGGCGTTCACGAACCCTGGATTGGCGTGAACTCGATGAGGGACGAACATTACTGCTGACACTCTCCTGGCGGGCTGTTGGTGCAGGTGCACGTTGGCGTGATGTCGGGGTAACGTTACGGCTCACTCTCCATTGGTTGCTGGCTGGTGCCCCGGGGGACAAATCAAGCAGAGTGTGGTGCGCCCAACCACATTTTTGGCACACATCGGCAGAGGTGCAGTCGTCAGTAGCATGAGACCTGGCCAGGCAATTTTTGCAGTAGCCATGAATGCGGACTTAATGCCTGCGTTCCGGCCCGTGCATGCTTAAAAACTTTCTGCAAAACCGCAGTGCGTGGAACCGGGAGCAGACACGGCACTGATGGACGTCGGAATTTCCTGGAGCCCTGTGAAGAAACTTAAGGTTAATAAAAAGCAGCTTGTACAAAAAAAAAATCCTGATTAGAAGTGTTCAGTGTAAGGGCTAAGAAAATAGGAGGTGTGAGGAAAGATCGAAAACACAGTAGGGGGATCTGGAAGAGAGGAACTTGGGTACCAGCTTTTCCCTTTTTTACTTTTCGTCTAAGGCGTGAACCGGCAGAATGCACAGTTTGACGATTGGCCGAGTTACCATCCCCCCTTGCGTTCTCAAGTCCGCAACGCGGACATTACCATCATTACCCGCATATATTCTAGTAATACGGCCCAATCCCCACTCGTTTGGAGGGAGCAGATCGTCCTTTATTACAGCGAGTTGACCTACGGTAATGTTTTTCTCAGAATTCCGCCATTTGTCCTCTTTTGTATTTCCTTCAGATATTCATCTTTCCATCTCCGCGCGAACTGGTGGTGTAGCACTTTTAATCTGTCCCAGCGGTTCCCCAGGATGAGCGTTTCCGTCAAGGTTTCGGGCGCGGCTACGAGGGGAGCCCCACGAAGGAAATGGCCGGGATTAAGGGCTAGTAGCTCATTGGGGTCGTCTGACATGGGAGACAAGGGTCTCGAGTTCAGAATTGCTTCGATGCGAGTTAAAAGCGTGGTGAACTCCTCAAATGTGTATTTATAATTGTAGGCGACCTTCTTGAAATGCATCTTGAAGGATTTGACACCGGCTTCCCACAACCCTCCCATATGGGGGGCATTCGGGGGGATAAAGTTCCACTGGAAACCGTGAGAAGAGTACTTCTCAACCAATTCCCTGGATGCCATGCCAAGAAATTCATCATATTCTTCACGAAGGGCTCTTTCGGCCCCAACAAAGTTAGTCCCATTGTCGGACATAGCCCTTTTGGGCAGACCGCGTCGGCCTATAAACCTTGTGAAGGCGGCTCGAAACGCATTGGTAGAGAGATCAGAGCATAATTCGAGGTGTATAGCTCTCGTGCAAAAACACACAAACACGCACACATATCCTTTCTGGTAAGGGGCGTTCCTCAGCATAGAGGTTTTTATGGAGAAAGGTCCTGCAAAGTCGAGCCCCGTATTAGTGAAAGGCAGGGAGAATGAGCTTTGTTCCCGGGGTAGGGCACCCATCAATTGGGACTTTACTCTTTGTTTATAGCGTATACAGGTTACACATTTTCTAATGCAGAGCCTAATAGCCGATCTTAATCGGGGAACGAAATATTCTTCTCTCACTGCTCGCAACATTAAGTTAGTTTCTGCGTGCATAAGGAGCCTATGCACGAATTCGACGAGCAGTCTACAGAAGACTGAGTTGACAGGGAGAATAATTGGGTGGCTTTCATTGAAGGGTAATGTAGAGTTAGAAATTCTACCATTGGCTCGGACTATATTATCTGGAACCAAAAACGGGTTCAAGGGGTGGAGAGAACTTTTGCTACCCACGCTCTGCTGTTTACGTAGGGATCCGAACTCTCGAGGGTAATGTGTAAGTTGAACAACAGAAATAAGCTTATTTTTGGTTCTCAAAAACTCTTCGTGAGTAATGTACGAGCTGCGCCGGATACTGCCTCGACAGAAGATAACTCTTGGGTCTGGGAAGCGAGCTTAAGTGAAGACTTCTTATCGGTCTGTAACCGTTTCCGGATTGCCCGAATAAAGCGAAGCGCATAAGTCATGACCCTTACAGCCTTATCCCACTCTGAGAAGCGGTTAAGTATGTCCTCATCGTCAGTGCACAGATGAAGCACGTTTACCCTCTGTTTCAATTCAAGAAAACTTTTGTTAACTGTTATGGGCTTTGGCCATTCTTCGGGGGGTCCCTGTAGCCAAGGTGGCCCACTCCACCATAAGGAGCTGTTTAGTAGTTGTTCAGTGTCGCACCCACGGGAGCCCAAATCAGCGGGATTATCAGCCGACCTAACATGACGCCAAGAGGAGTTCCCTACATTTCGGATAATGTGTGCCGTGCGGTTGGCAACGTAAGTTCTCCAAGTATTCGGAGGTTTTCCCAAGCAACTGAGAACAATCGACGAATCTGACCAGAGAAGGACCTCATTATTCTTACAAGGCAGTGCGTTCACAAGGTGCCTTACTAACTTTGACAATAAAAGAGCTCCACAAAGCTCCAGCCGGGGGAGACTTTTTGCGGCGAACAGATGAGATTTTATTCCCGACGCAGACTGTATCCGAAAGTATACGACTGCGCAATAAGCCTTCTCTGATGCATCGCAAAAGCCGTGAATTTGCGTTGGTAGGGTAGGGGAAAAATCAATCCAACGCGGGATGTTCAGACTAGAGGTCAAGGGAATGTTCTGAACAAAACCGTTCCATGTTGCTAATGTACTGGGTTTCACATTGTCATCCCAACCCGCACCCTCTAGCCAGAGCTGTTGTAGAAGGATTTTGGCTTGTATGACAATTGGCGATATCCAACCAGCGGGGTCGAAAAGTTTGGCCACGTTAGAAAGCATTTGTCTTTTCGTAATTTAGTCACTTGGACTAATGGGATCAATAGTGTAAGAAAATTTATCAGTCAAAGCATTCCATCGAATGCCAAGAGTTTTTGTGGTGCTTGCCTCTCTGAGCTTGAGAAACTCTGAATCTAAAATATCATCGTTTGGGACTGACACCAGAATCTTTGGGCTATTAGACGTGATCTTTTTCAATGCAAATTGACTCCGACCGTAACGGTTTTCAAGGCGAAATCTTGTATGGGAGATTTTGAGTTTTGGCGAAAGAGAATTGGCTGAAACTGTATGTCATCCTCATGAACGAGAATTTGACGATACATTTTCTCAATATCACCGTTGAAAACATATTTGTATAGTCGCCAGTTCAGGACTAAGGTCATTAAGTCAGCTTGTAAGGTAGGACCTACGTGAAGTACATCATTGAGGGACAATCCTGAACTTGTTCTTTTGGAAGCATTGAACACCACTCTGACCTTAGTGCTACGGCTCTCGGGCTTAAGAACTGCGTGATGCGGCAAATAAAAGGAATTATAGCCGCCTAGAGATATGTTTTCGAACGAGACAGTCAGTTCCATGTGGTTCAGGGATATGTACTCTTTTAAAACATTGCAGTACACGTCTCCTAGTTCACCCTTTTTCCCCAGCGATTGTTCTAAATTGCGGTATTGAGCCAGCGGTGGCGCAGGTCGGGAAGAGCCTAGACGTAGACCTTGGGAAAACTCCGATTTAAAAGGCAGCTTCACTACATACCGACCCTCGCTATTACGGAACGTGGTTTGCTTATACACTGCCTCACAAAATTCCTCTTCTTTTGAAAGAGGACGTTGACACGGGACTTCTTCCTCCTCTCAAAATTTCCTAAGTTGCTCACTAATTGGATCTCTTGAAATTTCACTTGCCTCAATTGAGAACGAACGGCATGTCTCTATGCCCACCGGACCACTAACAATCCAACCAAAGATTGTCTTCTGTGCCATTAGAGACTGGGCAACAGTTGCTTCCAATGAGCAAGTCGACGTAACTGGGTACACAAAACCCTGGGTCAGCGAGACCAAGATTCTCTAGCTCCGACAAGGGCATATGCGATCTAGCTACAGAATATTTAGGCAACATGCGCGT
Source organism: Pollenia amentaria (assembly GCA_943735925.1). Taxonomy (NCBI): domain Eukaryota; kingdom Metazoa; phylum Arthropoda; class Insecta; order Diptera; family Polleniidae; genus Pollenia; species Pollenia amentaria. The sequence goes on along the minus strand of OX031006.1, from coordinate 121,133,100 downwards.
TATCTTTGGAATAACAATTGCCTCTATAGGAACAAAACGAGTATGTTTATCCGAAAATAGGGTTAATTTGCACAACGAGCTCGAACTGCCTACCACCTCACCACCTATCCCATGTATTTGAAAGCATTTTCTCTCTGTCGGCAGCATTAATTGCTGTTAAAGCCTTTTCGAAATAAATGTCCTCTCTGATCCTTGATCCAGAAAAGCACGGGCTTTAAAGTTTTCTCCCTGGTGCCTTATTTGGACCATTGCAGTGGAAAGCAAGACATTTTCTCCACATGATCTGTCACGGGTCTGCACGACAAGCGCGGCCGCCGATCGAGAAGTGTTCGCTCTGGCTTGTGCTGAGGTACTCGGATTAGTGTCGAGGGGGATAGAGTTTTGGTTGTTCACCAGAGGCTTAGGAAAGTGTAAAAGAGAATGATGATTCTTTTGACACTGAGAGCATGAGTACTTGCTCGGGCAGTCTTTTCGCAGGTGACTGTATGCTAAACAGTTAATGCATACCTTGTTATTTGAAACGAACTGATTTCTGGCCTTGGGGTCAAAAGTTAAGCTGTAGTGTACCTCATAAGTCGCCACCGCATACCCTTAAACTACTCTAAAACCAACACTTACCAACTTATATAGAGTAGGGTATTTTAAATATCAAATAACGGTATAAACAAATGACGACAATCGGAATGTAAGTGAATGACATTAAAATTGAGTGTAAATTGAGTGCATTCCAACGTCCAACATTCCGATTGGCGAGACTGGTCATGAGGGCTTGTTATTGATACATTCTATTGATATCTCCATATGACCGACAAAGACAAATAGAGAAATGTAAATAATTAAACTAAGTTAGAACGGTTAAGTTAAAATCTCATGTATAGTATATAAGCACCAGTAAATTGAAAATAAATTAGACTTGAAATTAACTACTTAATCCGGCAGTAACTTGCCTAGTTTTAATTGAAAGGCTCATAATTCGGCAGTTCCTTTGAACGCCTTGTGAATCAGCTGGTACCCTAACAGCTATTTAAAATAAATAAGGGTTATAGGGACTATACACCAACACACCTTGCACAATACACTACATGGCGATCCTGCCACCCCTCACTCACTACATGGCGATCCTGCACTCGGACCACTAGGACCACAACAAATTAATTATCCTGTCAGGCTAAACTTTTTAGATCCTGTCCACTCCAGATCCTTTTGTAGATATGCCAGGCTGGTAAAGAAAATTTTAGACTATTCCTGCCAAACTAAGACCAAGCATTGCAAAGAAGATTTCAAAATGACATGGTGGAAAAATATCTTAAAAGCAATCCCTTTAATTTTTGCGGGGTATGAAGTAGGAAAACATGAAGATTCCGAAAACAAACATAGCAATGATCAGCTATTAGAATATATAAGGACGACAAGCACAATGAGAGTACAACACGAGGTTGAAAATGAGAACTTAAATATTTTCGAAATTATAATGATAGTTATCCTAGCATTATTGGTAATTGCTTACATTATTAGATTAATATATGCAATCCTAAATAGAAGACAATAATAGAAGAATATTTATAATGTTTCAAAATAACTACAATATTATTAATGATTGTTATAGTCCTATCTGTAATATACAGGATTCAGAAACTTATTAGTAAATATAAAAACAACAATAAGAATAAAATAACAGTAGTATAAAGATTAAACACACATAAATAATTCCTTAGTTTTTAAGAATATTTTTACTATTTTCAATGTATAAATAAGAAATTTTTTTTTTATAAAAATAATAATATAAAATATAATAAATAATATAAGATATAAATAAACAAAATGTAATTAAACATTACCTATAGTATTAAGGATTTAGAAATGTGCTACTACTTATAACAACAAAATAAAAACAAAATTACCATATAACTGATTTTATGGTAATGGAGGAGAGCCTCAAAAAACTAAAAGATATATTGAAAAATTTAAAGAAAAGTCCAGGAAGGACATATACAGAAAAGACAATTAACCTTAGGTTAGAAGAAATAACAACTATAACAAGAGAGTTTGAGATAGCACAAGTTGAAGAAAAAGACGAGGAAAAAGCATCAGCGATTAAATTAGAATTCAATAACATAACAAAGAAAATCAAAGAATATTTAATCCAGAATAATACTAAAATAGAAAACAAAGACATCAAAATGGCAGCATTTAATTTAGAAACAGTGTCTAAAGCACTCCCACTTTTTGCTGGAAACTATGAAGAACTAGAGAGTTTCTTGATAACAGCAGAACTCATTGAGAAAACTCTAGCTGTAACAGCAAAACAAGATTTCTTACAGTACGTATACCACGCAAAATTGACTTCAGGGGTAAGAACGGCAATAGGTAGTTATGCAAAGCCAGAAAATTTCAATGCATTAAAATCATTATTACAACAGAGGTACAAAAGTACAAAGACCATTCCAGAATTACAATCAAAATTAAGCACTATTTACCAAGGGAAAATGTCTGTTAATACATTCAGAGAAAGAATAATGACGACAATAGACAACCTGAACAAGTTAGGAATAGAAGAACTTGGTAATGACGCCACAGAAGCAGAGAAAAATGTTATAATCAAATTAAACTCAAAGCTTTCTCTAGATACTTTTAAAAGAGGTATAAATGACAATTTAAAGACGGCCATTTTTGCAGCTCGTCCGAAGACCTTGCAAGACGCAGTTGAACTTGCATTAGAACTAGAAAATGAAAATAAACTGACTACTAACTCGATGCTGTACATACAAAAACAACAGCGTAATAATAATGACAACAGAAATAGCAATAATAATTTCCATCAAAATAGGAACCATAGTTTCCCAAACAATAGAAATAATAATAGCTACAGTTTAAACAATAATAGAAACGACAGAAATTTTGACAACTACACTAGGAATAACAACAATTTGCCAAACAGTAGAAACAATATCTCAAACAGTAACAGAAATAACAGGAACTTTGACGACTACACTAGAAATAGCAATAACTCATACAACAGTTACAACCGTAATAGAGACTACAGGAATGACAATAATAATAGAAATAGAACCAACAACAACTACGGAAATAATAACAATAGAAGAAATATACATGTAGTACAGGACGAGGGAAACGGGGAAGGCTCGGAATACAGGGATATTCCGGACAGCCAAAATTAAAGGTATTTAAAGTTTCTAATAATAACACAAACTACATAATCGCTAAATACAAAAGTAAAGAATTAACGTTTCTTGTCGACACAGGAGCCGACATATCACTATGTCGCAATAAAACAATTTTTGATGATGAACCACTAAGTATAGAAAACAGATGCAAATTAACAGGCATCACTAAAGAAGAAATATATTCATTGGGGACAAGTGAACTTGAACTTTCACTAGCAGACCAAACATGCAAATACAAATTCCATCTAGTAGATGACAATTTTCCAATAGAGACAGACGGCATAATAGGAAGAGACTTTTTAAGAGAATATTTATGTAAAATAGATTATGAGACATTCACAATTTCTTTCTTTACCAACAATAAAACCATAATTTTGCCCATGCAATCAAAAGCATTTGACACATTAAAAATTACCATACCCCCCCGAACGGAAATAATACAACCATTGAAATTAAACCTTACTGAAGATTGTGTAATACTTAATAATGAATTAAAAAGCGGTATTTTTTTAAGTAATTCAATAGCACCAAAAAACGGAATGACACACGTCAAAATTTTAAACACAACAAATGAGACACAAATTTTACAGGGCATTAAACTGCACACTGACCCACTTAAGAATTATGACGTATTAAGTTACACAAATATAAACAATGACGAACGTTTTCAACAAATTCTAAATGACTTGCAATTAAATGAAACTGATGAATATGCAAAATCAGAATTAATAAACATATTCAAAAAATATCAAAATGTATTTCATTTAGAGAATGAAAAATTGACTGTAAACAATTTTTATAAACAAAACATTACAACTTCAGATAAAACTCCGGTATACATAAAAAACTACAGACTACCCCACTCACACACGGACATAATAAATGAACAAGTACATAAAATGTTACATGACGATATAATAGAACCATCAATTAGCCCCTACAATGCTCCACTTCTTTTGGTACCCAAAAAGAATACGGAAGACAAACGAAAATGGAGACTTGTAGTGGATTTCAGAAAGTTAAATGACAAAATAGTTAATGACAAATTTCCACTAACTAGATTAGAGGATATTTTGGATAAACTAGGAAGAGCTAAATGGTTTTCGACTCTTGACATGACTAGCTCATTTCACCAAATTCAGTTGGACAAGGACTCAAGACCACTTACAGCTTTCTCTACACAACAGGGACACTACCAATTCAAAAGACTACCATTTGGACTTAAAATTTCATCAAACAGTTTTCAGAGAATGCTTACGATAGCACTTTCGGGACTTGATTCAGAAGCTTTTCTTTATGTCGATGACATAATTGTTTATGGATGTAGTTTGAACCATCACAATGAAAATCTTGTGAAAGTTTTGGATAGACTTCAGCGATACAATTTAAAACTGAATCCAAAGAAATGTTGTTTTTTAAGACCAGAAGTAGTTTACTTAGGACATTTAATAACAAAAGACGGTATGAAAACAGATCCAGCTAAATATGAAGTTATAAAGAATTACCCAATACCTAAAAACACAGATGAAGTTAGACGTTTCGTTGCATTCTGTAACTATTATAGAAAATTCATACCGAATTTTGCGGACATTGCAAAACATTTAAATATGCTATTAAGAAAATCAGTAAAATTCTTATGGACAAATGAATGCCAAAATGCTTTTGACACACTTAAAGAAAAATTAATGAACCCACCAATTTTACAGTACCCAAATTTTGACAAACCTTTTATTTTGACGACTGACGCCTCAAACTACGCCTTAGGAGCAGTCTTATCACAAGGTGAAATTGGAAAAGATTTACCTATTTCTTACGCAAGTAAATCACTTCAAAAGCATGATATGAACAAATCCATTATTGAAAAAGAATTGCTCGCAATTCACTGGGGAATAAATTTCTTCAAACCATACTTATACGGTCAAAAATCATAGTGGTAACAGACCATAGACCATTGATATCACTATTTTCACATAAGAATCCCTCATCAAAAATGACAAGAATTAGACTAGATTTAAGCGATTATGACTTTACGATAGTTTATAAAAAAGGAAAAATTAACACTAATGCGGACGCATTATCAAGAATAGAAATAAACTCAGACGTACTAAAACAAATGATACCATTAGAAAATGATGAAAAAGAAAAAAGAATTCTAATAAACACAAGGGCAATGACAAAGAGAAATGAAAAAGAGGCAAATAAAGTTACAAATAATGAGGCAAATAAAGTTTATGATAATGAAGAAATAGATATAAATAAAGCGTACGCGAATAGAAATAATGTGGAAAAATGCATCTCTCAGGAGTCTGATCAACTTCTAATATGGGAATGCACATCCATAAATGACGTCAAGAAAATGAAGAAAGTACAGTTTAATAAATTTGAAAATATAGAGGATATAGATATATATATAAAAGATAACGTTGTGCACATAGGGCGTGATGATAATTCATCGAAACAAGATTCGACTATGAAGAAATCACGTACCCAAGATAATAATCATATGAATAAAGGATGTAATGATAATTCATCGAAACAAGATTCGATTATGAAGAAGTTACATGCCAAAAACATACAAAATGATAATAATATGCATGCAAGATTCAGCGAAACTAGATTCGATTCTGAGGAAACTGATATCTAAAATGAACAAGGAAAATATAAAAGAACTAGCGCTAGCAAAGAATGATAAAATATTTAAAGTATATACAATGAAAGATTTTAAAGAAGCCTATACAAAGATAAGAATAAACAACAAAAGTCCTCAACTAAAAATATTAATTTACAATGCCCCAACAAGAATAACAGATGACATACTGAAATATAAACTCATCGATGAATTCCACAACGCCACACACGCAGGCCACTTAGGAATAAGAAAAACAATTATTAAATTAAAACAGCGATACATTTGGAAAAACATGAATAAGATGGTAAAGCAATTCGTAAAATACTGTGACAACTGTACTATAAGCAAACAAACCAAACACATTAAAGAACCACTTACAATAACGGACACACCGAGCAACAGTTTTGAAACAATATCAATTGATACTGTAGGACCTCTTCGTATTTCAAACGGATACCGATACATATTGACAATGCAATGCGAGCTAACAAAATTCATTATTGCTCACCCAATGTCAACAAAAGACGCACTTACAACTGCCAAAACACTTGTAGAACAATTAATTTTAAAATTCGGTAAATTTAAGGTGCTCAAATCAGACAACGGGACAGAATTCAAAAACGAACTCATGCATAACATATGCTCAATACTCGGTATCAAACAAACATTTTCAACCCCTTACCACCATGAAACAATGGGTGCGGTAGAAAGAAATCACAGGGTTCTCAATGAATTCTTGCTGACAACAGCAAATGATTACGAATGGGATAAGTGGATAAACTATTTTACTTTTGCCTACAACACGGCTCCACACATAGACACTGGTTACACACCATTTGAATTGGTATATGGTAGATTGCCATGCCTACCATCAGAATTTTATGAAACTGATAATAACAAAATATACAATTATGATGACTATGCAAAAGAGCTGAAACAAAGATTAAAATATTCTTTGATTAGAGCTAAAGATTTCACAGATAAAATAAAAGAAAAAAGAAACATGGAAAATAGATATAGCAGTAGTTTAAATCTAAAAATAGGAGATTTAGTTTTAATAAAAGTAGAGAATAGGAAAAAGAATCAAAGCCCGTACAAAGGCCCATATAAAATAATTAGAAATAACGGTGTAAATACTATAATAGACTACCACGGAATTGAAAAAGAATTCCATAACAATCAACTAAAACCATATATAGGCCTAAGAGACAATAATTAAGTACTATAAGAATACTATTTTTACTACTATTTTTAAATAATTAAATAATTATAAATTAAATATTAATTACATTAAGAACTACTTTAAAAAGTATAACTCATGTAAATACAAATTATAAAACTATTAAAATATTAAATACTATATAAGAACTACTTTGTAAAATTATAATATATGTAAATAGAAACTAAGAACTATTTTATAAACATTGTCGGTATTATGAATATATCAAGAAAAATCAATCCCCTAATTTTTCTCTTAGCGGTGAGGGTGTAGTGTACCTCATAAGTCGCCACCGCATACCCTTAAACTACTCTAAAACCAACACTTACCAACTTATATAGAGTAGGGTATTTTAAATATCAAATAACGGTATAAACAAATGACGACAATCGGAATGTAAGTGAATGACATTAAAATTGAGTGTAAATTGAGTGCATTCCAACGTCCAACATTCCGATTGGCGAGACTGGTCATGAGGGCTTGTTATTGATACATTCTATTGATATCTCCATATGACCGACAAAGACAAATAGAGAAATGTAAATAATTAAACTAAGTTAGAACGGTTAAGTTAAAATCTCATGTATAGTATATAAGCACCAGTAAATTGAAAATAAATTAGACTTGAAATTAACTACTTAATCCGGCAGTAACTTGCCTAGTTTTAATTGAAAGGCTCATAATTCGGCAGTTCCTTTGAACGCCTTGTGAATCAGCTGGTACCCTAACAGCTATTTAAAATAAATAAGGGTTATAGGGACTATACACCAACACACCTTGCACAATACACTACATGGCGATCCTGCCACCCCTCACTCACTACAAAGCCCCACACACCTGGCATGGAAATTGGGAAGGCTCCGACCTAGTAGGGTTTGGTAAATTGTCCGTCTGCTTCTTTCGAGCAATACCGTGGGACTCTTGTTTACGGGACTCTAACCGTTCAACAACTTCACATCTATGAGACAGGAACCTATCCATTTTTTCCCATTTGACCAACTTTCTATGTGACTCAAACGATTGCTCCCATAAGGAAAGAGTTTCCCCGGGAAGCTTCCTAGAGCATAAAACGATTATAAACGGGTCCCATTCTTCAAGCGCAACTTCCTGGGCCTTTATCGCGGACAGACAGTCATTGATGGTCATTTGAAGAGTTTGCAGAGATTTACTACTTTCAACAGTTGTAGAGGGCAGATTAAGGAGAATCTTAATCTGATTTTCTACTAGAATTCTCTGATTCTCATACCTTTCTCTTAATGTCTCCCACGCAATAGAGAAATTTTCCGCACACAACTTATCTGTGACCTAAAAATGTGACTTCTTTTTGCTTCCGTTGAATTTTATCCCAGTTAAATTTTACATTATTTTCTATAGCCCTATTCATCACTAACTGGACAGTTTTGTCATGTTCTTCCTCACTTTCTGCTGCTATAAGTATATCATCAATATAGACTATAACGTTTGAAATATTTCCGAAAATTTCTTTACTACATTTCTGAAAGGCTTCACGTGCGATTTTTATACCAAAGGGTAAACATTTAAATCGGTAACATCCGAAAGGTGTGCTAAAGGTACATAACTCTTTTGATCACTCATTGAGAGCCACTTGCAAAATCCATCTTTTGAATCAAGCACCGTAAAAAATTTTTTATTCACTAATTTTGCTTTTATTTGTTCAAAAGTTAGAATTTCATAAAAATTATTTTTAATATTTAACTCTCTAGGACTTATGCAAATTCTTAAGCTTTTATTGGGCTTTTCAACTTTTGACGATATTTGAAATCCATTCACCTGCCTTTCACATTTTTCAATAATATCTCTGGTACATAAAATTTCCAATTCTTTTTTCAATTGCTCTCTTAGTGCAAGAGGAATTTTATTTGCTGGCCTTGAACAAGGCGAAGCACCCTCTTTTAATTCAATCGAAAAATCTTTTTTGATACATCCTATTCCACTAAAGAGATTTTAAAATTGCATTTTTAAATCATCTTTTGAAGAAATTTGAACTGAATTTATTCTTTTGATTAATGCAAATTTTTCGCAAGTATTAAGGCCTAAAATTGGAATGGAATGAGGATCCTTAACAATGAAAAATTTGATCTTGTCAATTTTGTTTTTTATTTCACACAGTAATTCCACTATACCCAAATATTTTATTTCTGTGCCATTAAATGCAATTAAGTTTTCGCGACTTTTTTCCATTTTTACATTTTTAAGACTGCACAGTTTTTAAAGGCAAGACATTAACCATGGCTCCCGTATCTAAGTTACATTTAACAATTTTGTTTTGCATTTTAATAGGCTCATACCATGATTTGGAAATATTATCATTTGCAATACAATCTAGATATAAATTTGAATTATCACTATCAATTTTAACTTCTCTAATTGTTTTCTTTTTACAAACTGTCGCAAAATGATTTCTACCTATACAATTATTACATATCTTTCCATATGCGGAACATTTCCCTTTTACATGAGTTTTACCACAAAATAAACAATTTATAATTTAATTTTTATTACTTTTGCGTATTTACTTTTCATTACCTTTGTCTTTATACTTTCTGTGTCCTGTTGTTGATTTTTCAAAACTTTTGCGCACCTCATCAATTTTAAATTCATTGCTTCTCATTCACTCCATTTGCTTCTTTGTTGCCTCTGCCGATCTCGCCATGTCAATCGCCAATTCCATTGTTAAGTTTGGTGTGTCCAGTAACTTCTTTTGCAACGCCTTATCGCTGGTTCCAATCACTATTCGGTCTCGTATCATTCTTGTTTCGTCTTCAAATATACATCTTCTTACTATCTTTTTTATGTCCATCAGAAAGTCATCGAATGGTTCCCCATCTTTCTGATTTCTGCTATGAAAGATAAAGCTTTCATAAACTTCATTGGTTTTCGGTTTACAAATGTCTGCAAAAGCTTTTGTCACCTCATCATATTTTCCCTTGGCTGCCTCACTGAGGTTAAAAGAATTAAATAGTTCTACAGCTTCAGGTCCAATGGCATTCAAAAATATAGCCACTTTTACGGGTTCGGTTTTTTTCTTTCAGTTCAATTGCTGTTGCAAATATTTGAAAATTCTGTCAGTAAATTCTCCAGTTATCAGCAATATTTCCATAAATTTTTAGTTCATCAATCTTTTTGACAAAATCCATATTTGTGTTTTTCTTCAAATATACGTATGTATATTATTCTTTTTGGTGGTCTGCCACGTAATTTAACTTGATGACTTGACATGTTGAGCTTTACTTTTCCCATTCACTTTTTATATATAAACTTTTCCAATTCATTTGTCTTTTTATCTATTAGTTTTTTAATTAAAACACATGAATTTTCATACAAGTGATTTAATTACAAGTGATTCGAACACAAACGATCAGTTTAAACATCATTTATTGACTAAAATCCAACTTATTATAATATCTTAAAAATAGGTATAAAAAGAATATCAATATAAAAGAAAATCATTAAGATACACTGTAGGCTTAGAACATACATTTTCGAAATATGCCGTTAAGCTTAATACATAATTGATCAATACAGATTTTAAAAGAGAGTTAATATACAGGGTTATTTGACAATTTTAATAGAGCATTTGATACTTTTTTATATTTCTACAATACTAATATTGTTAACAGCAAAGGCACGAGCTATGTTTACATTTGTCCTTCAAGTTGTTCTGAAAAAGGTTAACAACGAAAAAGAAAGACAAAAACATGAAAAACAAAAAAAAATGTACTTTGGATTTCAAGAAGAAATCTTGACAAAAGGTACGAAAAAACAGAAGTTAGGAAGAACATGTAATTCAATTAAAATAGATAATCATTCATTCAAAAATATTGATGTTTGACTATTGACGTCATCCGGCTTCAATAGCAGAGTGAGTAAAACGGCAAACCCCACTGACGAGATTGTGTGGTAACAATTAAATTTAAAAATTAAATTTAAATTAAATTAAATTATTAAAAAATTAAATTCAATGAACTTAAGCCTAATTTACAAATATCTAAATTTTGATTGAAAACCATTAACAGTTCAATTAAATAACCACAATACAAATATAAATAATTTTTATTAAAAGATTTTGTTTGTTGTGCTTAATTCCCTTTTTAAATAATTGATAAAAAATACTGAAATTTATTGTTGGAGGATAAGCTGTTCCCTTTTAGAAAAGCCAAAGCTATCAGCAAACAAGACTACAGAGGCAATGAGAATTACCTACAAACACTCAAAAAGTCTTTTTTGCAACGATATCAAAGCTTAAACAGAATACCAAACAATAAATCAGTGATGAGTTTTTTCTTTTCTTACATTTCCCGCTACAATTAGTTGGAATTCTCCCAACACTAATTGTAGTTGGAAGTGGGTAAAGAAAAAACATATTAAAAACAAAAACAAAGTGCTTTTATTGATTTTTGTAAAATAATTAATAGATTTATATTACTTAAATAAAGCTTTTATACATACCAACTGAAGAGCAGTAAAGGCTTTTAGGTAGTGATAAAGAGCATTGAATCTTGCGTGGAACCAGATGAAATAAAAACGATTCTAGAAGAGAAGGGTTTCAAAATAACAAATGTGATGAATATTAAAAACAAGGAGAAAAATCCCCAACCACTATTTCGAGTAGAATTAGAACCAGGCGATATAAAGCTTAAAAAATGAAACGATCCCATTTACAATTTAAAATACATTCTGTACAGACGAATCACGATAGAGGAGCCGCACAAAAGAAATGGTTCCGTTCAATGTTTAAACTGCCAAGAATTTGGTCATACTAAAGCATACTGCCATTTACCCTCTGTTTGCGTCGTATGTAGAGAATTACATGGCACAGTCCATTGCGATAACACTGTGAAACAAATTCAGGTTAGCAAAAGTTGGGTCGATTCTGAGAGTGAGGGGTGAAAATATAGGCTAAATTAGAAGACCCGTATCGCGGCGTTTGTTAATGTAAGTTCGAATTTTTTTTTAATCGACCTTTAACCTTTGCAGTCAAATGTCGATTTTCAGCATATTGTTTATATGGTTTTTTGCCTATAGCTCGTCGACTAATTGATATTTTTATTTTATATTATTGCTAGAGACCTGTGCAACAATTAAAATTTTTTAAAAAATTGATTTAGAACATTTTTGTGGTGCATATGAAGCAAAATGTTGGAAAAATTATTTTTTTTTTCATGCTTTTTAAAATATTTTCCAAAAAACTAATATGCTTCTCAGTTTCTTCAATATATTTCATTTGAAAAGAAAACAATCATAACACAAAACTTGCGTTTTCCAGCTTAATATTAATTTACTTCTCAATTTGTATGTACCAATTTTGTTCAGTGTTGGTTTTAAAGAAACGTTGAAAAAGAAATTATAAAAATATGGAAAAAAATATAATTTTGAAATGTTAGTTAGGAAAAGTTTTAAATTAAAAAATTTAATAAATTAAATTCTCTCCATTAAGAAATAAATGCACGCAAAAAATTATTAATGTATTTTAAATACAAAGTACAGCAAACAATTTAATTACTAAATATATCATATTGAAAATAAGACAACCTGTAAAATTTATAAAGATTTTGACTTGTTGTCGTATTAATATCAGGTACTTTAACATTATATCAGAGGGTAAAGTTTTACGTTTAAACTGAACTCCTTATTACAATTTGCATTATCCTTTTTTTTTAAAAATAGTTATATTTCCAACTTCTTTCTTTAAATGCGCCATTACTAATCTAGAAAAAATTACCTGATTATGCTTTGCAAAACAAGTTCTCAAAACTTTCCGAAGAATTTAAATTTTTCGCACACCTGCTGCTCGAAATTTCCTTAATCTTAAAGCACTAATAACCAATGTGAAATACCATTTGTTTTAAAGATTGATGTTTGACTATTGACGTCAACCGGCTTCAAGAGCCGAGTGAGTAAAACGGCATACCCCACTGACGAGATTGTGTGGTTACAATCGAAACTAGTCTTGGCAACCTGTCCGTGAAAGCCTGAGTTCAAATCTCAGCGCAGTCAAGAATGAAAAATTATCAATAAAATTTTAATTAATTTTATGTTGTAAAATTCCTGTCTTCATAAAAATAATTTAATGAAAATTAAATTCAATGAACTTAAGCCTAATTAAAAAATATCTAAATTTGGATTACAAACCATTAAAAGTTCAATAAAATAACCACAATACTTGTATTAATTACAAGTGATTCGAACACAAACGATCAGTTTAAACATCATTTATTGACTAAAATCCAACTTATTATAATGTCTTAAAAATAGGTATATAAAGAATATCAATGTAAAAGTACAAACATATTCGAAATATGCCGTTAAGCTTAATACATATTTGATCAATACAGATTTTAAAAGAGAGTTAATATACAGGGTTATTTGACAATTTTAATAGAGCATTTGATACTTTTTTATATTTCTACATCTCCCTTTTTTTCTTGTTAATTATAAATATGCTGTTCTGCTTATTACAGTTTTACAAATTTATAATTAATTTCATTTCTAATTACAATAAAAAATATTTACGATTATTTCAACGTTTTCTTACATACAAATTTTATAATTTATTTCATTTCTAATTACAATAAAAAATATTTACGATAATTTCAACGTTTTCTTAAATACCATGAAGTATCTTTCCATTTTTCTCTATTAAATATGATCGTGGGGCTTTATGTTTTTCAATAATTCTACCTGAAACCCAGTATTTATCATCTTTTATCCATACATTCTCCCCTTTTTCAAATTCATTTCGAGTTTTAACATTTTTGTCGTAATATTTTTTATTAATTCTATTATTACTATTAAATACAGGAATTATTTTTTCCACTATTTCATTATTTTTATAAAATTTTTCTTTCCCAGGAACCAGGGTTCTTGTTTGCCTTCCAAAAAGGAGTTGAGTTGGTGTAAAATTAGTTTTTTATAGGAGTATTTTGGTATTCCAATAAAGCATGCCAAAAATTACTTCTTTCTTCATGGCATTTCATTATTAGCTTTTTAGCAATTTGTACCATCCTTTCTGCAAATCCATTTGACTTTGGATATAGTGGACACACTGTTGTGATTTTGATATCAAGATCTTTAGCCCATTGTCTGAGTTCAAAAGATCCAAAGGGACCATTGTCTGCTATGATTTCCAAAGGATAGCCGTGTATTGAAAAAATTATATTAAGTTTCTCACTAATTGCCTTTGCAATCTTTTTAACAATTGGCACAATATCTAAATACTTTGAAAAATAATCACCTACAATCAAGTAATTTTTTCCTAGTACTTCCATAATATCCATACCTATTTTTTCATAAGGAACCTGTGGTATATTATGTGTTAATAAAGGTTCTTTTGCATTAGCTGATCTATGCTTTTGACTTAAATAACACTTTGCTATCATCATTTCGATTTCTTGATCCATGCTAGGCCAATACAAAAGTTCCTTAGCTCGTTTTTTAGTTTTTTCTATTCCCATATGAGACTTATGTAAATTTTTTAGGGTCATTTCCTGAAGCGTTTTTGGAACAAAAATTCGGTCTTTAAGAAAAACTAATCCGTTTTCACTATACGAATTCATTCTATGCTTCCATAAAAATTTTATATTTTCGTTTAATTTTGTTTTATCAACAGGCCAATTATTTTGACAATATTCAAGAACTTGTTTCAAAATTTCATCTTTTGCAGTTTCTTCTACGAACAACTTTTTCTTATCATCACTAACATTTATTGTATGCACCATCTCCCCTAAACCCTTAATTTCTGGGTCATTGTTTTTATCTTTAGAGTAACTTCTAGACAACCAATCTGCTATATATAAATATTTTACTTGTAGATATGTAAAATTTAAATTATACTTTTCTAGTTTTAATTTCATTCTTCGTAGTTTCGCTGAAGGTATTTTATTGTAATCTTTTTTTCAAAATTCCTAGTAGTGGTTTATGATCAGTTACGATTTCTACACTGTGGCCATATATAAAGTTATGAAATTTTTCTTGCAAAAACTACTGCCAACATTTCTTTTTCTATTTGGGCATATCTTGTTTCGGCATCTGTTAGACCTCTAGATGCAAAACAAACTGGTCTTTTATTTTGCATAAGTGTTCATCCTAAACCTGCTTTAGAAGCGGCAGTTTGAAATACAATATTTTCCGAACTATTTAACGGTTTCAAATTTGGAGCATTCAGAATTCTATTTTTAATTTTTTCCAAACACTTACCAAGTACTGCTAACCACTGAAATTCTCTAGAATTTTTTAATAATTCTCTTATTGGTTCGCTTAAGTCAGAGAGATTTTGTATAAATTCCCTTAAGTAGTTAATAAATCCCATCAACTTTTGTACTTCTTTTTTACACTTAGGTGCTCCTAACTCTTCAATTCCTTTCAGTCTGTCTTTATTGCAACCATTTCCTTCATCTGATATTCTGTGACCTATAAATGTGACTTATTTTTGCTTCCATTGAATTTTATCCCAGTTAAATTTAACATTATTTTCTATAGCCCTATTCATCACTAACTGGACAGTTTTGTCATGTTCTTCCTCACTTTCTGCTGCTATAAGTATATCATCAATATAGAAATATTTCCGAAAATTTCTTTACTACATTTCTTAAAGGCTTCAGGTGCGATTTTTATACCAAAGGGTAAACATTTAAATCGGTAACATCCGAAAGGTGTGCTAAAGGTACATAACTCTTTTGATCTCTCATTGAGAGCCACTTGCAAAATCCATCTTTTGAATCAAGCACCGTAAAAAATTTTTTATTCACTAATTTTGCTTTTATTTGTTCAAAAGTTAGAATTTCATAAAAATTATTTTTAATTGCCATATTTAACTCTCTAGGACTTATGCAAATTCTTAAACTTTTATTGGGCTTTTCAACTATGACGATATTTGAAATCCATTCACCTGCCTTTTCACATTTTTCAATAATATCTCTGTTACATAAAATTTCCAATTCTTTTTTCAATTGCAAGAGGAATTCTATTTGCTGGCCTTGAACAAGGCGAAGCACCCTCTTTTAATTCAATCGAGAAATCTTTTTTGATACATCCTATTCCACTAAAGAGATTTTTAAATTGTATTTTTAAATCATCTTTTGAAGAAATTTGAACTGAATGTATTCTTTTGATTAATGCAAATTTTTCGCAAGTATCAAGGCCTAAAATTGGAATGGAATGAGGATCCTTAACAATGAAAAATTTGATCTTGTCAATTTTGTTTTTTATTTCACACAGTAATTCCACTATACCCAAATATTTTATTTCTGTGCCATTAAATGCAATTAAGTTTTCGCGACTTTTTTCCATTTTTACATTTTTAAGACTGCACAGTTTTTAAAATCAAGACATTAACCATGGCTCCCGTATCTAATTTACATTTAACAATTTTGTTTTGCATTTTAATAGGCTCATACCATGATTTGGAAATATTATCATTTGCAATACAATCTAGATATAAATTTGAATTATCACTATCAATTTTAACTTCTCTAATTGTTTTCTTTTTACAAACTGTCGCAAAATGATTTCTACCTATACAATTATTACATATCTTTCCATATGCGGAACATTTCCTTTTTACATGAGTTTTATCACAAAATAAACAATTTATAATTTCATTTTTATTACTTTTGCGTATTTGCTTTTCATTAGCTTTGTCTTTAAACTTTCTGTGTCCTATTGTTGATTTTTTTTAACTTTTGCGCATCTCATCAATTTTAAATTCATTGCTTCTCATACACTTCATTTGCTTCTTTGTTGCCTCTGCCGATCTCGCCATGTCAATCGCCAATTCCATTGTTAAGTTTGGTGTGTCCAGTAACTTCTTTTGCAACGCCTTATCGCTGGTTCCAATCACTATTCGGTCTCGTATCATTCTTGTTTCGTCTTCAAATATACATCTTCTTACTATCTTTTTTATGTCCATCAGAAAGTCATCGAATGGTTCCCTATCTTTCTGATTTCTGCTATGAAAGATAAAGCTTTCATAAACTTAATTGGTTTTCGGTTTACAAAAGTCTGCAAATGCTTTTGTCACCTCATCATATTTTCCCTTGGCTGCCTCACTGAGGTTAAAAGAATTAAATAGTTCTACAGCTTCAGGTCCAATGGCATTCAAAAATATAGCCACTTTTACGGGTTCGGTTTTTTCTTTCAGTTCAATTGCTGTTGCAAATATTTGAAAATTCTGCCAGAAAATTCTCAAGTTATCAGCAATATTTCCATAAATTTTAGGTTCATCAATCTTTTTGACAAAATCCATATTTGCGTTTTTCTTCAAATATACGTATATTATTCTTTTTGGTGGTCTGCCACGTAATTTAACTTGATGACTTGACACGTTAAGCTTTACTTTTCCCATTCACTTTTTATATATAAACTTTTCCAATTCATTTGCCTTTTTATCTATTAGTTTTTTAATTAAAACACATGAATTTTCATAAGAGAACGTTTGTTCTTTACCGACTGTGCCATGTATTAATTACAAGTGATTCGAACACAAACGATCAGTTTAAACATCATTTATTGACTTAAATCCAACTTATTATAATGTCTTAAAAATAGGTATAAAAAGAATATCAATATAAAAGAAAATCATTAAAATACACTGTAGGCTTAGTACATACATTTTCGAAATATGCCGTTAAGCTTAATACATAATTGATCAATACAGATTTTAAAAGAGAGTTAATATACAGGGTTATTTGACAATTTTAATAGAGCATTTGATAATTTTTTATATTTCTACAATGCTAATATTGTTAACAGCTAAGGCACGAGCTATGTTTACATTTGTCCTTTAAGTTGTGCTGAAAAAGGTCAACAACGAAAAAGATAGACAAAAACATGAAAAACAAAAAAAAATGTACTTTGGATTTCAAGAAGAAATCTTGACAAAAGGTACGAAAAAACAGAAGTTAGGAAGAACATGTAAATCAATTAAAAAAGATAATCATTCATTCAAAAAAATTGATGTTTGACTATTGACGTCATCCGGCTTCAATAGCCGAGTGAGTAAAACGGCAAACCCCACTGACGAGATTGTGTGGTAACAATCGAAACTAGTCTGGGCAACCTGCCCGTGAAAGCCTGGGTTCAAATCTCAGCGCAGTCAAGAATGAAAAATTATCAATAAAATTTTAATTAATTTCATGTTGTAAAATTCCTGTCTTCATAAAAATAATTTAATGAAAATTAAATTCAATGAACTTAAGCCTAATAAAAAAAATCTAAATTTGGATTAAAAACCATTAACAGTTCAATAAAATAACCACAATACTAATATAAATAATTTTTATTTAGATAATTTAACATCAAAGTGAACAAATTAAGAAAGAAAAAATATAATTATGTATGAATGAACATACATATGTATTCATACAGTGTTATTGTAATATATAATAAAAACATTAAGAGTACAGCAAACGGTGAAAAAAAATAACTTTTTGTATGAGTAAAACAGTGAAATGGTAGGGCTAAATGAAAGAGATATTAATGTGACAGTGGAAGCTAACAATGTTGAAATAAATAAAACAAAAGAAAACCATACGCCTGCAAGTGTTACCGAAGCGGCAACAACAATCTTAGTGGAAAATGATACCATGAACTCAAACACTGACGCAATGGATAACTCACAAGTGAAAAGTTGTCAAAAGCCTCAAGTACAAGTTGGTATGGACAGGTATATAACAGTGCTTAAATGGGGTCGCAGCCCTACCTCTTCAGCTGTTGAATCGGCCTCAAAAGTTCCGTCCTTTTAATAGACCAAATTCACAAAATCGTTTTGCCATTCTTGAGGATGAATCCTCTGAAGCACCAGGCGTCATGAAATCGTCTAAGCCACCCCCGATATAAAACTCAAATGAGTTAATAAAGAGTTTGATCTCGGTGATAAGCGAAAATTCGTTTTACGTGGCTGCAATTAAGCGTGGCAGTATAAACGAGACAAAAATACAGGTTAATCATGAAAACGATTTTTGTAAAATAATTAATAGATTTATAGTACTTAAATAAAGCTTTAATACATACCAACTGAAGAGCAGTAAAGGCCATCAGGTAGTGATAACAGCATTGACTCTTGCGTGGAACCAGATGAAATAAAAACGTTTCTAGAAGAGAAGGGTTTCAAAATAACAAATGTGATGAATATTAAAAACAAGGAGAAAAATCCCCAACCACTATATCGAGTAGAATTAGAACCAGGCGATATAAAGCTTAAAAAATGAAACGATCCCATTTACAATTTAAAATACATTCTGTACAGACGAATCACGATAGAGGAGCCGCACAAAAGAAAAGGTCCCGTTCAATGTTTAAACTGCCAAGAATTTGGTCATACTAAAGCATACTGCCATTTACCCTCTGTTTGCGTCGTATGTAGAGAATTACATGGCACAGTCCATTGCGATAACACTGTGGAGCAAATTCAGGTTAGCAAAAGTTGGGTCGATTCTGAGAGTGAGGGGTGAAAAAATAGGCTCAATTAGAAGACCCGTATCGCGGCGTTTGTTAATGTAAGTTCGAATTTTTTTTTAATCGACCTTCAACCTTTCAGCATATTGTTTATATGGTTTTTTGCCTATAGCTCGTCGACTAATTGATATTTTTATTTTATATTATTGCTAGAGACCTGTGCAACAATTAAAATTTTTTAAAAAATTGATTTAGAACATTTTTGTGGTGCATTTTTCATGCTTTTTAAAATATTTTCCAAAAAACTAATATGCTTCTCAGTTTCTTCAATATATTTCATTTGAAAAGAAAACATTCATAATACAAAACTTGCGTTTTCCAGCTTAATATTAATTTACTTCTCATTTTATATGTACCAATTTTGTTCAGTGTTGGTTTTAAAGAAATATTGAAAAAGAAATTAAAAAAATATGGAAAATATATAATTTTGAAATGTTAGTTAGGAAAAGTTTTAAGTAAAAAAATTAAATAAATTAAATTCTCTCCATTAAATAAATGCACGCAAAAAATGATAAAAGTATTTTAAATACAAAGTACAGCAAACAATTTAATTACTAAAAATATCATATTGAAAATAAGACAACCTGTAAAATTTATAAAGATTTTGACATGTTGTCGTATGTTTAATATCAGGTACTTTAAAATTATATCAGAGGGTAAAGTTTAACGTTTAAACTGAACACCTTATTACAGTTTGCATTATCTTTTTTTTTTAAAAAGTTATATTTCCAATTTCTTTCTTTAAATGCACCATTACTAATCTAGAAAAAATTACCTGATTATGCTTTGCAAAACAAGTTCTCAAAACTTTCCGAAGAATTTAAATTTTTTCGCACACCTGCTGCTCGAAATTTCCTTAATCTTAAAGCACTAATAACCCTTGAACATTTCAGGTACTCATTACTTAATATGTATTTAGTTATAATATACATACAAACAACTAGCAGATGGCTATGTGCGCCAGGTTGAAAGTTAAATTCTAAAAAAGAGGTAATTTAACTGTTAAACATGGTAATTGCTTTTAAAGCTTCATTTGACTTTTAAAGTCTACTTTTTAAACGTGGATTAGTTATGAAGTTTTTCGTTTTTAAAATATCTTTTAATATTTCTTAATCAAAGTGTATGATTTATCATTTAAATGCTTCTGGTGTTTAAGATTTACGGAAATAAGCAATCAGATTCAATTTCTTTTAAGGGATTAATGCCCGGCCGATAATCCTCAGCCGAAAGCTATGACATCAACAACAGTTTTTCCTAGCGAACATTTCGATCCAAAACAAATCAGGGAAAGCATAAAAAAATATTTGGTACATAAGTATCCTCTGAAAGCAGAAGGCTTTAAAAGATTCGGACATACTTATATCTACACATACATGTAATATTTGCATTACTACTTTATCACTATGTTTGAAAAAGGAAACTTATCTATGATTATATGTTTTTGGCCTATGTGACTTTCTTTATACTATATAAATTTAAATTTGTACATAAATCATATTAAAACACAACACAAAATTTATTTCATTTATTAAATATGTAGGTAAATTAGAAGAGTTAAATTAATAAAAATAATTTGAAGTAAACAGTCAAATTAAGGCATTCGAAGCTTCAATACATGTAATTATGTAATTCAAATATAAATGTTCATGGTAATCGAATGCCAAATTAAAATAAATTTTTTTTATAAACCAAAAATAATTTAATGATTACAAACAGGCACAAAAAAGCCGTTAGTGGCTACAGTCTTAAGATAGGGCTTGAAGAAAACATTACCTGAAATGGGAAAACATTTAGGACTAATAAAACATTTGACTTATTTTAAAATACATAAGTACATACATGCATACATATATATTTTTTACTTATATTTTAAGTACTTCCAACAATATTTCTCTAGTCTCTTTTTGTGTTCTTCATATTGTCGACGCTCCTCTTCAATAAATAATTTATTTTCTTCCTTTATTAAGTTTAAACCCGATTGCTGTGACTCTTTTATTTCTGCAAAAATTTCAATTAAAGTCGTTTGAATAGCGATTCCTAAATTACAAAAAAAAAACTCTAAGCCGTTTTTATTTGTACTACTCTTTTTTTTGGGACTTTTTCCCTATTTTGTTGACTAGTAGCCATTGTTTGAGACAATATATCACTTTCAGTTAAACTTTCGTCCAAAAACTCTTCCATCATCTCCCCCACTGGAAAGTCTTCGGCGAACATGGTTTCTACTACCGTTGTGTCTAAGGCCATTACAGCCGATGCCGGACGATCACCTAGCAGCTCATTTAAATCGTCAAAGTGGTCCATAGTTTGTCGCCCAGAACCACTTTTGTTGTTGCCGCGTTTTATTTTTATAAAGTCTTTTTTAAGTGTGCGGAATTTCAATATAATTTGCTCACTGCTTTTATTGAAACCTTAAGTTGTTTTTAATTTAGATAATTTCTTAATACATATACATATGCAATATTACAATGTGAGCTTACCTTTTGTGGCCAATTCATCTGCAAGATGGACATACACATTTCTATTACGGCGAGTTTTGCCATCGAGCTGCTCAATTACACGGTTTTTCTTCATTAATATCGATTACATACTGAAAAAGTTAAAATTTTTAACCATTAAACTTGTATGAGCCAGCTTATATGAGCAAATACTACAAGGAATAGATATTAATATTTTTATTATAGTAGGGAAAATATATTAATGTTATTGCTGTTCCAATCAAAATATATATTTGTATTCGCGCTAAACCCATAATCCTATTTTGTAGCTTTTCATAGTATGTAAATTAATAATTTTGTTGTTTTGGTTTAAAAACAAATATTTTTTCGAGCTGGTTGGTTGGTTGGTTAAGGTGGTAGCACGCACAGAACTAGGCGTGCTGCAAGTAGAGTCAACAGTTACTCTGTTATGACATGAGATATTTCAGCAAGTTGCTGAGTTTCACCCGCGATATCTCCGAGAGTCCTTGTATAAGGTAATCCCGAAATAATCCATGTCTAATTGAATTGAGAACTGGGCAATCACATAGAAGATGAAATACTGTCTCCTCAGTTCCTGGTTCCCTGCAGCTGCGGCAGTATTCATTAAAAGGGAGGCCGAGTCCCATAGCATGCTTACCGATCGTCCAGTGACCAGTAAGTACGTATATAAGTCTCGACACGTCTTTCCGACTGAAGTTGAGAAGTCGCTCAGAGCGACCTATGCAATATGTGGACCACGTTGCTTTGGTAGCTCTGCATCCATTCAGTTTCCTCCATTTATCGTCAGCCATATCAATATAGTGTCTGCAGATTTTGCTCCTGATAGTTCCCAGGTGTGCCAGTCGCAACACTCCAGTCTTGGCCAGCCCATCCGCCTGTTTATAACCGTAATGGTCCCTATGCGCAGGGATCAAAATTAAGGTAATATCAGATAGGCTGTCAAGTCCGGATAGTTCCTCCTTACACTGGCTGTCGAGAATGGACGTTGTTTTATGCGACCTTAGTGATAGCAGAGCTACCTGACTATCGACGAAAATGCCAATGTTTCTGCTGTATAGTGTTCTACATGCCTCTCTTATCGCCAATATTTCAGCCTGAAATACGCTGACCCAATCTGGCAGGCGAAAAGAGAGATTCACGTGCAGTTCCTCCGAGAAAACCCCAGAGCCAACACTACAAGTCATCTTTGACCCATCTGTGTAAATCGTGCGGTATTCCCTGGCCAGGATTTCCCTGCTCCATTCCCGCCTTTTACGGAAATATGACCTTGATTTTTTATCAAAGGCCGTGATAGCCTGAAATATTTCGTCTTTCTGCTGAACAGTACCAGCTCCGTTTTGTTCGGGTTCACTCCCAGTCCGCACTCTGCGCCCCAGATGCTGAGTGCCACAAAAGCACTGGACATAATGTCACTCATCACATCCAGAAATGCACCCGATACTAATAACACCACGTCATCCGCGTAGGCTACCGTCTCGAAGCCCCTATAATCCAGGCTAGTAAGAATCGAGTTAACAATAATGAGCCAGCGTAGAGGAGGAATCACCCCACCTTGGGGTATACCCCTTCTAACATTCTTTGAACTCACGCTGTTACCAAGACATGATATAACGGCCCTTGTCTTCAACTTGTTCACTAACCATCTAATGATGTACTCCTGAACATCCAGATCAGTTAGCGCCTGTTCCATCGCACTGATCGTGATATTGTTAAAGGTGCCCTTCATGTCCGAGAAGGCGGCCATGGTGAATTGTTTATATTCCAGTGATCGCTCTGTAGTCCTTACTACTTCGCCGTCTCCGTAGGCCGACCCTTAAGGTAGGCATGTTGACTGCATGATTGTCGTGATGCACCCTCCAGTCGATGCCTTATATGTGAATTCAAAAGTCTTTCCAGAGTTTTGAGCAGAAAAGATGATAAACTGATTGGACGGAAGTCCCCTGCAGGCTCATGACTACTCCAGCTGATTTTAGGTATAAAAACCACCGTTACGCTCCTCCAATTAGCCGGTACGTAATTGAGGGTTAGGAAGAGTCTATACATTACCCTCAACCAGGGAGTGACATACCTCCTTGCGCTCTGCAGCATCTTCTGAAAATTGCCACCAGGACCCGGGGACTTGTACGGGGCAAAACTTTCGATCGCCCATAGGATTCTTTCCTCAGAAATGATGTATTCGTCAATCTCGAAGAACGAATCATCGTATGTTGGTTCTCCAACAATTGGGTCCGAGCAGCCAGGGAAGTGAGTGGCAAGTTAAATGTCAAGTGTTTCCGCCGACGATTCCGACCAGGTATCATCCGCTCTCTTGACATACGTTAGGTTCGAGTGTCCCTTGGCCAGAACTCTGCTAAGCCTGGCAGATTCCTTGGTAATTTTTATTGGCTCGCCAAATTTCTTCCATGATCTTTGCGACTGCTATTGCCTTCTTATATGCCCTGGCATAACCACTGTTGAAATCCATACGGGCTTGTTTTCTTAGAGCCGAGAGTTCCGAGTTCCACCAGGAGATTTCAAACGCCCTAGTCAGGGTGCCACTGAAGGTCTCCTCTACCCTATCGAGCGCAGAAATTGACTCCTCAATAACTGGCACTCTTTTGAGTCTACGCTCAAGAATACCGTTGAACTTAACCCAGTCCGTTCGTCTCGGATTTCTAAAGCTTAGTTTCCTGTATTTCTTAAATGTCTAATATCGAAGAGTATCCAGCTGTGGTCCGAGAATGACCTACTGCTCGACACCCCCCACCTATCTCCAGTACCTCCTCCCACCATTGAAATTACCTGCACTAGGGAATCTAAATGTTGGTTTAGAACCAGAGTTACAGATGGTAAGTTTGTTAGTATTTATGAAATCTAATAGACACTCACCTCTATTGTTGATTTCACTACTAGTGGGGCATCCCTGCCATGTGGCATATAGCACGAGACAATCAGAAAGCTTCTCTTATCCGCTATCTCGACCCTTGCGACTGAGAGAATATATAAATGTGTTTTTTCACAACAAGACCTGATCTTGGCCTACCTTTGTCTTTTGCGTAAAGTATATTATATGTTTTGGCTGGGAACCCTCTCACTACTCCGTTTACCGTCCAGGGCTCTTGAACCAGCGCTAAGTCGATGTCATTCTCAGCTCAAAGGACCCCGAGATTGTCGGAAGCACATCTCGAGTTCTGCAGATTAATCTGCACGACCCTAATTGTCATCGGGTGGCTTCTTCTCCCACTCGGAGAGCTGCATACCGGTGAGCAGATTGTGTTCGACCTCGACCTCATCCGCTTCACCATTCGCCGAGCTTGTTGGGCGGACCACTTTCACCTAAGCGTCCCGCACTCCAAAGAAAAGCTTTAGGCTTGCCCTCTCGAGCTTTGTTGAGCCTTCCTCCGTGATGGTAAGCGTATGGCAAGTACTGTTATCCCCGTGATCTTCGGGCTGGATAACAGCCCACTCATTCATCGGGATACTGGGGTTCTGTCTCTTCAGACATCCGAATATTTTCTGCCCGTCAGAGCCTACCTTCGGTAACCAAATTTTTGGCCGCGGTCTCATTGGAATTTATTCAGCGGGGATAAGATTTCCATGCATCGCTTATCTTAGCGATACACTTGCCTAAAAATATTGTATGCCTTTGAGAAGGCGTAAAACATTTGATTACCCTGTAGCCCCGGTGAATCTCACCGGAATCAAAACGAGGCGCAGGACTATCCAAATAGGAGAGTACGTGCTCCATGACGTGCTCAGCCAATTTGGACTCGATCGCTCCCCATTCTGTTACCACAGGGGTAAGATGACCACTCTTGTCGTTTGCCAAGGCCACTAATAGGTGATCCTTTACCACTTCATTAAAGGGTCTCCCTGTTGCTGTAGAGCTCAATGGTCCCGGAGTGATCGAGTTGTCTCGGATCTTCCTCCGTTTTGGCGGTTTATCACTCTCTGCCTGAGAGCGATTACGCTTTGACCCTTCTTAAGCATTGGATGTGCTGGGCACGTTGTATTTAAACTTAAGGTACTCTTCTACCACAGCCTGGTATTTGACCCGATCTTCCTCATCGCGTTCATGTGGGGTACCGTTCGCAGTATTCTTAGCGATCTTTTCAAGAATAAACTGCGCCTTTTGATACCTTTGCCTTAGGATATCACCTGGACTTTTCCTTTTTTTGTTTATTTTCTCGCTCGATTGTCCATCAGACTTGACGGTCGGCTGAGCAAGTTTTACCTGGGGTTGTGTGGGCAGTGGCGTTCTTTGGTTGTCACCCACACTACCGGAGAGTCCGATCAGGGTCTATTGACTAGAGGCCAGGAGATCGTCCTCAGATGAGTTTTCGCTCATCTTAATTTTTTTTTAAATTTTTTCTTTGTTTTTTTTATTTTCTTCATTTTTGGTCCCACGAGTAGGCACGTAAGGGGATGTACCATCCATGCAGACAGCGTACATGGACTAGACTACAACTTAAAACCGGCCCGTGTCCTAGCACCGGAGGGGAGCTGTTAGCGACTAGTCCTCTTTAACCACTAACTAGTCATTCAGGTTACAAGTGGGGGAAAAGCGAATGGGGAGCAGAGGGATATGAAGGGAAAAAGGATAAGAGAGGGGATGGATAAGCATTAGTCGCGAAAGCCTTTGACTAGATGCAGTGTTGACAAGTCACTCGGTGTTCCAGGGCACAAGCTAGTAACCACAGCCTACGCTTAAAATCTGTTAGCTACATTGGTTTTTTCCTTTTTATGCTTCTTAGTACTTCTCGCGGATGGTAAGGGTAGTGGTTATGAAAATTTTTATTTTGTTTCCTTTATCTAGGGTATCTATGTAGTTGGTGTTTTTAGCATTTAATTGATGCAGCATTTGTAGGGATCAAATTTCTTCAACAGTGTTGGATTCAGATAAAGGTTGCAGAATTGCTGGCAATAATTTACTTGCTGATTTTTGTTCATTGCAGAACCTTTTGCCATTAATTTCCATAGTGGAATTGCTGTAATGTATTAAAAATGTTCCATTTAATATAGTAGTTTCGTTGTCAATATAAACTTTTCCTTTAAGCTATTTAAGAATAAAATTCCAGGCGTTATTTCCTCGGTACTAGGTATGTGTTGATTGTTGGCCTTGGTGCATTTTCGGGTGCGGCTTTTGAAAAGATTGCTGATGCAGGTGTCAATACTTAAATCTATTAAATTATCTCTTGAACATACTTCCAGAACAGTATAATGTTTGCAATTGCTTTTCATTCCAAATATTTCTTGTTCACAAGTCATTATTTTATTAAAATTTATTTTGTTAATTTTGTCTTCATGTTTTACTGCTCTTAATTCTAATGTTTTACAAGTATTAGTTTCAACAGTTGTTAGACTTATTATATAAATTATTAATGATCCTTTTGTTGCAATTTTTATTTCAGCAAATTCAAATACTTCATCCAAGCTCATGAAAGGTAAATTTCCTTTATTAACATGTAAAATTCTTTATTTGATAAAATATAAGAGTTAACAATATTTGCTTTTGCCCAGTGAATAGCATATGCAATATTAACAATTTCTTCTTTAATTATTTCCAATTGAAATTTAAGTTTTAAGATTAAATTCATTTCTGTATCCTGTTTATTTTCTACAATTTTTGAAATTTTATTTGTTATATTTGTTATTTCATTAATTTTTTCGATTGTTAGTTTATTTATGAGGACCTGATTATTATTTTCTAGAATATCGTTTAGTTTATTTAAAAATATTTCGTGATCTTGCCGATCAGGACTACCTGCTATCAAGCACTCCCTAAGAAATCCAATGATCTCTAAACTATTTCACTTGCAAGTTATTCAAATGTGTCTTTATTTGATTAATTAATGAAGAAATAAAAGGATAGTGAGAATTTTTGAGGATTAAAGATGTTGTTATTGTATTTTCAATATTCTCTATTACGTCTGTGTATTTGTCGATGTCTATTTCATGGAAGATTTTAAAATATCCTATTTGTATTTTAGCTGTCCCTTCTTCTATAGTAACGAGTTGTGAGTTCGAGTAATCAAGAATCTGTACGCCCGCATGGCATAACGGTACGAGTAATCTGAATATTAATAAAGAGGAATTTATGTCTTATTCTAATTACGTATCCTACTCTAATGTAATATTTGTCCCTTTTCTGTTAAAACCGTACTACATCTATTTTCTCTTACTATTTCCTTAGAATATCTTGTAGAAAGTGTTGTACCCAGTCTCTTGTTTCTTTTTACATATATAATCTGTCCTGGTATATGTTTTTATTTCTTGTTCATTTTTGTTATGATATTAAATGTCCTCTTGCTGTTTCTGGGTTAATTTTTCTAAATTGTCGCGCCTTGTTTTTTCTACATCGTCAGGTGTAAAAGTAACATTCCGTCCAAAAAATAGGTCAACTGCTTTTTTTTTTGCAACTGAATATATACTATGATTATATTCAGAGACTGTTCTTTCTAATAATTCTTCGAAATCCCTATGTCCGCCGTTTTCCTTAATGCATCGCATTATTTCTGTGATGGTTGAGTGGAACTTTTCAATCTGAGCATTGGCCCGACTTCTATATGGGGGTGTCGTGTTAACTCCTATTCCTAATTCATCTTCCATCATAAATTTAATCAAAGCTGAATTAAGGGATTGTTCGTTATCTATTCCTATATATATTGGTACACCAAAGCTGAATATTATGTCTCTTAGCGGTTTTCTAATGTCTTCGATTGCCCTATTTTTTTATTATTCTTGTTTGCACATATTTTGGGAACTTTATTGCCGTCAGAACTATTTTTCCCTTTGTTAGAAATATCTCTATACGAACTGTATGTCCTGAAAAGTTGGCAATGGGGTTTCACTTAACTTTGGCTGATTGCGGATAGTTATTTTGAATCATACCAATTATCCTTTCCTCAGTGTGAATACCGGTTATAACGGATGGCTAATTAAACTGGGGTTCTGTAATAATATGACTATGTACTGTGAAAAATACAATCTTGAATTGGTTAAAAAAATATTTGGTTTTTATGAACGTTTATTGAAACTTCAGTGCATGGTATTAAATCATGCGCAGAGCTCTAACCGCTATGAACTGTAAACGTAAGTATATTAATTTGTAGTGGTATCCTTAACAAGGCGTCCGCTACATTTGTATGTCCCGGTCTATACTTTAACTCGTAATTGTATTCCTCTAGAATCACTTTCCAGCGTTTCATTTTTTGGTTGGTATTTTTAAAGCTCAATGCGTACATGATTGGTTGGTGGTCCGTAAAAATTTTAATTTTCTTGGAACAGTACAAAAATTTCGGAGAGAGCTAAGTAACCAAATAATGGCCA
Source organism: Pollenia amentaria (assembly GCA_943735925.1). Taxonomy (NCBI): domain Eukaryota; kingdom Metazoa; phylum Arthropoda; class Insecta; order Diptera; family Polleniidae; genus Pollenia; species Pollenia amentaria. The sequence continues at coordinate 121,103,808 of OX031006.1, read as the reverse complement.
ACATCACCTTTTCATTTGTTGCGTAGGCCTCCTCAGTTTTGCTGAGGGTTCTTGAAATAAAGGTAATTGGTCTAACGTCTTGCGAAAGTACTGCTCCAATTGCAAAGTAGGAAGCATCCATCGTTAGTTCGAAGTCCTTTTCAAAGTTTGGGTGAGAGAGTACAATGTCCCTAGATATTAGAGTATTTTTAATTTTGTTAAATGCGTCGAGTGCAGCGTTGTTCAAAGAAATAAGTTTGGCCTTTTAGGCATTTTTAGGTATATGCCTACTTTCACCTCGCAACAGTGCCGTTAGTGGTTTGGCTATTTTCGCAAAATTTTTAATAAATCTTCGATAATATCCGGCCATGCCTAGGAATGATCGTAGTTCCTTCAGATTTCTGGGAGGAGGCATTTTGGCTATTGTTTCTACTTTCTTAAATTTTGTTTTTATTCCCTCTTCACTCACAACAAATCCTAAGAATTCAACTTCGTTTTTTAAGAACTCGCATTTATCTAACTGTATCTTCATATTAGCTCCCTCTAAAGTCCTAAACACTAATTCTAGATTACACAAGTGCTCCTCCTCATTTTTTCCAAAAATTATTACATCATCGATGTAAACATAACGTCTTTTGCCTATATACTGCCTCAGAATATCATCTAACGCTCTTTGAAATGTTGCGGGTGCATTCTTGAGTCCGAAGGGAAGACGTAGAAATTCAAACATTCCGTTGTTAAGAGAAAATACGGTTTTTTCCACATCGGACTCGTGCAGCGGTATTTATGGAAACCACTTTTTAAATCAATGACTGTAAATAATTTATTTTCTCCGAGGTTCGAGAGGACCTCGTTTATCTCGGGTGTAGGGTACCCATCTGGTATAGGTATTGAATTAAGTTTTCGGTAATTATACAGTTAGCAAGTAGTTATTTTACTTGCCGCTCAACCTCTCCCTTCAACACCATTGCATAAGGGTGTGGTCTAGAATAAGCGGGTGTATCTGTACTAGTATGAATCTCACCAACTAAGGTTGTAAAGGCCAGGTTCTGATAACAAGTTTGGATATTTCATTAAGATCCTATCAAGTCTTTTCTGTTTTTCTGGGGTCAAATGTTGTGCTACTACTTCTACTGTTTTGACTTCCTGTGAAGGTCTTTGCTTCAACGGGATTTTTATATCTGGGAAGATTGTCATGTAATCCTGGATAGTATGAATTACTGTTTTTAATTCTTTTAATGTTTCGTTGCCAATAATTCCGTGAAAAGAGGAAAGCGTGGGTAATACATAAAATTTAATTTTTTTATTTGAGGCCCGAAAATACTAATATATGTATGATGTGTTATTTCTATTTCGCCTGCTATTGAACTTACTTTAAATAGTTTTCTATTTTAAATTGGGTTCCTAATGTGGGTACTTGAAATATATCTTTGGTTGGATTCTGTATCAATAAGTATATCTATTTTGTCCCACCTTCTTGTAGTATATTCGAAACATGGAAGAGAGGGAGTCGTTGGTCTAAAAAATTTACGCTGTCACTCTCATGTTTGTAACCGTCCTTATTAAAAGTAGTATGCTGAAGAATAGGTTCATTATCGGGAAAAATATAATTTGGGTTAATTTCTGATTGTACCAAGTTTTCAAAATTTGTGTTCGAATAATCATATTCTACATCTTCCTCATACGGATAAGCTGCATTTAAGTGAAAGTTACGCTGAATCTTGTTCGGAGGATGTGTCGCTTGACCAGAATATGCGCGTTTAAAATAATGCATTGGAACAGGTGCGTTATAATTATTACCCTGTCTTGTTTGCATGAAACTATCTATATCCATCAGAACGGGTGGTTTTGGAGAAGGTCTCGGTTGGTTATTATAATTAACGTAGTTTGGTCTCACCGGGTAGTTAGTTCCAAATCCCTTATGTCGTTGTTGGAATCTAGGGTTAAATTGGGGTTGATTATATCGATTAAATCTGTTAAATGGCTGTTGAGGTATATTGTAACGATGTGGGGCTGGTGACATGTAAGCCAATTCTGGGTAGAAACGTTGCCTCTTGTAGCCGAATGGGTGCCGTGGAGGCTTATATCGTATCATATTAGCATCCAGCTTATTTGCGCCATGGGCATAGTTTAGTCTGAAGTTCATGTTGTCAAGCTTTTGGCATAAATGCAGAGCTTAGGGTAATGTTGCTGGATCTCTAATGCTCAGTAACCTGGGCAGATCTCCGTTAGGGCACGGATAAAAGTAACCAATGCCTTATTTATTTATTTAATAAAGTAATACAAAGCATTCCAGGCCAAAATATAAATATGTTTTACATAGTTATAACAAAACCTATGATACAGACACTTAGTTCAAAATATAAAAAGAGGAGAAAAAAAAATAATAATAATTAAACCTAAATTAATGTAAAAAGACAAAAAGAAACAACATTTTGGCTGCCCAACCACTAAAATGTTCTAAAGTTAAATTCAAATATTAAATAAAAAAGAAATAACTATAGTCCCATCATACAGCGATGTTATAATCTCCTTGTAAGAAATTCAAGAAGATTTCGGCGAAAAACATTACTTGAGTGAGAAAATATACGTAATTCATGAGGTAAACAATTCCAGCACCGAGCAGTTCTTACCATAAATGACCTCTCAAAAAGTAGTTTATAAATTCTTGAAATAAAAATCTGAGGATGTCTTGCAGATCTCAAAAATAAGAAAGTATTACATAAAGGAGATGGTATACCACTTTTTATAACCTTGTGAAATGAAACCAAATTACGACATTTAACAAAAGTATCAAAGGAACATCCAAGGAATCGGTAAACATACCCCGAAACATGATCCCAACGACGAACGTTATAGACAAACCTTACAATCATATTAACAACACGTCTCAATCTAGCAAAGTTAACACCAGCACAAGCTGAGACTAACGTGGTAGGAGTTCGAGGCATTAACTACTGCCTGACTTTTCCTAACGACCGGTTCGTCATCAGCTGTCAGCTGGTTTACGACCCTCTGCACGACTTCTCGCAAAAACTTCATTTTTCCTAACAGATTCGGCCTGAGGTACGTTCTCGTACGCTCCTAATCTCATCTGACTTGATTGATCTATAACTTGCTGTTCCATTTTAAATTTTAATTATTACCTCCATCTGCGATTTATCTTCTTAACCTCAAGATATCTAATATTTATTTATTACCGCTATTGGAGGGAATCGCAATAGCTCTCGCCGTCTAAGAAACCAATAACAATTAAATTTATCGTGATTTTATAGTCTTATCCTGCAATCCAATGTATTTATATTTAACTCTAACTCCTAAAAAATTATACTCAAATCTAAATTCTTGAAGTAACAAATTGAACTTTGCTTTAAATTTTGGGGGAAAAACTGTTTTATTTTTTTTATATAAGAAAAATTCTTGTTATCTTAGTCTTCTTGTATTAGTCTTACTCACTTTGGCTTTCTTTTCATTTGGATGAGATCTTAAACTTCTTTTCCTTTATGTCTTAAAATATTTTATACATATACATATATTTTTTTTTTTGAATCTTTTAATCAATTATACTTTTAAATAAAACTTTATATTTTAATAGAAATTTACGCTTATTTACTTTAAAAATGTATTTATCTTTTTTGTAAAAATTAACTATTTATTAAATTTCTTCAATTCACTAACTTTATTCACGTTAAACATTTATTTATTAAATTTATTCTTATATCTTCTCTTTTCTTTTCACGTATAAATTACACTGATCTCTTTAATTTATTCAATTTTTAATAATAAAAATATATCTTTCACACAAAACTTATATAACACAATTTTCTTTAAAACAATTACTTACAAAAATCTTAAAATTAAATAACTCATTTCCAACGCTGGGGCTCTGGGTTGTTAAACTTTCGGGCTAATCCTTTTCCTGTACTAAGGGTCTCTCTAGTCACTATTTTTCCAGTCCTCGTTGTAGCTTACAACCCGCTTTGGTATCACGAAGCCTTACTTTTTATTTTCTGGCTGATTCCTCGTTTAACACTCGCGTAGCCTTACTTTTTATTTTCAGGACTAACTATCGTACACGCGTATCATTACTTTTTATTTTTCAGGACTAACTAACGTACACGCGGATCCTATTTTTTTTCAGGATTTATTTGTCGCGCACTACAAGTTGGGGTAACGTAACGTTTTACAGCATTGAAACTTAACCAATTCAGACAAAAAATTATATTGACGACGTTATTATATATTATATACATACATACATATTACTGCAGCTTTGATGCTAAAATATTCCATGAGAAGCTTCGCAAGTAAGTATAATTCAATACAAGTGCTGAAGTCAAATAACTGTAAATCAAACATATTGCCAAATATTTTTTTTCACTTACGTGTATATTTTTTTTTTTTTTTTTTCGTTATTTATTTATTGAATCTTCATATATTTAATATGAACTAACAATAATTTATCAAATCTTAACCTAATACTTTATTTATGTCCTGCCAGTGCCAGACAAAAATTTTCTTCATCACGGGTTCTGTTCACTTATATAGGTGTTTATCTCTCATCTAGTTGGGTAAGTGCTGCAGTGTCTCTTCTCCTTAAGCGAGTGTGGCCGCCATGATTTAAAATATTTCGAGCTAAAGGATTTGGGTGTTGTTCAAGTCTTTTTAAATATTTTACTGCATATTTTGTAATATGGTTTTTTCTAGACGACTTAAATTTGAAACTGGAGTTTCATCATTACTTGGCGCAGCACCTTGCGTTGGCGCATGGTTTGATTTTACGACGTTAGCATAAGAGGTTCTGTTATTACTAGGCTGCGGGGCCTGAATGTCACCAGTGCTTACTTGATTTGTTACCTGCATTTGAGGGGGATTAGTTTTCGGTCCAACTGACTGCTTGACGATGGTATATACAGGGCATCCTCTATAATTGGCAGTGTGATTACCGCCACAGTTGCTACATTTTTTTACGTTGGGGTCGGTTTTAGACTTATCGCAAAGATCTGTACCATGTAATTCACCACATACTACGCAAACAGGGGGTAAATAGCAATATGCCTTAGTATGACCATATTCTTGACAGTTTAAACACTGAACGGGACCATTTCTTTTGTGTGGCTCTTCTATAGTTACTCTTCTATAGAGAATATATTTCAAATTGTAAATAGGGTGCGTTTCATTTTTTTTAAGCTTTACGTCGCCGGGTTCAAACTCCACTCGAAAAAGTGGTTGGGGGTTTTTTTCTCTATTTTTTATATTTACTACATGTTTTATTTTGAAGCCTTTTTCTTCGAGGAATGTTTTTACCTCTTCTGGGTCCACACGTGAGTCAATTCCCTTAATCACTACCTGGAGACCTTTACTGCTTTTCAGTTGGTATGTATAAATGTTTTTTTTAAGTACTTCAAATTTGTTTATAATTTTGCGAAAATCATTCTCATTATTGACTTGTATTTTTGTCTCGTTTATACTACCACGCTTGATAGCAGCTACGTAAAACGAATTTTCACCTATCACCGATATCAAACTCTTTATGAGCTCATTTGAGTTTTGCTCCCTAAGATATATCGGGGGAGGCTTGGACAATTTTATGACGTTTGGTGCTTCAGAGGATTCATCCTCCAGAATTGCAAATCGATTTTGAGAATTTATTTTATCAAAAGATGGTACTTTTGAGGCCGAAGCAACTGCTGCAGAGGTAGGGCTGCGACCCCGTTTAAGCACTGTTATGTACCTGTCCATACCAACTTGTACTTGAGGCTTTTGACCACTTTTTACTTGTGGAGCTGAGTTTTCCATCATGCCTGATTTGAGGGTAATATTTTCATCACTTATTAAAATCGTTTTTGCCGCTGAGGCACCGCTTGCAGGTTTTATATTTTTTATTGTATTAATATCAACCGTATTATTAGACACCGAAGGTGATACTGAGTTTTCTATTATGCTTGATTGGGGGTTAATATTTACATCACTTATTAAAATTGTTTTTGCTGTTGAGGCAACGCTAGCAGGTTTTGTATTTGTTATTGTATCAACCGTGTTATTAAATACAGACGGCGAGAGGGATCGCGTACGAGTAATAGGTTTAGCCGTTAGGTATTTGCTATCATCGATTCTTTTTTTTATTTCTGTATTTGTTTCGCTAACACTCACTGTGATATATGCATTTCTACTGTTTGCACTCATAAGAGTTTTTTTTTTTCTTTTACTGTTTACAGTTGTGCTCTTCTTATTTGTTATTGTTTATCAACACCGAGAATGAAAAAATGTGTGTTTATGTATGTATGTACATACATGTAATTTTTTTTTCTTTTTCTTGTATTTACTTTTTTTATACTTTATTTGTTCAAAAAAAAAAAATAAACCGTATGCCGAGTTTAGAAAACACGTCTATCTTCAACGACCGCGACAGACAGAATGTATATTTTTAAACTAATTATTTAAGAAAGAGTGTATACTCCAACGATCGATAGTTGGTTTTGCTTTGACAAACTATTTTTTAAGCTCAAAAATTTCGGTTTAAGGTATTTAATTGCTTTTCAAAACATATATATGCAAAAACACCTAATAAAACCAATAAAAAAAATTTTAACAAATCGCAAAACTACACAGAAACACGACTTACGGTCTATAGAATATATGTTTACATTCTTTTCAAAATCGGTGCAGTAGTTTCTAAGTTTAGCGGTTACGTACAAACACGTCTCTTTTCTATATATAGATTTAAATTTGTTGTCAAACGGATGGTCCACATCGAAATAAAAACTTAAAACGGTTAAGTGTGGCAATGTTTAAGTAATATTTGCAAATAGTGTCGTTAATCAGGAATTATTTTCGTGAGCTAGCTATTCGCAAATAAAAATTTAATAATATTTTAATAATTTAATTAATAATTTACTGATTATGCGGCAATTTTCTCTAATGGCAATATAAATATTTGCGAATAAGCTGTACGTACAAAAGTAGTATATAAGCCTAGTTGACATAAATGTATGCCACTATGAGCTGTGCTGTCAAATTTTTTTTTTTCTTTTTCTCAGTATTTATTTATTGAATCTTCATATACTAAATATGAACTAACAATAATTAATCAAATCTTAACCTAATATTTGATTTATGTCCTGCCAGTGCCGGACAAAAAAGATTTCGTCATCACGGTTTCTGTTCACATATGTAGGTGTTTACCGCTCATCTGATTGGGTGAGTGCTGCACATAAGTGTGGCCGACATAATTTAAAATATTTCGTGCTAATGGGTTTGGGTGCAGTATTACTGCATATTTCGTTATCATAGTTTTTACTAATGGCACATTGAGATCCTTGTGGATATTTGAGTTTTTGACGTACCAGGGGGCGGCTGTGATTATTCGAAGAAGTTTATTTTGGCGTCTTTGAATTTTTTCGATGTTAGAAGCCGAGGCAGTGCCCCATAACTGAATACCGTAGCACCAAATTGGCTTTAAGATAGAGTTGTAAAGTAGAAGTTTGCAACCGAGGCTGAGAACAGAATTTCTTCCAATAAGCCAATTTATTTGAATTGCTTTTAGTTTCATTTGAGTTAATTTAGCTTCTATATGCCACTTCCACGTTAAACGCCGATCTAGATGTATACCGAGGTATTTTACATGCGAGTGTTGGGGTATTATTTGATTATTGATTTTAATAGGGGGGCATGTTTCCCGCCGCAATGTGAATGTTATATGTGCGCATTTTTGCTCATTGATCTTTATCCTCCATTGTTTTAACCACCTTTCCAGTTCAAATATGTGATCCTGTAAGTAACGAGATGCTTCTTGACAGTTTGCGTGTACGCTTAGAAAAGCTGTATCGTCCGCAAATGTTGAGGTATGGGTGTAGCTGTTTGTTGGCAAGTCCGAAGTATAAATTAAGTATAATAGAGGGCCCAGGATGCTGCCTTGTGGGACTCCGGCGTTAATTGGCTGAGGAGAACTTAAAAAATCGCCTTCTTTAATAATAAAATGACGCCCGACTAAGTAGCTTTCTAACAGCTTGTGTATGTTTGCTGGTAAGTTTTGCTGCAACTTCAGTAGTAACCCTTTATGCCAGACTTTATCAAAAGCTTGAGACACATCGATGAAGAGTGCAGAGCAATATTTTTTTTCTTCAAAGGCTTTTCTTATAACATTTACTATTCGATGAGTTTGTTCAATTGTGCTGTGTTTTCTTCTAAAACCGAATTGATGATTGGGAAGACGTCTGTTTTCATTTAAAATCGGCGTTAATTTTGACACTAGTAGTTTCTCAAATAGCTTTGATATATTAGACAATAGGCTTATAGGTCTATATGACTCAACTTTTGTGGGATCCTTTCCTGGTTTAGGTATCATGGTAACTAAAGATACTTTCCACTCTTGTGGGTAGTATTCAAGGCGTAAAATAGCATTAAAAATTAGCAGAATAATTTTCTTTGCTATGCGGGGTAGCTCCAAAAGCATTTTGTTACTGATGTTATCAAAACCAGGGGCTTTCTTGGGGTTTAAATCATGAATAGCCTTTTCGATTTCTCTTATCTCAAATCTTAGTGGAACAGCTGATCTAACAACAACAGGTGGTAACTCGACCGCAGTATCGAAAGATGTATGAGGGGTAAATACGGTTTTCAAATGATTAACAAAAATATTTCCTTTTTCTATATCATTTCGTGCCCAACTTCCATTTAAGTTTCTTAATGGCGGTTTAGTGATAACTGGTCTTTTTAGATTTCTAGCTGCACGCCATAATGAGTAGTCAGATTGAGGAGTTGCATCAAGTTCCTTAAGATATTTTTCCAGAGAAGCCGTTTTTTGAGACTGCAGTAAGATTCTTAGCCTTTTTGTGCACTCTTTTAGTAAATTTTTAAGTTGAGGGGATCTGTGCAATTGCCACTCCCTTCGAGCTCTCTTTTTTTCAGTCAAGAGACGCTCGACATCTGTAGAATATATTTTACTATTTTTGATGTTTTTACGGGCTATGCTAGAATGTTGAACAGCTAGTTTGAGATAATTGTCAAAATTTACAATAGAAAGATTCACATTCTCCGGTGTTCTAAGCGGAATATTTTCAGTGCAGTGGGTACTGAGATATTTTTTATATTTTAACCAATTTATTTGTGTTGCTGACGTCACTAAGTATCCACACGGAGATACAATTCTATTAGGATTTGCTATAGTTAGAAGTGTAGGTGTGTGATCAGAAGATAATTCTAAAGAAGCTTCAACATGAATCGTTTCTGCGGGGATGTTTTTAACCACGCCAAAATCGATGACATCTAGGCCAATAAGTTGGTTAACCACTCGCGACCACATTTAAATCCATTTTAGACATTGTATTGTACAAAACACGACCCTTTGGTGTAATAAGCCGTGACCCCCACAAGGTATGTTTAGCGTTGTAATCGCCAGCGGCTAGGAAACAGGATCCTAATGATTTAAAATATTTATAATATTGGCTTTCTGATATTGAAAATCTAGGTGGAGAGTATAAAGATGAAAGTACCAAGTTTCGATTTAGCTCTTCAACACAAATGTTCGTTGCTTGCAGATAATCTTCACGATGATCACACATTAAGTAGTGTTTGATTCGGGTTTTTATTAAAATAGCAGAACCTCCACAAGCTCTATCTCGACGGTCCTTGGTATCATATAATATATAACCATTAATTTTAAACGTATTTCTTGAGGTCAAATGAGTTTCAGAAACCATAATTACATCAATTTGTTTACTTTTAAGAAAATATTCTAGTTCATTTTTATTTTGGCGAATGCCGTTTGCGTTCCAAAAACAAATTTTTAAACAATTCATGGCTTGTTAAGTACAGCTTGCAATAACATCGATTGCATTCTTAACATTTCCTGCATCATATTACCCATTGTGTTCGTAAAGTTAGTTACTGTTTGCACTAGTGTTTCCATGGTTTTTTCTAGACGACTTAAATTAGAAACTGGAGTCTCATCATTATTTGGCAAATCACCTTGAATTGGAATATGGTTTGATTTTAGGACGTTTGCGTAGGATGTTCTGTTATTACTAGGCTGCGGCACTTGAATGTCATTAGTGTTAACTTGATGTGATACCTGCATTTGAGGGGGATTAGGTTTCGGTCCAACCGAGCGCTTGACTATAGAGTATACAGGGCATCCTCTATAGTTGGCAGTGTGATTACCACCACAGTTGCTGCATTTTTTTACATTGGGGTCGTTTTTAGACTTATCGCAGAGAGCTGTACCATGCAACTCTCCACATACAACGCAAACAGGGGTTAAATGGCAGTATGCCTTAGTGTGACCAAATTCTTGGCAGTTTAAACATTGCACGGGACCGTTCCTTTTGTGCGGCTCCTCTATCGTTATTTTCCTATACAGGATATATTTCAGACTGTAAATGGGATGCGTTTCGTTTTTTTTAAGCTTAACGTCGCCGGGTTCTAACTCCACTCGAAATAGTGGCTGGGGATTTTTTTTCTCTATTTTTAATATTTATTACGTTTTTTATTTTGAAGCCCTTCTCTTCTAAAAACGTTTTTATCTCACTTGGGTCTACGCATGAATCAATGCCCTTTATCACTACCTGGAGACCTTTACTGCTCTTCAGTTGGTATGTATAAAATTTTTTTTTAGTGCCTCTAATTTCGTAATTACCTTACGAAAGTCATCTTCACGATTAACTTGTATTTTTGTCTCATTTATACTACCCCGCTTAATTGCAACTACATAAAAAGAATTTTCACCTATTACCGAGATCAAATTCTTTATTAGTTCATTTGAGTTTTGCTCTCTAAGATATATCGGCGGTGGCTTAGAAGATTTGATAACGTTTTGTGCTTCCGGAGATTCCTCATCCAGAATTGCAAAACGATTTTGAGAACTTGTTTTATCAGCTGTACCATCTTTTAAGACTTTTGAGACCGAAGCAACTGCTGAAGAGGTTGGGCTGCGATCCCGTTTAAGCACTGTTATGTACCTATCAATACCTATTTGTACTGGAGGCTTTTGACCACTTTTTACTTGTGGAGCTGAGTTTTCCATCATGCCTGATTTGGGGGTAATATTTTCATCACTTATTACAATCGTTTTTGCCGCTGAGGCACCGCTTGCAGGTTTTATATTTTTTATTGTATTAATATCAACCGTATTATTAGACACCGAAGGTGATACTGAGTTTTCTATTATGCCTGATTGGGGGTTAATATTTACATCACTTATTAAAATTGTTTTTGTTGTTGAGGCAACGCTAGCAGGTTTTATATTTGTTATTGTATCAACCGTGTTACCAAATACAGACGGCGAGAGGGATCGCGTGCGAGTAATAGGTTTAGCCGTTAGGTATTTGCTATCATCGATTCTTTTTTTTATTTCTGCATTTGTTTCATTAACACTCACTGTGCATTTCTACTGTTTGCACTCATAAGAGTTTTTTTTTTTTTTTTTTTTTTTTTTACTGTTTACAGTTGTGCTCTTATTATTATGTTGTTATCGTTTATCAACACCGAGAATAAAAAAATGTGTGTTTATGTATGTATGTACATACAAGTATTTTTTTTTTCTTTTTCTTGTATTTACTTTTTAAATACACAAATCAATAATCACGTTTTAAAAATTAAAAAATAAACCGTATGCCGAGCTTAGAAAACACGTCTATCTTCAACGAGCGCGAGAGACAGTATGGGCTGTCAGATGCGGCGATTTTTCGCCAAACGTGGCGATTTATAAACCTATTTGGCGACGAAAATTTGTGTTTGGTGACATGACGATTTTTTGGCGAAATTTAAAAAACTTTGCAATTATTTTGGCGATTGCATGTACTCCATGCAAATGTATGACCGACCTCTACTAACTTGGAGGGCCGACCCAGCCTTGTCACTTGGGCGAAGAGTAAAAGCAACAAGATTATTTATACAACAATGAGCCAGAGTAGAGGAGGAATCACCCCACCTTGGGGTATACACCTTCTAACATTCTTTGAACTCGCGCTGTTACCAAGACATGATATAACGGTCCTTGTCTTCAACATGTTCACTAACCATCTAATGATGTACTCCTGAACATCCAGATCAGTTAGAGCCAGTTCCATCGCAGTGATCGTGACGTTGTTAAAGGCGTCCTCAATGTCTAGGAAGGCGGCCATGGTGAATTGTTTATATTCCAGTGGTCGCTCTATAGTCCTTACTACTTAGTGTAGCGCCGTCTCCGTAGACCGACCCTTAAGGTAGACATGTTGACTGCATGAGAGTCGTGATGCACCCTCCAGTCGATGCCTTGTATGTGAACTCAGAAGTCTTTCCAGAGTTTTGAGCAGAAAAGATGATAAACTGATTGGACGAAAGTCCCCTGCAGTCTCATGACTACTCCAGCCGATTTCAGGTATAAACACCGCCCTTACTCTCCTCCTATTAGCCGGTACGTAATTGAGGGTTAGGGCGAGTCTATACATTACCCTCAACCAGGGAGTGACATACTTCCTTGCGCTCTGCAGTATCTTCGGAAAATTGCCATCAGGTCCCGGGGATTTGTACGGGGCAAAACTTTCGATTGCCCATAGGATTCTTTCCTCAGAAATGATGTATTCGTCTATCTCGAAGAACGAATCATCGCATGTTGGTTCCCCACAGTTGCGTCCGAGCAGCCAGGGAAGTGAGTGACAAGTAAAATGTCAAGTGTTTCCGCCGACGATTCCGACCAGGTAACATCCGCTCTCTTGACATACGTTGGGTTCGAGTGTCCCTTGGCCAGAACTCTGCTAAGCCTGGCAGATTCCTTGGTAATTTCGATTAACTCGCAAAAGTTCTTCCATGATCTTTGCGACAGCTATTGCCTTCTTATATGCCGTTTTTCGCGGTACTCCTGCCACGACTTCCTGGCATAACTACTTTTGAAATCCATACGGGCTTCTTTTCTTAGAGCCGAGAGTTTCGAGTTCCACCAGGGAGGGAAGCTCTTCCTTATCTTTGTAATGGGGCAGGAGATTTCAAACGCCCTAGTCAGGGCGCCACTGAAGGTCTCCTCTACCCTATCGAGTGCAGAAATTGACTCCTCAATAACTGGCACTCTTTTGAGTATACGCTCAAGAATTCCGTTGAACTTAACCCAGTCCGTTCGTCTCGGATTTCTAAAGCTTAGTTTCCCTATATTTCTTAAGTGTCCAATATCGAAGAGTATCCAGCTGTGGTCCGAGAATGACCTACTGCTCGACACCCCCCACCTATCAACTGATAAATTAATCCTATCGCTCATAAGTGTTATGTCCAGTACCTCTGGTCCAGGAGACCATTGAAATTACCTGCACTAGGGAATCTAAATGTTGGTTTAGAAGCAGAGTTACAGATGGTAAGTTTGTTAGTATTTATGAAATCTAATAGACACACTGGTGGGGCATCCCTGTCATGTGCCATATAGCACGAGGCAATCAGAAAGCTTCTCTTATCCGCTATCTCGACCCTTGCGACTGAGAGGTCTGCTGAGCTAAGCTGTGTACAAAAGAATATATTAATGTGTTTTTTCGCAATAAGACATGATCTTGGCCTACCTTCGTCTTTTGCGTAAAATATATTATATGTTTTGGCTGGGAACCCTCTCACTACTCCGTTTACCGTCCAGGGCTCCTAAACCAGCGCTAAGTCGATGTCCTTCTCAGCTAAAAGGACCCCGAGATTGTCGGAAGCACATCTCGAGTTCTGCAGATTAATCTGCACGACCCTCATTGTCATCGGGTGGCTTCTTCTCCCACTCGGAGAGCTGCATACCGGTGAGCAGATTGTGTTCGACCTCGACCTCATCCGCTTCACCACTCGCCGAGCTTGTTGGGCGGACCACTTTCACCTTAGCGTCCCGCACTCCAAAGAAAAGCTTTAGGCTTGCCTTCTCGAGCTTTGTTGAGCCTTCCTCCGAGATGGCAAGCGTATGGCAAGTACGGTTATCCCCGTGATCTTCGGGCTGGATAACAGCCCACTCATCCATCGGGATACTGGGGTTCTGTCTCTTCAGACATCCGAATATTTTCTGCCCGTCAGAGCCTACCTTCGGTAACCAAATTTTTGGTCGCGGTCTCATTGGAATTTATTCATCGGGGATTAGATTTCCATGCATCGTTTATCTTAGCGATACACTTGCCTAAAAATATTTTATGCCTTTGAGAAGGCGTAAAACATTTGATTACCCTGTAGCCCCGGTGAGTCTCACCGGAGTCAAAACGAGGCGCAGGACTATCCAAATTGGAGAGTACGTGCTCCATGACGAGCTCAGCCAATTTGGACTCGATCGCTCCCCATTCTGTTACCACAGGGGTAACCTCCGTTTGGCGGATTATCACTCTCTGCCTGAGAGCGATTACGCTTTGACCCTTCGGAGAGTCCGATCAGGGTCTCTTGACTAGAGGCCATCTTGTTTTTTTTGAAATTTTTTCATTGTTTTTTTCTATTTTCTTAATTTTTGGTCCCACGAGTAGGCACGTAAGGGGATGTACCATCCATGCAATGACGGCGTACATGGACTAGACTTCAACTTAAAACCGGCCCGTGTCCTAGCACCGGAGGGGAGCTGTTAGCGACTAGTCCTCTTTAACCACTAACTAGTCATTCAGGTTACAAGTGGGGGAAAAGGGAATGGGGAGCAGAGGGATATGAAGGGAATAATGATAAGAGAGGGGATGGATAACCATTAGTCGCGAAGGCCTTTGACTAGATGCAGTGTTGACAAGTCACTCGCTGTTCCAGGGCACAAACTAGTAACCACAGCCTACGCTTAAAATCTGTTAGCTGCATTGGTTTTTCCTTTTAATGCTTCTTAGTACTTCTCCCGATGATTATAATAACTATCAATATTATAATGATGGTAAGGGTAGTGGTTATGAAAAATTTTATTTTGTTTCCTTTATCTAGGGTATCTATGTAGTTGGTGTTTTTAGCATTTAATTGATGCAGCATTTGTAGGGATCAAATATCTTCAACAGTGTTGGATTCAGATAAAGGTTGCAGAATTGCTGGCAATAATTTACTTTCTGATTTTTGTAAATTGCAGAAATTTTGCCATTAATTTCCATAGTGGAATTGCTGTAATGTATTAAAAATGTTCCATTTAATATAGTAGTTTCGTTGTCAATATAAACTTTTCCTTAAAGCTATTTAAGAATAAAATTCCAGGCGTTATTTCCTCGGTACTAGGTATGTGTTGATTGTTGGCCTTGGTGCATTTTCGGGTGCGGCTTTTGAAAAGATTGCTGATGCAGGTGTCAATACTTAAATCTATTAAATTATCTCTTGAACATACTTCCAGATCAGTATAATGTTTGCAATTGCTTTTCATTCCAAATATTTCTTGTTCACAAGTCATTATTTTATTAAAATTTATTTTGTTAATTTTGTCTTCATGTTTTACTGCTCTTAATTCTAATGTTTTACAAGTATTAGTTTCAACAGTTGTTAGACTTATTATATAAATTATTAATGATCCTTTTGTTGCAATTTTTATTTCAGCAAATTCAAATACTTCATCCAAGCAAATGAAAGGTAAATTTCCTTTATTAACATTATCTTTAGTAATGTAAAATTCATTATTTGATAAAATATAAGAGTTTACAATATTTGCTTTTGCCCAGTGTTGATACTCACATCAGCATACAAAATGTATTTTTACTTTTATTTAATTAACATTTTTTGTTTTATGATCTAAATTTTTACTTTTGTTTAATTAACATTTCTTTATTATGATCTAAATTAACATAATGTATTTTTTCTTTTTTTTATGACCTAAATTAATTGTTGACAAAACAAAATTTTATTGTATTATTTAAATTTAAATTTTTACAATAATTTGAGTTCAATAACCACAAACTGTTGATAAAGCATAAATAATTTGATTTTTTGTTACGAAGAAAAGTTAAGTTAAGCAATTGTGCAAACAACTAATTTAGGTCATTTCCGTATTGTGTTTAGCATTAACCAATGTTGTTAATGAATTTTAGTATATAAGAAAGAACAAAATAAAGAAAGTCGTTCAATTGTTATAAGACATTTAAGGTGTTTTGCTTATTGAATCCATCAAGAGTACTACAGGTTCAAGTGCTTGGAGAACTACAAGGCCAATAACATACCAATTCAGATTCATGCGTTTGGATTGAATTATATTATAGCCGCCAGGATTAATTTCTAATCTCTACATATGGTGACCCCAAAGTCTTTAGTTTTTACAAGTTTCCCCCCACCAGCGGTAAGGGACTTTAACACTAAAGACAGAATACGCAACAATCATTAATCCACCAAAAACATTTGTTGGACTACAATTTTGAAATATTTAAGTTTCCCTCAACCCGTGGTAAGGGACCTTATATCCTTAGAAACAAACAACGTATCCTTCAGATCTTCGAGGCATAGCAAAACAGCTGGACAAAAATCAAATCGTCAATCCACTAAATTCAATATTTGATGAAGATGCAACATATACTTTGAAAAAAAAAAAAAAAAAAAAAAAAAAAAAAAAACTTTAACAAAACAAACAAAATTAGCACAGAGCTAACAAGCAAAATGCCATCATTGAGTGAGCTTGTACAAATACAAGACGAAAAGGCGGGAGAAATAAATCGAGCAATAAGCAATATAAAGAAGACACCTCAAGAAAGGAGGTCTATAGAATATTATGAAAGGAAATCTATGAGCTCGAAGAATTGTGGAAGAGCTTCGAAAAAATAGACAACCGCATAAGAAGTGATTCGGCAGCAAAGGAAAATCATCCATATTTTGAACAAAAACTATACGAAGAGATGAGTCAAAGGTATAGAGAGGCCGATGATTACATCAAAAAATGTATACAAGAACAATCAAAGATGCAAGCAAGCAACTCAGGCATAACTGGGGAGCAGGCACCGGAGGCAACAATGAAAAATTTGATAAACATACAGTACGCCACCATATCCAAAATTATCAGCACATTGGACGATTTGCTATCAATAGGCGTTAAGTACACAAGGCAGCAGATAGATGTAAAACTAAAGGAAGTAGAATACAATATGAAAACAATACAGCAGTTGCAGGATAAGATATGTACGGAAAATATCGAGCACGATATATATCAAATCCTGGCATAGCAAACAGAAATTACGGATAAGATGATGCAAATTGAAGACCTAAAAACAAGCTTGATTCCAGAAGCTATCAATCAAACAAGAATTAATCAAGACAACCATCCGCATTTTCTTCCCAAGGTAACAATACCAAAATTCAATGGGGATTATCTGAGTTGGCAACCATTCTATGACATGTTCAACGAAATTATACGCAAAAAGGCAATGCCAACCATACAAAAAATGTATTTTCTAAAAACAAATGTAACAGGTGAGGCCGCAAGACTAATACAAAATTTATCGCTAACATAAACCAATTATGAAACGGCCTGGAATACACTTCAAAATCGCTTCAATCCAAGAATTCTAACAAATAATATTCTAAATAAATTGTTAGGCCAGCAAAAAATACCGGAAAATCCGACAGCTGCAATGATAAAAGAGCTGCACGACACGACGCGCGAATCTCTTGCAGCACTAAACAATTTAAACATCAATACATCGTCTTGGGATACTAGTCAATATATTGATTAAAAAACTAGACCAGGGAACGCATGTGTTGTATGAGCAGTCCATACAGTTCCTAAAATCATTACCATCTTTAGAAGAACTATTGGGTTTCCTAGAAACTAGGTTCCAATCACTAGAAGCAGTCGGTCGAAAATATAAATTTAGCTGATCCTGATTTTTACAAGCCCAACAACATTGACGTTCGCTTAGGTGCTGAATACTACCATGAGCTAATAACTTCCGGTAAAATTAACTTATCACCGGAGTTACCAACCTTAGTAAATACAAGACTAGGTTGGGTTGTTAGTGGAAGGCTAGGATTTATTATATTTCTTCAATTCACTTACTTTATTCACTTTAAAAATTTACTTATTAAATTTATTTTTATAGCTTATCTTTTCTTTTACATATAAATTACACTCATCTCTTTAATTTATTCAATTTGTAAGGCTTTTTAATAAAAATATATCTTTCACACAAAACTTATATTTCACAATTTTCTTTAAAATTAAATAACTCATTTCCAACGCTGGGGCTCTGGGTTGTTGAACTTTCGGGCTTATCCTTTTCCTGTACTAAGGGTCTTCCTAGTCAATATTTTTCCAGTCCTCCTTGTAGCTTACAACCCGCTTTGGTATCACGAAGCCTTACTTTTTATTTTCTGGCTGATTCCTCGTTTAACACTCGCGTAGCCTTACTTTTTATTTTCAGGACTAACTATCGTACACGCGTATCATTACTTTTTATTTTTCAGGACTAACTAACGTACACGCGGATCCTATTTTTTTCAGGATTTATTTGTCGCGCACTACAAGTTGGGGTAACGTAACGTTTCACAGCATTGAAACTTAACCAATTCAGACAAAAAATTATATTGACGACGTTATTATATATTATATACATACATACATATTACTGCAGCTTTGATGCTAAAATATTCCATGAGAAGCTTCGCAAGTAAGTATAATTCAATACAAGTGCTGAAGTCAAATAACTGTAAATCAAACATATTGCCAAATATTTTTTTTCACTTACGTGTATATTTTTAAACTAATTATTTAAGAAAGAGTGTATACTCCAACGATCGATAGTTGGTTTTGCTTTGACAAACTATTTTTTAAGCTCAAAAATTTCGGTTTAAGGTATTTAATTGCTTTTCAAAACATATATATGCAAAAACACCTAATAAAACCAATAAAAAAAATTTTAACAAATCGCAAAACTACACAGAAACACGACTTACGGTCTATAGAATATATGTTTACATTCTTTTCAAAATCGGTGCAGTAGTTTCTAAGTTTAGCGGTTACGTACAAACACGTCTCTTTTCTATATATAGATTTAAATTTGTTGTCAAACGGATGGTCCACATCGAAATAAAAACTTAAAACGGTTAAGTGTGGCAATGTTTAAGTAATATTTGCAAATAGTGTCGTTAATCAGGAATTATTTTCGTGAGCTAGTTATTCGCAAATAAAAATTTAATTTACTGATTATGCGGCAATTTTCTCTAATGGCAATATAAATATTTGCGAATAAGCTGTACGTACAAAAGTAGTATATAAGCCTAGTTGACATATATGTGTGCCACTATGAGCTGGGCTGTCAGATGCGGCGATTTTTCGCCAAACGTGGCGATTTATAAACCTATTTGGCGACGAAAATTTGTGTTTGGTGACATGACGATTTTTTGGCGAAATTTAAAAAACTTGCCAATTATTTTGGCGATTGCATGTACTCCATGCAAATGTATGACCGACCTCTACTAACTTGGAGGGCCAACCCAGCCTTGTCACTTGGGCGAAGAGTAAAAGCAACAAGATTATTTATACAACAATGAGCCAGAGTAAAGGAGGAATCACCCCACCTTGGGGTAGACACCTTCTAACATTCTTTGAACTCACGCTGTTACCAAGACATGATATAACGGTCCTTGTCTTCAACATGTTCACTAACCATCTAATGATGTACTCCTGAACATCCAGATCAGTTAGAGCCAGTTCCATCGCAGTGATCGTGACGTTGTTAAAGGCGCCCTCAATGTCTAGGAAGGCGGCCATGGTGAATTGTTTATATTCCAGTGGTCGCTCTATAGTCCTTACTACTTAGTGTAGCGCCGTCTCCGTTGACTGCATGAGAGTCGTGATGCACCCTCCAGTCGATGCCTTGTATGTGAACTCAGAAGTCTTTCCAGTTTTGAGCAGAAAAGATGATAAACTGATTGGACGAAAGTCCCCTGCAGTCTCATGACTACTTCAGCCGATTTCAGGTATAAACACCGCCCTTACTCTCCTCCAATTAGCCGGTACGTAATTGAGGGTTAGGGCGAGTCTATACATTACCCTCAACCAGGGAGTGACATACTTCCTTGCGCTCTGCAGTATCTTCGGAAAATTGCCATCAGGTCCCGGGGATTTGTACGGGGCAAAACTTTCGATTGCCCATAGGATTCTTTCCTCAGAAATGATGTATTCGTCTATCTCGAAGAACGAATCATCGCATGTTGGTTGCCCAACAGTTGCGTCCGAGCAGCCAGGGAAGTGAGTGACAAGTAAAATGTCAAGTGTTTCCGCCGACGATTCCGACCAGGTAACATCCTCTCTCTTGACATACGTTGGGTTCGAGTGTCCCTTGGCCAGAACTCTGCTAAGCCTGGCAGATTCCTTGGTAATTTCGATTAACTCGCAAAAGTTCTTCCATGATCTTTGCGACAGCTATTGCCTTCTTATATGCCGTTTTTCGCGGTACTCCTGCCACGACTTCCTGGCATAACTACTGTTGAAATCCATACGGGCTTCTTTTCTTAGAGCCGAGAGTTTCGAGTTCCACCAGGGAGGGAAGCTCTTCCTTATCTTTGTAATGGGGCAGGAGATTTCAAACGCCCTAGTCAGGGCGCCACTGAAGGTCTCCTCTACCCTATCGAGTGCAAAAATTGACTCCTCAATAACTGGCACTCTTTTGAGTATACGCTCAAGAATTCCGTTGAACTTAACCCAGTCCGTTCGTCTCGGATTTCTAAAGCTTAGTTTCCCTATATTTCTTAAGTGTCCAATATCGAAGAGTATCCAGCTGTGGTCCGAGAATGACCTACTGCTCGACACCCCCCACCTATCAACTGATAAATTAATCCTATCGCTCATAAGTGTTATGTCCAGTACCTCTGGTCCAGGAGACCATTGAAATTACCTGCACTAGGGAATCTAAATGTTGGTTTAGAACCAGAGTTACAGATGGTAAATTTGTTAGTATTTATGAAATCTAATAGACACACTGGTGGGGCATCCCTGTCATGTGCCATATAGCACGAGGCAATCAGAAAGCTTCTCTTATCCGCTATCTCGACCCTTGCGACTGAGAGGTCTGCTGAGCTAAGCTGTGTACAAAAGAATATATTAATGTGTTTTTTCGCAATAAGACATGATCTTGGCCTACCTTTGTCTTTTGCGTAAAGTATATTATATGTTTTGGCTGGGAACCCTCTCACTACTCCGTTTACCGTCCAGGGCTCCTGAACCAGCGCTAAGTCGATGTCCTTCTCAGCTAAAAGGACCTCGAGATTGTCGGAAGCACATCTCGAGTTCTGCAGATTAATCTGCACGACCCTCATTGTCATCGGGTGGCTTCTTCTCCCACTCGGAGAGCTGCATACCGGTGAGCAGATTATGTTCGACCTCGACCTCATCCGCTTCACCACTCGCCGAGCTTGTTGGGCGGACCACTTTCACCTTAGCGTCCCGCATTCCAAAGAAAAGCTTTAGGCTTGCCTTCTCGAGCTTTGTTGAGCCTTCCTCCGTGATGGCAAGCGTATGGCAAGTACTGTTATCCCCGTGATCTTCGGGCTGGACAACAGCCCACTCATCCATCGCGATACTGGGGTTCTGTCTCTTCAGACATCCCAATATTTTCTGCCCGTCAGAGCCTACCTTCGGTAACGAAAGTTTTGGCCGCGGTCTCATTGGAATTTATTCATCGGGGATTAGATTTCTATGCATCGTTTATCTTAGCGATACACTTGCCTAAAAATATTTTATGCCTTTGAGAAGGCGTAAAACATTTGATTACCCTGTAGCCCCGGTGAGTCTCACCGGAGTCAAAACGAGGCGCAGGACTATCCAAATTAGAGAGTACGTGCTCCATGACGAGCTCAGCCAATTTGGACTCGATCGCTCCCCATTCTGTTACCACAGGGGTAAGATGGCCACTCCTGTCATTTGCCAAGACCATTAATAGGTGATCGTTTACCACTTCATTAAAGGGTCTCCCTGTTGTTGTAGAGCTCAATGGTCCCGGAGTGATCAAGTTGTCTCGGATCTTCCTCCGTTTTGGCGGTTTATCACTCTCTGCCTGAGAGCGATTACGCTTTGACCCTTCGGAGAGTCCGATCAGGGTCTCTTGACTAGAGGCCATCTTGTTTTTTTGAAATTTTTTCATTGTTTTTTTCTATTTTCTTCATTTTTGGTCCCACGAGTAGGCACGTAAGGGGATGTACCATCCATGCAATGACGGCGTACATGGACTAGACTTCAACTTAAAACCGGCCCGTGTCCTAGCACCGGAGGGGAGCTGTTAGCGACTAGTCCTCTTTAACCACTAACTAGTCATTCAGGTTACAAGTGGGGGGAAAGGGAATGGGGAGCAGAGGGATATGAAGGGAATAATGATAAGAGAGGGGATGGATTACCATTAGTCGCGAAGGCCTTTGACTAGATGCAGTGTTGACAAGTCACTCGCTGTTCCAGGGCACAAACTAGTAACCACAGCCTACGCTTAAAATCTGTTAGCTGCATTGGTTTTTCCTTTTACTGCTTCTTAGTACTTCTCCCGATGATTATAATAACTATCAATATTATAATGATGGTAAGGGTAGTGGTTATGAAAAATTTTATTGTGTTTCCTTTATCCAGGGTATCTATGTATGTAGTTGGTATTCTTAGCATTTAATTGATGCAGCATTTGTAGGGATCAAATTTCTTCAACAGTGTTGGATTCAGATAAAGAGTGCAGAATTGCTGGCAACAATTTACTTGCTGATTTTTGTTCATTGTAGAACCTTTTGCCATTAATTTCAATAGTGGATTTGCTGTAGTGTATCAAAAATGTTCCATTTAATATAGTAGTTTCGTTGTCAATATAAACTTTTCCTTAAAGTTATTTAAGAATAAAATTCCAGGCGTTATTTCCTCGGTACTAGGTATGTGTTGATTGTTGACCTTAGTGCATTTTCGGGTGCGGCTTTTTAAAAGATTGCTGATGCAGGTGTCATTACTTAAATCTATTAAATTATCTCTTGAACATACTTCCAGATCTTAATGTTTTACTGCTCTTAATTCTAATGTTTTACAAGTATTAGTTTCAACAGTTGGTCGACTTATTATATAAATTATTAATTTTCCTTTTGTTGCAATTTTTATTTCAGCAAATTCAAATACTTCATCCAAGCTCATGAAAGGTAAATTTCCTTTAATAACAATATCTTTAGTAATGTAAAATTCTTTATTTGATAAAATATAAGAGTTTACAATATTTGCTTTTGCCCAGTGTTGATACTCACATCAACATACATAATGTATTTTTACTTTTATTTAATTAACATTTTTTTTTGTTATGATCTAAATTAACATAATGTATTTTTACTTTTATTTAATTTACATTTTTTGTTATGATCTAAATTAACATAATGTATTTTTCTTTTTTTTATGACCTAAATTAATTGTTGACAAAACACAATTTTATTTTATTATTTAAATTTAAATATTTGCAGTAATTTGAGTTCAATAACCACAAACTGTTGATAAAGCATAAATAATTTGATTTTTTGTTACAAAGAAAAGGTAAGTTAAGCAATTGTGTAAACAACCAATTTAGGTCATCTCCGTATTGTGTTTAGCATTAACCAACCAATGTTGTTAATGAACTTTAGTATATAAGAAAAAACAAAATAAAAAAATCAATTGTTATAAGACATTTAAGGTGTTTTGTTTATTGAATCCATCAAGAGTACTACAGGGTCAAGTGCTTGGAGAACTACAAGGCCAATAACATACCAATTCAGATTCATGCGTTTGGATTGAATTATATTATAGCCGCCAGGATTAATTTCTAATCTCTACATTTGGTGACCCCAAAGTCTTTAGTTTTTACAAGTTTCCCCCCACCAGCGGTAAGGGACTTTAACACTAAAGACAGAATACGCAACAATCATTAATCCACCAAAAACATTTGTTGGACTACAATTTTGAAATATTTAAGTTTCCCTCAACCCGTGGTAAGGGACCTTATATCCTTAGAAACAAACAACGTATCCTTCAGATCTTGGAGGCATAGCGAAACAGCTGGATTTTGCTGGTGAAGAAGCAAAATATACTTTGATATTTCTTCCAAAAAAAAAAAAAAAAAAAAAAATTAGCACAGAGCTAACAAACAAATACAAGACGAAAAGGCGGGAGAAATAAATCGAGCAATAAGCAATATAAAGAAGACACCTCAAGAAAGGAGGTCTATAGAATATTATGAAAGGAAATCTATGAGCTCGAAGAATTGTGGAAGAGCTTCGAAAAAATAGACAACCGCATAAGAAGTGATTCGGCAGCAAAGGAAAATCATCCATATTTTGAACAAAAACTATACGAAGAGATGAGTCAAAGGTATAGAGAGGCCGATGATTACATCAAAAAATGCATACAAGAACAATCAAAGATGCAAGCAAGCAACTCAGGCATAACTGGGGAGCAGGCACCGGAGGCAACAATGAAAAATTTGATAAACATACAGTACGCCACCATATCCAAAATTATCAGCACATTGGACGATTTGCTATCAATAGGCGTTAAGTACACAAGGCAGCAGATAGATGTAAAACTAAAGGAAGTAGAATACAATATGAAAACAATACAGCAGTTGCAGGATAAGATATGTACGGAAAATATCGAGCACGATATATACCAAATCCTGGCATAGCAAACAGAAATTACGGATAAGATGATGCAAATTGAAGACCTAAAAACAAGCTTGATTCCAGAAGCTATCAATCAAACAAGAATTAATCAAGACAACCATCCGCATTTTCTTCCCAAGGTAACAATACCAAAATTCAATGGGGATTATCTGAGTTGGCAACCATTCTATGACATGTTCAACGAAATTATACGCAAAAAGGCAATGCCAACCATACAAAAAATGTATTTTCTAAAAACAAATGTAACAGGTGAGGCCGCAAGACTAATACAAAATTTATCGCTAACATAAACCAATTATGAAACGGCCTGGAATACACTTCAAAATCGCTTCAATCCAAGAATTCTAACAAATAATATTCTAAATAAATTGTTAGGCCAGCAAAAAATACCGGAAAATCCGACAGCTGCAATGATAAAAGAGCTGCACGACACGACGCGCGAATCTCTTGCAGCACTAAACAATTTAAACATCAATACATCGTCTTGGGATACTAGTTAATATATTGATTAAAAAACTAGACCAGGGAACGCATGTGTTGTATGAGCAGTCCATACAGTTCCTAAAATCATTACCATCTTTAGAAGAACTATTGGGTTTCCTAGAAACTAGGTTCCAGTCACTAGAAGCAGTCGGTCGAAAATATAAATTTAGCTGATCCTGATTTTTACAAGCCCAACAACATTGACGTTCGCTTAGGTGCTGAATACTACCATGAGCTAATAACTTCCGGTAAAATTAACTTATCACCGGAGTTACCAACCTTAGTAAATACAAGACTAGGTTGGGTTGTTAGTGGAAGGCTAGGATTTATTATATTTCTTCAATTCACTTACTTTATTCACTTTAAAAATTTACTTATTAAATTTATTTTTATAGCTTATCTTTTCTTTTACATATAAATTACACTCATCTCTTTAATTTATTCAATTTTTAAGGCTTTTTAATAAAAATATATCTTTCACACAAAACTAATATTTCACAATTTTCTTTAAAATTAAATAACTCATTTCCAACGCTGGGGCTCTGGGTTGTTGAACTTTCGGGCTTATCCTTTTCCTGTACTAAGGGTCTTCCTAGTCAATATTTTTCCAGTCCTCCTTGTAGCTTACAACCCGCTTTGGTATCACGAAGCCTTACTTTTTATTTTCTGGCTGATTCCTCGTTTAACACTCGCGTAGCCTTACTTTTTATTTTTAGGACTTACTATCGTACACGCGTATTCTTACTTTTTATTTTTCAGGACTTACTAACGTACACGCGGATCCTATTTATTTTTCAGGATTTATTTGTCGCGCACTACACGTTGGGGCCTGCTCGGTCGCCAATTAATTGCTATTTTGGTTTAAACTAACTTAAAATTATTATAAACATAATTATGTCTAGACACACTGTCAGCAGAATTCCTTGTTGTGGAAAAAATTATGTTGCGCGTGTGCTTCTTATGTTTAAAAAAAAATCTGTTAACTTGTATATATGTATGTATGTAGATTTCGCTACTTACAATATATTGAATGAAATCCAATAAAATCAAAGCATTATTAAAATTTTTCGCATATTATACCTATATTTTTATTTATTTTTTTAAAAAAATGTGTGGTCAATGGATATGAACTAAGATTAAGTAGTACAATAACGTTACGTTTTACAGCATTGAAACTTAAATAATAAACAACCAATTCAGACAAATAATTATATTGACGACGCACAGTGGCGCCATTTGAGTTTTTTCGTTGCAAAAATCATATCTTTTGAACCGAATAAGATAATTGAACAGTTTAAACAGCATATGATAGATAACTGTTCAGCCTATGAAATGAGCGTTTGGAAAGGGTGCTACGCTTTGTAGGGGCCTACTTATGGGTTATCAAAGTTAAAATTAGTAGAAAAATCAATTTTATGGTAACTAAAAAAAATTATTTTTACATTTTTAGATTGTTTTTATTTTTTTTCTTAAGGGTTTTATGTTTTAAATTATTACCCAACAAATTAAAAAAAAAATTATTTATTTTTTTAAATTTATTTTTTCAATTTTCTGTAAAATATTCATCACAATTCGTAAGAGAAGGTATATCTAAAAGACTAACAATTTCTAAACTATAATTATTTTGTAACTCTATTCGTGACTTCACATGCCGCAGGGAAGAAATAAGTGGATCGGAAGATGCTGCCAACATGTTGAAGAGGTCCTTATTTTGCCTTACCCTTGATGCTTTGAATGTGTTCTGCAATCTATATTTTTTATAAAATTTGTTAAGAGACTCCTGTGCTTCTTCAGAAAGCTCTCCAATTGGCAAAGACTGGTACTCAATTTTCACGATTTGATTGTCAATTCCAATGATTCTAGTTACTGCCTCATCATTTTCAAAAAATCTCCTAGAAGTGTTTCCATCGTTTGAGTTACCGCATCCGTGCTTGGGACAGTCTACTTTTAGTCCAACGTGTTTAAAAAAAGCATCCTGTATTTGCTTCTTTCTGATCTTTTCCTTATCCTTATTTTCATCGAAGTTTTCCTCCTCTTGTGGTAGGGTATATGCCAGTTTTAGCAAGAATTCCATACACCTTATCCTTGCGTGCAATGGTGACATTCCATATTCGTAATTCTCCTCATTTGTAGAATCGTTTAAATTACCAAAGTTCTTCTGACAAATAATAATATAAAATCGATAAAAAAAATATAAAAATAAAACGAAAAAAGGGGTTTAAATAGGTTTTTGCTAAATTTTTACCTCCAATATAATTCTGTCTATATATATGTATATGATAACTAATTGAAATATATTATAATTAAGCAGAAAAAGATACTAATCTTAAACTCTTTACAACTAATTATATAAAATTGAGATGTAACATATTATATATGAAATAAATTGAATTGAATTGAAAAAAGTTCTTCTGACTCTTTTTGCAAATCGGGCATGACATTGTTGAGGTTGTTCCTGTCAGTTCGTAATTGCATTCAATATATTTTCCTTCTCCAATTTGCAGCTTTGTAGGCTTAATCTTGCTTATTTGTTCTTCAATGTCCTTCACCGTAGTCCTTATGAGTTCTGCCGATTCCCTTGCAAACTGAAACATTATTGGTCGGCAATAATGCACTGATGACGGACGTGGATTTTTCCAGTGTAGGGAATCATCCGATTTTAGCCGCAAAGGAACAACAGATGCCATAAACATATTTCCGTCCGATATTGTAGCGTCATCGGAAGATATCCTTTGCTTATAAACGCTTTGTCCGGATGATCCATCGCAGCCCCATTTGCTGATCACTGTCAACTTCTCAGGAAGATTTTTCACTTCCGTGAAAAACTTTGGTGTGGTTGACTTTCTAAACAGTTCAAATAATTTTAAATTGTTCAACGCCATGTTTTCAGTACTTAAATTGTTTAATGGTTTCAGTAATTGTTGCGCCAACTTTCAGGCGTAGACTAATCCAGGCATTATGCTTATTTTGCAATATATAGGCTTATGCTACCATGCCTAAAAATTTACCTGTTCCCTGCATACATATGGATTTAGGCTGAATAATGCAATTTTGATATTATGCACGTGTCCAAATAAGATTTGTGCCTACCTGTAGGGACCATAAGTCAATATTGTTCCTGACCATTTGTACGCCAAAGTATTGTTTATGTGAGGTACGTACCTGCTAATTTCAATGAGTAGTTTTTTTCAAACTATTAGATCAAACTACTGTCCGTCAAAACATATAAGGGATGGACGCCATACAATTTCTGCAACCATGTCTTTTTAAACTTTTTTACCTCTAGAAGCCAAACGGGCACGTACGGGCAGATAAAACTTTTTGAATTATGTAAAGAAATAATCAAAGAACAGGTTTTGCAAATATGGCAAATACAGAAAAATATAGTTTTTTTTTATTTTCCGTCAAAGTTGAAAAATAGTGAAAAAACGGATAGTTTTTAAATAGTGATTTACCAGGAGAAACACAAAGCAAACAGTTAATTTTTTTTTTATCATTATACATTTAATAAATACATCAATCAATACAAACAAAAAATAAGGCGATTCGTTACCTATTTTTCGTGATATTACACCTGAAATCGCAACAAATTGACTAAAAATTGTGTGTTTTTTTGAAAACCGAAAGTCGGTCAACTTTGAACGGTTATATCTTCTAAACTAAAAATGTGATATTATTAAGAGTGGCATATTTGAAATCGTTGAAAAGTTTCCTATAACATGGGCTTATTCAAAACTTCGTCGGCACTCATGAAAATTTTGATTTTTGCAACCTCGCTTGCTCTACGGGCGCCACTGTGCGACGTTACCATATACTATATACATACATACCTATTACTGCAGCTTTGATGCTAAAATATTCCATCCGAAGCTTCGCAAGTAAGTATAATTCAATACAAGTGCTGAAGTAAAACAACTGTAAATCAAACATATTGCCAAATATTTTTTTCACTTAATTCCCAATTTATATTTTTAATATGCAAAAATCCCAAAAACAGTAATCTTATAGATAGCTATGTATGTATTGTAAGTTTATTTATCAATATTCCTAAAAACACGTTAGATTTTATGATTGTAAGTATATAAGTGCTCGAACACGGGGCAGTGTATGTTATATTAACTACTATGTATTTGGTTGTTTATGGTCTACATTATAAGAATTTTTTTGGAAATAATGTAGCAAAAAAAATTATTTTTTTTTTTGACGTTTGTGAATAATATTTAAAAAATACTATGTAAAGTACTTTTCGTTTATAGTCACAAATCGTGGATTATATCGCTAGTATGACTATAACTATGTTTATACGTAGTCTATTAAAAATTATTTGCGATTAACTAAATTACTGTTATATGTCAATTTTCTTACAGAAAATTCTTATTTTTGTGATGCCAGATGAACAATTTAATCATTTGGTAGCACTGTATGCACATATATGTATAACCTTTTTATTTTTTTTAAATCAAAAATTAATAAAAAACAAACATTATTGTGTATTTGTATATTTTACTAGCTGGACCTGGCCCACTTTGCTGGCCCTAAGTAAAGATTTAAAATTTTATAAAAGTTTTATTGCAACCATAGGGCTTTTTTTTTTTTATTTCAACGCTTTACAATGGGCACAAACTTGCTCCATGCTACCAATATTGTTATGTGAATTGTTATCAACTGTATGATCGTAGTTAAATGGCAGACGCATAAATGTTTTTCGATTACTGTTATGAATAGCTGTCCTTCCTTGCCTGGTTCTTAGACGTTGTTCTCCATTTCGTATCTCGCGTTGTTCCTCTGTATAATTTTCTCGTAAACGTGATACTCGATATCTAGTTTCTTCAATTTCTGCTGCGCGTTCTTCTTGAATGTCTGTGAGCGTAATGTACGTGTATTGCGACCAATATTTGCACGCGGTCGTCGAATTTTTATCAAATATGTAGTTATTTTATTAAAAATACTAAATTTGAAGAAATACTGACATGTACGTGTATATTTTTAAACTAATTATTTAAGAAAGAGTGTATACTCCAACGATCGATAGTTGGTTTTGCTTTGACAAACTATTTTTTAAGCTTAAAAATATCGGTTTTAAGTATTTAATTGCTTTTCAAAACATATATATGCAAAAACACGTAACAAAACCAATAAAAAAAATTTTAAAAAATCGCGAAACTACACAGAAACACGACTTACGGTCTATAGAATATATGTTCACTTTTTTTTCAAAATCGGTGCAGTAGTTTCTCAGTTTAGCGGTTACG
Organism: Pollenia amentaria; assembly: GCA_943735925.1. Taxonomy (NCBI): domain Eukaryota; kingdom Metazoa; phylum Arthropoda; class Insecta; order Diptera; family Polleniidae; genus Pollenia; species Pollenia amentaria. Next base: position 121,073,581 of record OX031006.1, on the reverse strand, counting down.
TACAAACACTTCTCTTTTCTATATATAGATTTGCACAATTTTTAGTTCATTTTAAATTTGTTGTCAAACGGATGGGCCACATCGAAATAAAAACTTAAAACGGTTAAGTGTGGCAATGTTTAAATAATATTCGCAAATAGTGTCGTTAATCTGGAATTATTTTCGTGAGTTAGCTATTCGCAAATAAAAATTTAATATACGGATTATGGGGCAATTTTCTCTAATGGCAATATAATTATTTGCAAACAGGCTGTACGTATAAAAGTAGTATATAAGCCTAGTTGACATATATGTGTGCCACTATGATCTGGGCTGTCAGATGCGGCGATTTTTCGCCAAATGTGGCGATTTATAAACCTAATTGGCGACGAAAATTTGTGTTTGGTGACATGACGATTTTTTGGCGAAATTTAAAAAACTTGGCGATTGCATGTACTCCATGCAAATGTATGACCAACCTCCACTAACTTTGGACGGCCGACCCAGCCTTGTCACTTGGGCGAAGAGTAAAAGCAACGAGATTATTTATACAACAATGAGCCAGAGTAGAGGAGAAATCACCCCACCTTGGGGTATACACCTTTTAACATTCTTTGAATTCACGCTGTTACCAAGACATGATATAACGGTCCTTTTTTTTTTTGTTTATTTTCTCGCTCGATTGTCCATCAGACTTGATGGTCGGCTGAGCGAGTTTTGCCTGAAGTTGTGCGGGAAGTGGCGTGCTTTAGCTGTCACCCACACTACCGGAGAGTCCGATCAGGGTCTCTTGGCTAGAGGCCAGGAGATCATCCTCAGATGAGTTTTCTCTCATCTTGTTTTTTTTTAAATTTTTTCATTGTTTTTTTCTATTTTCTTCATTTTTGGTCCCACGAGTAGGCACGTAAGGGGATGTAGCATCCATGCAGTGACCGCGTACATGGACTAGACTACAACTTAAAACCGGCCCGTGTTCTAGCACCGGAGGGGAGCTGTTAGCGACTAGTCCTCTTTAACCACTAACTAGTCATTCAGGTTACAAGTGGGGGAAAAGGGAATGGGGAGCAGAGGGATATGAAGGGAAAAATTATAAGAGAGGGGATGGATAACCATTAGTCACGAAGGTTTTTGACTAGATGCAGTGTTGACAAGTCACTCGGTGTTCCAGGGCACAAACTAGTAACCACAGCCTACGCTTAAAATCTGTTAGCTACATTGGTTTTTCCTTTTTATGCTTCTTAGTACTTCTCGCGATGATTATAATAACTATCAATATTATAATGATGGTAAGGGTAGAATATAAACATTACATACATACATACATATACATATATAAATAAATATAAACCAAAACCCGTTTTTGATTAAACTTGGTAAGAAGATAGAATGTTACAGCGAAATTACTATATGCTATATTTTTCCGGAATTTTGGAGCAGAGAGGAATAAAATGGTAAAAAATAAGCAAAAACCTATTTTTTGGAAATAACCCTACAATCTTAAATCCAAATTTTTTTCGTACGAATTCCTAATCGGAAAATCGGCATTAAAAAATGCAAATTTCAGGTAGGTTAGGTTAGGTTAGAAAGGCTGGTGTGAAGCAAACTTAACACCCTCACCCAGAGACCATTATGGTCCATTGTGATGCCTTTATTTAGTGAAACAAAGAAAGAAAGAAAAGAAAGATATCTAGTGTGACAAAGTAGGAGAAGTAAATGGTGAAAGCACAGGGAAGGAAGATAGTGGAAGATAAGAAATCGGACAGAACAAGCAAAACACAACCTTACCAAACAGGAAAAACTGCCCTACATGTTTCCCAGCCTCCTGCCGCGCAACCAGGTCATTCCCATTACGAATCCCGTCAGATTCTCGAGCCCGCAGCCCGAGACATCTCCCAATTCGTGCAGGAATCTGCTGCCTAGCCACCTCAGCCTGCTGTTCTGTAGCCTGGGACAGTGGCACAGAAAGTGCTCAACAGTCTCCAGCTCCTCTGGGTCCTCACACAGCCTACATATATCCGATAAGCCAGACCCCATTCTCACCGCCATTCTGCCTATCATACAGTGGCCCGTGATAATACCTATCATGGTCCTGACGCAGGCCCTACTCTTACCCAGCAGCGCGTCCGAATTTGACCTACTAAGCATCGGCCACAGCGTGCGCGATACTCGGTAGTCCGTTCGGCCCCGCCAAGCCCGATTAGTCCTGTTCAGAATCCATTCCCTAATTCTCCCAAAATAGAAGCCCATTGGAGGCTTGACCACTTGCAAACTGTCAGGATCTTCCATTTCCGAGCCCAGTCTTGCCAACTCATCAGCTATCTCATTGCCGGTGATGTTGCAGTGAACCACTAGTACTAATTTCACTCAAGATCCGCGAGTGACCCTCCGTGAAATTTCCTAACAGTCCTAGCTCCCTCAGCCTAAGAATGCTCCTTGCTGCCATTTCCCTCGCATACTGCTCTATAGGCAGTAGATGAAGAATAACATCCAGAGCCGCCTGAGGGGTACTTCTCAAGGCACCTGTCATGCCGATCGAAGCACACCTCTGAGCCTTAGACAGAAGGTCCCTCCGACTAGCTAGTTTCAATGCCTCCCACCAAACACAGCATCCATACGTAAGAATGGGTCTAACCACCGAAGTGTACAGCCATCCCACAACTGACGGCCGGAGTCCCCAACTCCTACCTATCGACGATCTGCAAGCATAGAAAGCATTGAGACCCCTCTTTAGTCTCTCCTGAGTATTCCTCCTCCAGGACAGCTTACTGTCCAGAAAAACTCCTAGATACTTAGCACTATCAGATAGCCTAAGCTCTACTCCCCCTAGTACCGGCAGCCTAAAATTCTCCACCTTGTACCTCCTAGTGAAAAGAACTAATTCTGTCTTCTCCGGATTAACTCCCAAGCCCTTATCAGTCGCCCATGCTGACAGTTCGCCCAGCGCCCCTTGCATGACATCGCTAATTGTCGGCAGAAACTTGCCCGATACCAATATAACTACATCATCCGCGTAGGCGACGACCTTCTGACCTATCCTGTCAAAACGTCCCAGAACGACATTGACAACCAAGAGCCACAATAAGGGAGAGAGAACTCCCCCTTGTGGTGTCCCCCTAGTCACGAGTTTCCTTAAGCGCTCGTTTCCCCAGTCCGAGTGAATAACTCTGCTGCTAAGCATCAGAGTTATCCATTCGACCAAGAATAACGAAACCCCTAAATCACTCAGTGCCTGCCTTATGGCCTCTATTTTCACATTATTAAAGGCCCCCTCTATATCCAGGAAAGCCGCCAAGGTGTATTCCTTGTCTCGCAATCCCCGTTCTATATAACCCACCACATCATGAAGCGCACTCTCAACAGACCTACCCTTAAGATAGGCATGCTGAGCGCCGCTGATGATGCCGGCGTCAATCTTCGTCCTCAGATGTAGATCAATCAGTTTTTCTAATGTCTTCACAAGAAAAGACGATAGGCTGATAGGTCTAAAATCCTTGGGCTTAGAGTGACCGGTTCTACCTGCCTTAGGTATGAAGATAACCCTGACCTCTCTCCACCCTCTAGGAATGTAGCCATTTAGCAGACATACCCTAAATAGTTCCACCAGCAATAGGAGTGATGATCCCTGGATATTCTGTAGCATAGCCGGAAATATACCATCTGGTCCTGCCGATTTGTAAGACCCAAAAGTATTAACCGCCCATGTAACCTTATCCAAGGTGATGATATCCCCCACCGCCTCTCTTATCTCACCCCCCGAGCCTGATCCAGAAAAGGGGTTACCACACCCCACCTGTTCCCCCGTTCCCGGATCCACACAACCCGGGAAGTGAGTCTCCATAAGCAAACAGAGAGATTCGGAGCTAGATTCTGTCCATGAGTCGTCCGGTCTCTGAATAAATCCCGGGACCACAGGGTCCTTGGATAAAATCCTTCTGAACCTGGACATCTCATTCACAGATTCAACTGACTCGCTAAATTTGATCCACGAGTCCCTTTTAGCCCTTCTAATATCTCCCTTGTACCTATTATAACTTATCCTAAAGTTACTCCAGTCCTCATCCCTACGCGTATGCTTCGCTCTATTGAATAACCTTCTGACAGTGGTCCTTTGAGTCCTCAACTCACCTGTCCACCATCTCGGTTGCGAGCGCCTACCCGGAAAATTTAACGGACAAGATCGCTCATAGCTACTGGTTAACACCTCCGTAAAGGTACCCACCATGTGCTCCACGCCGGCCGAAGTCGACCCCCAATCGTGTGTAACTCTAAGGTTACTATTCACCAATCCCGAGAAGGTATCCCAACTCGTCCTCCTTGGATTCCTATAAGGACGCCATTTTGACTTTTCGAAGTTTAGATTAAAGGATATACGACCATGGTCAGAGAAGGAAAATTCCAAAGCCACCCTCCAATCATCTACTAAGTCTCTATAGTTCGTCAATGTTACATATATTACTGCCTCCCTATCTCTAGTTCTGAATGTTGGCGTATTCCCCCTATTGGAGATGTAAAGATTGCTAGCAATAATAAAATCAAACATAGACTCACCCCTTTTGTTGATGTCGGTACTTCCCCATTGGGTATGGTGTGCATTAGCGTCACAACCTAGTACCAGTCTCGAGCCACTTCTGCTCGAGTGCTCCACCAACTCACGTACTTTCACACCAGGTGGATCGGTAGCCTCATATGGTAAGTATACCGATGCCAGTGCTAGGACCGTTTTGTCCATAGCTTCACCTGTAACAACCGTGAGGTCTCCATTGCTGAAAGAATGAGACAACATAAATTTGAGCTCATTTCTTGCCATTATACAAGTCCGAACCTTCTCATCCGTGTGGGGTACGAACAGTGTATATCCCGTGGCCTTTAATCCAACTACCCGGTTGTTGTTGATCCGTTGATCCAGGGCTCTTGGATTAAGGCTACGTCCACGTTGTTATCGATGAGGTGAGTTACTAATTCGGTTGAGGCTGCTTCACAGTGATGCAGGTTTATCTGCACCACATTCAGCCTCTTAGGGTCCATCATCTTTGGGGAAACCTAAAACTGATAGACCCCAACCCAAATATCGCAACCCCACTCATCGACTTCAACTTCCTGAGAGACTCTTGGTCCACTGTGGGTAATTCGTCCATAGGCCTAGCTCACTTAACCGTGACCAATCTGTCACCATTAAGAGGGCTGGGTGGTGAGCTCTTACCCTCCTTCCTTCTATCTTCCTTGTAAGAGGATACGCCAGCAGAATCTGGTGAGGATCCTTTGTCTTTACTGACAACTTTTGATTCCTCAGCAGCCTCTGCTGTATACCCCGCAGGATAGGGAAGCCCTAGGATAACATCGAAAGAACCGTGGATTCTTTCGAATCCAGCAGTGTTCTTCCGGTGCATCCTCAGCAGATGCCTATCCCGCCCATCGTGCAGTGAAGAGTCTTTCTTAGCTATCTTTTCTAGAAAGGCTAAAGAGACTCTCCCACCACTCTTGGCTTTTCCTAGATTCGATCGGCTCTCCGATGTGACCTGTTCTGTCACATCCTGCCGAACAATGGATTTCGATGTACTCGCCAATTTGCTCTCTGTCTCGAATGTGGCCACAAAAGTCGCTGGTTCAACCCTCTGGTCCTGACCATGAGCCGAAATCATAGCTATTTCGTGCTCATCATCAGAGTCCAAGGTCAAATCACCGAGTCTTTCCGAGGCCCCAGAGCGTGTCAGTGAGTCCATTGTCGAGCCCATCCAGTTGGTCTCTGTCAGTTCTGTCATTAACTGACTTTCTTGCAGCAGAATATCCCTGTGAGCACCCAGCAGATCCGAGTCTGAATCTGACAACGGGCCTGTTGAGTTGTCAGTGATACTCCCTGCACCAACTTCTGTCACTATGTCCGTATTTTGTTTTATCTTGAAATCGTCCAGTTTCCAATCCCACGAGTATGCACGTATACAAAGGACCATCTCGCGCAGTGACGGCTTGCACGGATAGAATTACAACTGACCTTTGCCATCAGCGTCAGAGGGAAGCTGTTCGCGACTAGTTTCTTTAACCACTAACTAGTCATCCAGGTCCTCGGCACTGCTATCAACCACCTTGACCTTAAAAGTGGGGGAAGTGGGAATAACAAGGGGGGGGGGGGAAGGAATGTAGGTGAAGGGAATAGGATGAGGAATGGATAACCCTTGGTCATGCTGGCCTTAAAGCGTCTGCCTTTAAACTTGTTCCGACTCAACTGTCCGGATTCAAGTTCCAAGACAGACACTACAGCCGACACTTAAGCCACCACATCGCGGCAAGATAGTTATCCAGGTGGTGGAAATTTCAGGTAAATTTTGATCAATTTAAACTGCAAAATTTTAAAAGTTAATATATTTTTTTGGCTTAAGCTACCATTAGGTTTGAAAAATTAACTTAAAGAGACAAAACAGGGGTAAAACTTTGTTTTAAATATTTTGGCGATATTTGAATGAATTTTACATTGTCGCATAAAAGAACATTTTGAAAGTCGTCGCCTTTAAGGTTTACCCCCTTAAAGTGGGTAAAATAAGGAATTTTTGGGATATTTTAATTAAGCTCATTTATACTGCATTATTTGAAAAGTTTACGGCCTTTTTCCGATGTGCGAAAGAATTCTTTCGTTCGTACAACTACATTCGTACAAATTCTAAAAAGTTTGTTTTTGTTTTAAATTTAGTTGTTCGAAAGAAAGAATTATTTCGAACATCGGAAATAGGCTATTAATTATTTCATGTATAACAAATACTAAATTCTAGGCACAAAACGGTGAAAATTCGTACCTTTTGTAAGCACGTTTTCTTTTTTTCCAAAATAATTTTGCGCAAACTTGAAACCTTTTTTCTTTCACATAAAGGTAGCAAAGAAATAAAGTACATTTTAGGGCAAACAGGGGAAAAATTCGTACTTTTGGTACTTTTTTGTGAACACTTCTTTTGCAGTAATTTTGATGGTTTTTTCCCGGGCATCTCCGGAAATTAACACCGTGTATACACATATATAGGCGAGGATTAAGTAGCACTTTTTACTGATACCCATATAAGTGAGGTCAACTTTGTGCTTAAAGAGATATTAATAAAGTCTTAATAAAATTTTAAGGTCCATAACTCCTTAACTAGGTGCTTACGTGCAAAAAAAACTATATCAAAAGTTTTTATGTTATAGGACTTTTCAGTGCTGTACATACAAACATATCTGTGAATATACATATGGATATATATTTTACTTCTTTTTAAGAAAAGCGTCGATATCGTTATGCATTGGCGATTTCAAACAAGAACATTAACAACATGCTTTAAACCAACACTGAGTGCAAAATCAAAACAAAACAAAATTTTTTATTTCATTCTGTTTGTTTTTTTAACACACTTTAAGAACATATGATACGTTTACGTATTTTAAGTAACTACCAACCATTGACGTCGACCGCAACGTTAACGTATCCGCAACATTTACGTAAAGAGTAACGAAGCCTTAAGAGTTTACAATATTTGCTTTTGCCCAGTGTTGAGACTCACATCAACATACATAATGTATTTTTACTTTTATTTAATTAACATTTTTTTTTTGTTATGATCTAAATTAACATAATGTATTTTTACTTTTATTTAATTTACATTTTTTGTTATGATCTAAATTAACCTAATGTATTTTTTCTTTTTTTTTATGACCTAAATTAATTGTTGACAAAACACAATTTTATTTTATTATTTAAATTTAAATTTTTGCAGTAATTTGAGTTCAATAACCACAAACTGTTGATAAAGCATAAATAATTTGATTTTTTGTTACAAAGAAAAGGCAAGTTAAGCAATTGTGCAAACAACCAATTTAGGTCATCTCCGTATTGTGTTTAGCATTAACCAATGTTGTTAATGAACTTTAGTATATAAGAAAGAACAAAATAAAGAAAGTCGTTCAATTGTTATAAGACATTTAAGGTGTTTTGTTTATTGAATCCATCAAGAGTACTACAGGTTCAAGTGCTTGGAGAACTACAAGGCCAATAACATACCAATTCAGATTCATGCGTTTGGATTGAATTATATTATAGCCGCCAGGATTAATTTCTAATCTCTACATTTGGTGACCCCAAAGTCTTTAGTTTTTACAAGTTTCCCCCCACCAGCGGTAAAGGACTTTAACACTAAAGACAGAATACGCAACAATCATTAATCCACCAAAAACATTTGTTGGACTACAATTTTGAAATATTTAAGTTTCCCTCAACCCGTGGTAAGGGACCTTATATCCTTAGAAACAAACAACGTATCCTTTAGATCTTGGAGGCATAGCAAAACAGCTGGACAAAAATCAAATCGTCAATCCACTAAATTCAATATTTGATGAAGATGCAAAATATACTTTGATATTTCTTCCAAAAAAAAAAAAACTTTAAACAACCAATTCAGACAAATAATTATATTGACGACGTTACCATATACTATATACATACATACCTATTACTGCAGCTTTGATGCTAAAATATTCCATCAGAAGCTTCGCAAGTAAGTATAATTCAATACAAGTGCTGAAGTAAAACAACTGTAAATCAAACATATTGCCAAATATTTTTTTCACTTAATTCCCAATTTATATTTTTAATATGCAAAAATCCCAAAAACAGTAATCTTATAGATAGCTATGTATGTATTGTAAGTTTATTTATCAATATTCCTAAAAACACGTTAGATTTTATGATTGTAAATATATAAGTGCTCGAATACGGGGCAGTGTATGTTATATTAACTACTATGTATTTGGTTGTTTATGGTCTACATTATAAGAATTTTTTTGGAAATAATGTGAGAAAAAAAATTATTTTTTTTTTTTGACGTTTGTGAATAATATTTAAAAAATACTATGTAAAGTACTTTTCGTTTATAGTCACAAATCGTGGATTATATCGCTAGTATGACTATAACTATGTTTATACGTAGTCTATTAAAAATTATTTGCGATTAACTAAATTACTGTTATATGTCAATTTTCTTACAGAAAATTCTTATTTTTGTGATGCCAGATGAACAATTTAATCATTTGGTAGCACTGTATGCACATATATGTATAACCTTTTTATTTTTTTTAAATCAAAAATTAATAAAAAACAAACATTATTGTGTATTTGTATATTTTACTAGCTGGACCTGGCCCACTTTGCTGGCCCTAAGTAAAGATTTAAAATTTTATAAAAGTTTTATTGCAACCATAGGGCTTTTTTTTTTGTATTTCAACGCTTTACAATGGGCACAAACTTGCTCCATGCTACCAATATTGTTATGTGAATTGTTATCAACTGTATGATCGTAGTTAAATGGCAGACGCATAAATGTTTTTCGATTACTGTTATGAATAGCTGTCCTTCCTTGCCTGGTTCTTAGACGTTGTTCTTCATTTCGTATCTCGCGTTGTTCCTCTGTATAATTTTCTCGTAAACGTGATACTCGATATCTAGTTTCTTCAATTTCTGCTGCGCGTTCTTCTTGAATGTCTGTGAGCGTAATGTACGTGTATTGCGACCAATATTTGCACGCGGTCGTCGAATTTTTATCAAATATGAAGTTATTTTATTGAAAATACTATATATGAAGAAATACTGACATGTACGTGTATATTTTTAAACTAATTATTTAAGAAAGAGTGTATACTCCAACCATCGATAGTTGGTTTTGCTTTGACAAACTATTTTTTAAGCTTAAAAATATCGGTTTTAAGTATTTAATTGCTTTTCAAAACATATATATGCAAAAACACGTAACAAAACCAATAAAAAAAATTTAAAAAAATCGCGAAACTACACAGAAACACGACTTACGGTCTATAGAATATATGTTCACATTCTTTTCAAAATCAGTGCAGTAGTATCTCAGTTTAGCGGTTACGTTCAAACACTTCTCTTTTCTATATATAGATTTGCACAATTTTTAGTTCATTTTAAATTTGTTGTCAAACGGATGGGCCACATCGAAATAAAAACTTAAAACGGTTAAGTGTGGCAATGTTTAAATAATATTCGCAAATAGTGTCGTTAATCTGGAATTATTTTCGTGAGTTAGCTATTCGCAAATAAAAATTTAATATACGGATTATGGGCCAATTTTCTCTAATGCCAATATAATTATTTGCAAACAAGCTGTACGTATAAAAGTAGTATATAAGCCTAGTTGACATATATGTGTGCCACTATGATCTGGGCTGTCAGATGCGGCGATTTTTCGCCAAACGTGGCGATTTATAAACCTAATTGGCGACGAAAATTTGTGTTTGGTGACGTGACGATTTTTTGGCGAAATTTAAAAAACTTGGCGATTGCATGTACTCCATGCAAATGTATGACCAACCTCCACTAACTTTGGAGGGACGACCCAGCCTTGTCACTTGGGCGAAGAGTAAAAGCAACACGATTATTTATACAACAATGAGCCAGAGTAGAGGAGAAATCACCCCACCTTGGGGTATACACCTTTTAACATTCTTTGAATTCACGCTGTTACCAAGACATTATATAACGGTCCTTTTTTTTTTTGTTTATTTTCTCGCTCGATTGTCCATCAGACTTGATGGTCGGCTGAGCGACCACACTACCGGAGAGTCCGATCAGGGTCTCTTGGCTAGAGGCCAGGAGATCATCCTCAGATGAGTTTTCTCTCATCTTGTTTTTTTTTTAAATTTTTTCATTGTTTTTTTCTATTTTCTTCATTTTTGGTCCCACGAGTAGGCACGTAAGGGGATGTACCATCCATGCAGTGACGGCGTACATGGACTAGACTACAACTTAAAACCGGCCCGTGTTCTAGCACCGGAGGGGAGCTGTTAGCGACTAGTCCTCTTTAACCACTAACTAGTCATTCAGGTTACAAGTGGGGGAAAAAGGAATGGGGAGCAGAGGGATATGAAGGGAAAAATTATAAGAGAGGGGATGGATAACCATTAGTCGCGAAGGCCTTTGACTAGATGCAGTGTTGACAAGTCACTCGGTGTTCCAGGGCACAAACTAGTAACCACAGCCTACGCTTAAAATCTGTTAGCTACATTGGTTTTTCCTTTTTATGCTTCTTAGTACTTCTCGCGATGATTATAATAACTATCAATATTATAATGATGGTAAGGGTAGTGGTTATGAAAAATTTTATTTTGTTTCCTTTATCTAGGGTATCTATGTAGTTGGTGTTTTTAGCATTTAATTGATGCAGCATTTGTAGGGATCAAATTTCTTCAACAGTGTTGGATTCAGATAAAGAGTGCAGAATTGCTGGCAACAATTTACTTGCTGATTTTTATTCATTGTAGAACCTTTTGCCATTAATTTCAATAGTGGAATTGCTGTAGTGTATCAAAAATGTTCCATTTAATATAATAGTTTCGTTGTCAATATAAACTTTTCCTTAAAGTTATTTAAGAATAAAATTGCAGGCGTTATTTCCTCGGTACTAGGTATTTGTTGATTGTTGGCCTTAGTGCATTTTCGGGTGCGGCTTTTTAAAAGATTGCTGATGCAGGTGTCATTACTTAAATCTATTAAATTATATCTTGAACATACTTCCAGATCTTCATGTTTTACTGCTCTTAATTCTAATGTTTTAAAAGTATAAGTTTCAACAGTTGGTCGACTTATTATATAAATTATTAATTTTCCTTTTGTTGCAATTTTTATTTCAGCAAATTCAAATACTTCATCCAAGCAAATGAAAGGTAAATTTCCTTTATTAACATTATCTTTAGTAATGTAAAATTCATTATTTGATAAAATATAAGAGTTTACAATATTTGCTTTTGCCCAGTGTTGATACTCACATCAGCATACAAAATGTATTTTTACTTTTATTTAATTAACATTTTTTGTTTTATGATCTAAATTTTTACTTTTGTTTAATTAACATTTCTTTATTATGATCTAAATTAACATAATGTATTTTTTCTTTTTTTTATGACCTAAATTAATTGTTGACAAAACAAAATTTTATTGTATTATTTAAATTTAAATTTTTACAATAATTTGAGTTCAATAACCACAAACTGTTGATAAAGCATAAATAATTTGATTTTTTGTTACGAAGAAAAGTTAAGTTAAGCAATTGTGCAAACAACTAATTTAGGTCATTTCCGTATTGTGTTTAGAATTAACCAATGTTGTTAATGAACTTTAGTATATAAGAAAGAACAAAATAAAGAAAGTCGTTCAATTGTTATAAGACATTTAAGGTGTTTCTTTATTGAATCCATCAAGAGTACTACAGGTTCAAGTGCTTGGAGAACTACAAGGCCAATAATATACCAATTCAGATTCATGCGTTTGGATTGAATTATATTATAGCCGCCAGGATTAATTTCTAATCTCTACATTTGGTGACCCCAAAGTCTTTAGTTTTTACAAGTTTCCCCCCACCAGCGGTAAGGGACTTTAACACTAAAGACAGAATACGCAACAATCATTAATCCACCAAAAACATTTGGTGGACTACAATTTTGAGATATTTAAGTTTCCCTCAACCCGTGGTAAGGGACCTTATATCCTTAGAAACAAACAACGTATCCTTCAGATCTTGGAGGCATAGCGAAACAGCTGGATTTTGCTGGTGAAGAAGCAAAATATACTTTGATATTTCTTCCAAAAAAAAAAAAAAAAAAAAAAATTAGCACAGAGCTAACAAACAAATACAAGACGAAAAGGCGGGAGAAATAAATCGAGCAATAAGCAATATAAAGAAGACACCTCAAGAAAGGAGGTCTATAGAATATTATGAAAGGAAATCTATGAGCTCGAAGAATTGTGGAAGAGCTTCGAAAAAATAGACAACCGCATAAGAAGTGATTCGGCAGCAAAGGAAAATCATCCATATTTTGAACAAAAACTATACGAAGAGATGAGTCAAAGGTATAGAGAGGCCGATGATTACATCAAAAAATGCATACAAGAACAATCAAAGATGCAAGCAAGCAACTCAGGCATAACTGGGGAGCAGGCACCGGAGGCAACAATGAAAAATTTGATAAACATACAGTACGCCACCATATCCAAAATTATCAGCTCATTGGACGATATGCTATCACTAGGCGTTAAGTACACAAGGCAGCAGATAGATATAAAACTAAAGGAAGTAAAATACAATATGAAAACAATACAGCAGTTGCAGGATAAGATATGTACGGAAAATATCGAGCACGATATATACCAAATCCTGGCAAAGCAAACAGAAATTACGGATAAGATGATGCAAATTGAAGACCTAAAAACAAGCTTGATTCCAGAAGCTATCAATCAAACAAGAATTAATCAAGACAACCATCCGCATTTTCTTCCCAAGGTAACAATACCAAAATTCAATGGGGATTATCTGAGTTGGCAACCATTCTATGACATGTTCAACGAAATTATACGCAAAAAGGCAATGCCAACCATACAAAAAATGTATTTTCTAAAAACAAATGTAACAGGTGAGGCCGCAAGACTAATACAAAATTTATCGCTAACATAAACCAATTATGAAACGGCCTGGAATACACTTCAAAATCGCTTCAATCCAAGAATTCTAACAAATAATATTCTAAATAAATTGTTAGGCCAGCAAAAAATACCGGAAAATCCGACAGCTGCAATGATAAAAGAGCTGCACGACACGACGCGCGAATCTCTTGCAGCACTAAACAATTTAAACATCAATACATCGTCTTGGGATACTAGTCAATATATTGATTAAAAAACTAGACCAGGGAACGCATGTGTTGTATGAGCAGTCCATACAGTTCCTAAAATCATTACCATCTTTAGAAGAACTATTGGGTTTCCTAGAAACTAGGTTCCAGTCACTAGAAGCAGTCGGTCGAAAATATAAATTTAGCTGATCCTGATTTTTACAAGCCCATCAACATTGACGTTCGCTTAGGTGCTGAATACTACCATGAGCTAATAACTTCCGGTAAAATTAACTTATCACCGGAGTTACCAACCTTAGTAAATACAAGACTAGGTTGGGTTGTTAGTGGAAGGCTAGGATTTATTATATTTCTTCAATTCACTTACTTTATTCACTTCAAAAATTTACTTATTAAATTTATTTTTATAGCTTATCTTTTCTTTTACATATAAATTACACTCATCTCTTTAATTTATTCAATTTTTAAGGCTTTTTAATAAAAATATATCTTTCACACAAAACTTATATTTCACAATTTTCTTTAAAATTTAATAACTCATTTCCAACGCTGGGGCTCTGGGTTGTTGAACTTTCGGGCTTATCCTTTTCCTGTACTAAGGGTCTTCCTAGTCAATATTTTTCCAGTCCTCCTTGTAGCTTACAACCCGCTTTGGTATCACGAAGCCTTACTTTTTATTTTCTGGCTGATTCCTCGTTTAACACTCGCGTAGCCTTACTTTTTATTTTTAGGACTTACTATCGTACACGCGTATTCTTACTTTTTATTTTTCAGGACTTACTAACGTACACGCGGATCCTATTTATTTTTCAGGATTTATTTGTCGCGCACTACACGTTGGGGCCTGCTCGGTCGCCAATTAATTGCTTTTTTGGTTTAAACTAACTTAAAATTATTATAAACATAATTATGTCTAGACACACTGTCAGCAGAATTCCTTGTTGTGGAAAACATTATGTTGCGCGTGTGCTTCTCATGTTTAAAAAAAAATCTGTAAACTTGTATATATGTATGTATGTAGATTTCGCTACTTACAATATATTGAATGAAATCCAATATAATCAAAGCATTATTAAAATTTTTCGCATATTATACCTATATTTTTATTTATTTTTTTAAAAAAATGTGTGGTCAATGGATATGAACTAAGATTAAGTAGTACAATAACGTTACGTTTTACAGCATTGAAACTTAAATAATAAACAACCAATTCAGACAAATAATTATATTGACGACGTTACCATATACTATATACATACATACCTATTACTGCAGCTTTGATGCTAAAATATTCCATCAGAAGCTTCGCAAGTAAGTATAATTCAATACAAGTGCTGAAGTAAAACAACTGTAAATCAAACATATTGCCAAATATTTTTTTCACTTAATTCCCAATTTATATTTTTAATATGCAAAAATCCCAAAAACAGTAATCTTATAGATAGCTATGTATGTATTGTAAGTTTATTTATCAATATTCCTAAAAACACGTTAGATTTTATGATTGTAAATATATAAGTGCTCGAATACGGGGCAGTGTATGTTATATTAACTACTATGTATTTGGTTGTTTATGGTCTACATTATAAGAATTTTTTTGGAAATAATGTGAGAAAAAAAATTATTTTTTTTTTTTGACGTTTGTGAATAATATTTAAAAAATACTATGTAAAGTACTTTTCGTTTATAGTCACAAATCGTGGATTATATCGCTAGTATGACTATAACTATGTTTATACGTAGTCTATTAGAAATTATTTGCGATTAACTAAATTACTGTTATATGTCAATTTTCTTACAGAAAATTCTTATTTTTGTGATGCCAGATGAACAATTTAATCATTTGGTAGCACTGTATGCACATATATGTATAACCTTTTTATTTTTTTTAAATCAAAAATTAATAAAAAACAAACATTATTGTGTATTTGTATATTTTACTAGCTGGACCTGGCCCACTTTGCTGGCCCTAAGTAAAGATTTAAAATTTTATAAAAGTTTTATTGCAACCATAGGGCTTTTTTTTGTATTTCAACGCTTTACAATGGGCACAAACTTGCTCCATGCTACCAATATTGTTATGTGAATTGTTATCAACTGTATGATCGTAGTTAAATGGCAGACGCATAAATGTTTTTCGATTACTGTTATGAATAGCTGTCCTTCCTTGCCTGGTTCTTAGACGTTGTTCTTCATTTCGTATCTCGCGTTGTTCCTCTGTATAATTTTCTCGTAAACGTGATACTCGATATCTAGTTTCTTCAATTTCTGCTGCGCGTTCTTCTTGAATGTCTGTGAGCGTAATGTACGTGTATTGCGACCAATATTTGCACGCGGTCGTCGAATTTTTATCAAATATGAAGTTATTTTATTGAAAATACTATATTTGAAGAAATACTGACATGTACGTGTATATTTTTAAACTAATTATTTAAGAAAGAGTGTATACTCCAACGATCGATAGTTGGTTTTGCTTTGACAAACTATTTTTTAAGCTTAAAAATATCGGTTTTAAGTATTTAATTGCTTTTCAAAACATATATATGCAAAAACACGTAACAAAACCAATAAAAAAAATTTAAAAAAATCGCGAAACTACACAGAAACACGACTTACGGTCTATAGAATATATGTTCACATTCTTTTCAAAATCAGTGCAGTAGTATCTCAGTTTAGCGGTTACGTTCAAACACTTCTCTTTTCTATATATAGATTTGCACAATTTTTAGTTCATTTTAAATTTGTTGTCAAACGGATGGGCCACATCGAAATAAAAACTTAAAACGGTTAAGTGTGGCAATGTTTAAATAATATTCGCAAATAGTGTTGTTAATCTGGAATTATTTTCGTGAGTTAGCTATTCGCAAATAAAAATTTAATATACGGATTATGGGGCAATTTTCTCTAATGGCAATATAATTATTTGCAAACAAGCTGTACGTATAAAAGTAGTATATAAGCCTAGTTGACATATATGTGTGCCACTATGATCTGGGCTGTCAGATGCGGCGATTTTTCGCCAAACGTGGCGGTTTATAAACCTAATTGGCGACGAAAATTTGTGTTTGGTGACATGACGATTTTTTGGCGAAATTTAAAAAACTTGGCGATTGCATGTACTCCATGCAAATGTATGACCAACCTCCACTAACTTTGGAGGGACGACCCAGCCTTGTCACTTGGGCGAAGAGTAAAAGCAACAAGATTATTTATACAACAATGAGCCAGAGTAGAGGAGAAATCACCCCACCTTGGGGTATACACCTTTTAACATTCTTTGAATTCACGCTGTTACCAAGACATTATATAACGGTCCTTTTTTTTTTTTGTTTATTTTCTCGCTCGATTGTCCATCAGACTTGATGGTCGGCTGAGCGACCACACTACCGGAGAGTCCGATCAGGGTCTCTTGGCTAGAGGCCAGGAGATCATCCTCAGATGAGTTTTCTCTCATCTTGTTTTTTTTTAAATTTTTTCATTGTTTTTTTCTATTTTCTTCATTTTTGGTCCCACGAGTAGGCACGTAAGGGGATGTACCATCCATGCAGTGACGGCGTACATGGACTAGACTACAACTTAAAACCGGCCCGTGTTCTAGCACCGGAGGGGAGCTGTTAGCGACTAGTCCTCTTTAACCACTAACTAGTCATTCAGGTTACAAGTGGGGGAAAAAGGAATGGGGAGCAGAGGGATATGAAGGGAAAAATTATAAGAGAGGGGATGGATAACCATTAGTCGCGAAGGCCTTTGACTAGATGCAGTGTTGACAAGTCACTCGGTGTTCCAGGGCACAAACTAGTAACCACAGCCTACGCTTAAAATCTGTTAGCTACATTGGTTTTTCCTTTTTATGCTTCTTAGTACTTCTCGCGATGATTATAATAACTATCAATATTATAATTTTATTTTGTTTCCTTTATCTAGGGTATCTATGTAGTTGGTGTTTTTAGCATTTAATTGATGCAGCATTTGTAGGGATCAAATTTCTTCAACAGTGTTGGATTCAGATAAAGAGTGCAGAATTGCTGGCAACAATTTACTTGCTGATTTTTATTCATTGTAGAACCTTTTGCCATTAATTTCAATAGTGGAATTGCTGTAGTGTATCAAAAATGTTCCATTTAATATAATAGTTTCGTTGTCAATATAAACTTTTCCTTAAAGTTATTTAAGAATAAAATTGCAGGCGTTATTTCCTCGGTACTAGGTATTTGTTGATTGTTGGCCTTAGTGCATTTTCGGGTGCGGCTTTTTAAAAGATTGCTGATGCAGGTGTCATTACTTAAATCTATTAAATTATATCTTGAACATACTTCCAGATCTTCATGTTTTACTGCTCTTAATTCTAATGTTTTAAAAGTATAAGTTTCAACAGTTGGTCGACTTATTATATAAATTATTAATTTTCCTTTTGTTGCAATTTTTATTTCAGCAAATTCAAATACTTCATCCAAGCAAATGAAAGGTAAATTTCCTTTATTAACATTATCTTTAGTAATGTAAAATTCATTATTTGATAAAATATAAGAGTTTACAATATTTGCTTTTGCCCAGTGTTGATACTCACATCAACATACAAAATGTATTTTTACTTTTATTTAATTAACATTTTTTGTTTTATGATCTAAATTTTTACTTTTATTTAATTAACATTTCTTTATTATGATCTAAATTAACATAATGTATTTTTTCTTTTTTTTATGACCTAAATTAATTGTTGACAAAAACAAAATTTTATTGTATTATTTCAATTTAAATTTTTACAATAATTTGAGTTCAATAACCACAAACTGTTGATAAAGCATAAATAATTTGATTTTTTGTTACGAAGAAAAGTTAAGTTAAGCAATTGTGCAAACAACTAATTTAGGTCATTTCCGTATTGTGTTTAGAATTAACCAATGTTGTTAATGAACTTTAGTATATAAGAAAGAACAAAATAAAGAAAGTCGTTCAATTGTTATAAGACATTTAAGGTGTTTCTTTATTGAATCCATCAAGAGTACTACAGGTTCAAGTGCTTGGAGAACTACAAGGCCAATAATATACCAATTCAGATTCATGCGTTTGGATTGAATTATATTATAGCCGCCAGGATTAATTTCCAATCTCTACATTTGGTGACCCCAAAGTCTTTAGTTTTTACAAGTTTCCCCCCACCAGCGGTAAGGGACTTTAACACTAAAGACAGAATACGCAACAATCATTAATCCACCAAAAACATTTGTTGGACTACAATTTTGAAATATTTAAGTTTCCCTCAACCCGTGGTAAGGGACCTTATATCCTTAGAAACAAACAACGTATCCTTCAGATCTTCGAGGCATAGCAAAACAGCTGGACAAAAATCAAATCGTCAATCCACTAAATTCAATATTTGATGAAGATGAAAAAAAAAAAAAAAAAAAAAAACTTTAACAAAACAAACAAAATTAGCACAGAGCTAACAAACAAAATGCCATCATTGAGTGAGCTTGTACAAATACAAGACGAAAAGGCGGGAGAAATAAATCGAGCAATAAGCAATATAAAGAAGACACCTCAAGAAAGGAGGTCTATAGAATATTATGAAAGGAAATCTATGAGCTCGAAGAATTGTGGAAGAGCTTCGAAAAAATAGACAACCGCATAAGAAGTGATTCGGCAGCAAAGGAAAATCATCCATATTTTGAACAAAAACTATACGATGAGATGAGTCAAAGGTATAGAGAGGCCGATGATTACATCAAAAAATGCATACAAGAACAATCAAAGATGCAAGCAAGCAACTCAGGCATAACTGGGGAGCAGGCACCGGAGGCAACAATGAAAAATTTGATAAACATACAGTACGCCACCATATCCAAAATTATCAGCACATTGGACGATTTGCTATCAATAGGCGTTAAGTACACAAGGCAGCAGATAGATGTAAAACTAAAGGAAGTAGAATACAATATGAAAACAATACAGCAGTTGCAGGATAAGATATGTACGGAAAATATCGAGCACGATATATACCAAATCCTGGCATAGCAAACAGAAATTACGGATAAGATGATGCAAATTGAAGACCTAAAAACAAGCTTGATTCCAGAAGCTATCAATCAAACAAGAATTACAGCCTGTTTTTGTAAAACACTAGTGTTCTCACTTGAAGTTTTCGTATTAAAACGAAAACGTTTTAAAATTGGTTTTTAAAAAACATTTAAAAGCTTTCGTCTATTCATGTTTGACATAAATAGAGCTTTTTTCTATCGTTAAACAACATTATTGCCAATGCGTTTATTTTCGTACCTTTTCATGCTTCTTGCATATAAAGATTTTGTGTTCAAGGTTAACCCTGGCTTTTGTTTAGAAAAATAAATTATAAATTTAAAAAACAAAAATACTATTAAAAATGGTAGTAAATTGTTAAAAACTAAAAATGTTTACAAAAATTGCAATAAATAAACGCAATATATGAAGACGATTTTTTGCTACACATCAACATATAGAAATGGTGAAGGTATTTGCGTGATAGCGCTAATTTTTTTAAACATATGGAAAAACTTACATACATACATACATACATACTTATGAACATACTTGTTTCTAGAATTTTTTGAAACTGGAAATACATATTTATGTAATTAGTAGCATTTAACCCGCTACTTCATTAACGTCTCATTTTCTTTCGTAAGCATATTTTTATGCGAAAGTTTATTTTTCTAGGTTTTAACTTGTTTAAACGCTAGCATTTAATTCGCTACATTGTCTGGCCCTTTTTTATGATCATATTTGTGTGCCTAAGGTTATATGTAGTTCTGCTACTAACATTTTTTTATCTTACGGGATGATAATCACTCAGGACCTTGCAGCTTAATTTTGAGTCTCTTCAATATTATAACAAATTCAAAAAGTACCATACGCAGAACACAAGAGTAAAAGAAAGACATTTAATTTCTCGTATATATCCTTTTTGATACTTTTTTCTCCCCGTTGAACTATTAACAATTTCAATATTATAGTGGGAATGGAGAAAAATGTTTTTTTAAAAAAAGTACAAAAAAAGAAATTACGATTTTCGCCCCTTAAACGTTTGAATTTTGAAAAAGTACCAAATTTGATTTTGCATTTTTTAGATAAGTTTCGAATGTGATATAACTTTTATTTCTATGTTTATTGGCTTAAAAGATAGGGGGATGACAAAAAAAGTACCAAAATACTCCCTGAAAGAGGAGAATTTCAAAAAGTACCAGACACTCGTCCACTTATTTTTTTTAAAGAGATACATTTCATTGTATCTCTCTAAGTTTTGCAAATATAAGGTTACCGAATTTACCCTTGTTACCCCCTTAACATTCGACTTTCCAAAAATACCGTTTTAGTGGATCTATTTGGGAAGAGTCCAGCCACCGGTACAAATTTCAAGTTTTTAGCTTCAGGCGTTTAGGCTGTGCGATCATAAATCAATCAGTCAATAATGTTACAATACACAAACCTTTAATAATGTTGTAAATAATTAAGGGTTCTTTCAGTAAAATATCCTTTTTATTTTCTATTTATTTTTTTAAACGAATGCCTTTTACTTATCGTCATATTTTGGCATTTGTGTTCATTTATTACGAAGATGTTCATTTTATAAGAACCAAACGTGTGTGGAAAAAATTAAAGCTTTTTCAGTCACTCACCTAAAATGTGTTTTAATTTTATGAAAACCTAAATCAGTTTTCGTTCGTTTTTTTTACGAACGACAAATATTTTCATTTTCTAAAAACAGGCTGTTAATCAAGACAACCATCCGCATTTTCTTCCCAAGGTAACAATACCAAAATTCAATGGGGATTATCTGAGTTGGCAACCATTCTATGACATGTTCAACGAAATTATACGCAAAAAGGCAATGCCAACCATACAAAAAATGTATTTTCTAAAAACAAATGTAACAGGTGAGGCCGCAAGACTAATACAAAATTTATCGCTAACATAAACCAATTATGAAACGGCCTGGAATACACTTCAAAATCGCTTCAATCCAAGAATTCTAACAAATAATATTCTAAATAAATTGTTAGGCCAGCAAAAAATACCGGAAAATCCGACAGCTGCAATGATAAAAGAGCTGCACGACACGACGCGCGAATCTCTTGCAGCACTAAACAATTTAAACATCAATACATCGTCTTGGGATACTAGTCAATATATTGATTAAAAAACTAGACCAGGGAACGCATGTGTTGTATGAGCAGTCCATACAGTTTCTAAAATCATTACCATCTTTAGAAGAACTATTGGGTTTCCTAGAAACTAGGTTCCAGTCACTAGAAGCAGTCGGTCGAATCCAAAACACGCCAAAAAGAGCTGTGTCAGCAACAACCACATCTCAAAACACCTACTCCTGTAAATTGTGCGACAATGGAAACCACCAGTTGTACCATTGCAAACAATTTTTATCAAAGTCAGCGGCCGAGCGATTAAAATGGGTTCAACATCAGCAACTATGTGTCAACTGTTTCAAGACTGACCATATAGCAAAACGTTGCACAACAAGTTGCTGTAGAAAATGTCACAAAAGGCACAACACGTTAATTCATCTGGAAACATATCAATACAACCCAAATCCAGCACTCTCAACATTAAATAAGGCTTCCACTGTTAGTAAAATACCAGCAACCAGTGCACCAGCATCTTCAACAGTCGCGTCGGCTCATCATACTGGGGCCCGGGAAGGCTACGTCCTGCTGGCAACAGCACGCGTAAGAATTACTGCCAACAACGGACAATCTGGTATTTTCAGAGCAATATTAGACTCAGACTCACAAATCAACATTGTGACAGATCGACTAGTAAAGCAGTTATCCATCAAGCTTCAAGTAGAACAAATCAACGCATCAACGTAGTTCTTAATTCCACTTCAAACAGCTTTAGCACAAGGCTAGAAGCGTTCGTACTTCCCAACATTATTCCAATTCAACCTGCCGAAGAATTCAATTGCACATCCTGGCCAATTCCAGATAATATAAATTTAGCTGATCCTGATTTTAACAAGCCCAACAACATTGACGTTCTCTTAGGTGCTGAATACTACCATGAGCTAATAACTTCCGGTAAAATTAACTTATCACCGGAGTTACCAACCTTAGTAAATACAAGGCTGTTGGGTTGTTAGTGGAAGGCTAGGATTTATTATATTTCTTCAATTCACTTACTTTATTCACTTTAAAAATTTACTTATTAAATTTATTTTTATAGCTTATCTTTTCTTTTCACATATAAATTACACTCATCTCTTTAATTTATTCAATTTTTAAGGCTTTTTAATAAAAATATATCTTTCACACAAAACTTATGTTTCACAATTTTCTTTAAAACAATTACTTACAAAAATCTTAAAATTAAATAACTCATTTCCAACGCTGGGGCTCTGGGTTGTTGAACTTTCGGGCTAATTATTTTCCTGTACTAAGGGTCTTCCTAGTCACTATTTTTCTAGTCCTCCTTGTAGCTTACAAGCCGCTTTGGTATCACGAAGCCTTACTTTTTATTTTCAGGCTGATTCCTCGTTTAACACTCGCGTAGCCTTACTTTTTATTTTCAGGACTTACTATCGTACACGCGGATCCTATTTATTTTTCAGGATTTATTTGTCGCGCACTACACGTTGGGGCCTGCTCGGGCGCCAATTAATTGCTTTTTGTTTTGGTGTAAACTAACTTAAAATTATTATAAACATAATTGTGTCTAGACACACTGTCAGCACAATTCCTTGTTGTGGGAAAAATTATGTTGCGCGTGTGCTTCTCATGTTTAAATAAAAAATCTGTTAACTTGTATATATGTAGATTTCGCTACTTACAATATATTGAATGAAATCCAATAAAATCAAAGCATTATTAAAATTTTTCGAATATTATACCTATATTTTTATTTACTTTTTTAAAAAAATGTGGTCAATGGATATTAACTAAGATTAAGTAGTACAATAACGTAACGTTTTACAGCATTGAAACTTAAATAATAAACAACCAATTCAGACAAATAATTATATTGACGACGTAACCATATATGATATATGTACCTATTACTGCAGCTTTGATCCTAAAATATTCCATGAGAAGCTTCGCAAGTAAGAAAATTCAATACAAGTGCTGAAGTAAAATAACTGTAAATCAAACAAATTGCCTTACACAGTACAACATTTTTCAGTTAATTGATTGCCAACTCAATTCTGTGAACTGTATGTGAAATTAGACCCAAAAAGAAGAATTTCTGCATCATTCGTTTTGTCTTCTTACCTGCGATTTGAAGTTAGTATCGATTTGAAGTTAGTACTATCGTATAGGGGAATTTATCACGTTTTAGGCCCAGTTGTTTGACATAGCTCGACAACCACTAGCCCAATTTAGTTGAAATAAATTTTAAAAAATTAAGAATTACAATTCCCTTAATCTGTTCATATATTGTTTTCCTATACAAGTAACACTTTCGAAGTTAAAAATGAATGTATGAAGGGAAAAAATTATTTTTTGCCTAAAAATTTAAATTTTTTTTTTTAAAAATACATAAAAAATGCAAAATGGAAAAAAGTTTCAAGTCTAGTTATTTTTTCGCAAAGTCACATAACCTATGAGCAAAATGAGACAAAGATCATAAAAATCGATGCACGCGTTTCGCTTTTATTCGCAATTGAGTAAATGTATGAATTTCAAAAATTTGCTCGAGATATGCACAACATTATTTGGAGAAAACATTGACACCTTTTTCATGATTCTGAGAATTAAAAAAAAAGGAATAAACAAAAGGTTATTTGATTTTTATGATTGCGGTAATAAATGTACGTGGACAATTAAACGGAAAGTGGACCTTTTTATTATTTGGGTTTTTCCGGTGGCTACCTATATGATTTTTTTACAGAAATTGCACCCACATTTAAGGGTGGTCATTATTTGGAAAGTTTTGGACAGTTTGAAACGTACAAGTGCTGAATCAGGTATATAGCCAGCCGCCCTTAAAATATGCGCCCATTTATAAGTACCTGGCAGTAAAATATTCAAAAATACGTAGTATTTATAGGTGTGCATTGATCGATTTTTGGCATTCAGCCAGTGCCGACGAACGCGAACAGTAAAAGTGATTTTTCTCCAGTTTTTTAAAAGTGAATAACAACAAAACATAATATATATCAATATGGAAAACAACAAGTGCCCATATTTGGATGAATATTGTTACGTTTGTGGTCATATCGTCCGAAAAATACAGAAAAAAGATCGAAAAAATTTGTTTACTGAGCAATGCAAAACCGCGTATTGTAATTATTTCGATGAAGCAGATTTAAGTGGTGCAAATTTTACGCCGAACACAGTGTGCAACAGTTGTTATACTACCCTTCTAAAATGGATTCACGGAAAAAGTAGAAAGTTATCTTTTATGAAGCCAGTAATTTGGGTGGAAGACACAACTGGACATGATGAATCCAGGTGCTATGCATGCATAAATTTTCGTCCTGGATTAAACAGACAACAATTGAAAACAAAAGTATACACTGCTGCATTTACTGCCACACTTCCAGTGCAACGCCCTGCTGATACCGATGCACCTAAACCTCCGAGTGCGGATACTGTGTCCCTGCTAGCCGAAACCGTTTTCACCAATCCGACCGATTTGGATGATGCTGATTGGATACCCGATATTGAAAATAGTGCACCACAACCGCTACCACAAATCGAAATGGATTACATTGTGGCCAAGCTGGGACTATCACAACACGACTCCGAATGGCTGACATCATTTTTGAAGAGAAGAAAACTCACACAGCAAAATGTCAGCGCAACATCATACCGACATGAATATGAACAACCTACGAAGAAAACAAGATCATCAGAACCACAAGCGTCAACTTCTACAAGGATGGATATTGCCAATAATTGAAAAAATGTTCTAAATTTTGTTTTTATGCATATTATAATTGCGTATTAATTGCATATTATTTTATTTTCATTAAGTTTTTATAAATAAAGTTTTTTTTTGCATGATAATTTTTTAATTTATATTTTTATTTTTATTTTAAGGGTGGTGGCTATAACTGATTTTTGAAATTCATACCTTTACTCAATTGCGAATAAAAGCGAAACGCGTGCATCGATTTTTATGATCTTTGTCTCATTTTGCTCATAGGTTATGTGACTTTGCGAAAAAATAACTAGACTTGAAACTTTTTTCCATTTTGCATTTTTTATGTATTTTTAAAAAAAAAAATTTAAATTTTTAGGCAAAAAATAATTTTTTCCCTTCATACATTCATTTTTAACTTCGAAAGTGTTACTTGTATAGGAAAACAATATATGAACAGATTAAGGGAATTGTAATTCTTAATTTTTTAAAATTTATTTCAACTAAATTGGGCTAGTGGTTGTCGAGCTATGTCAAACAACTGGGCCTAAAACGTGATAAATTCCCCTATACGATAGTACTAACTTCAAATCGATACTAACTTCAAATCGCAGGTAAGAAGACAAAACGAATGATGCAGAAATTCTTCTTTTTGGGTCTAATTTCACATACAGTTCACAGAATTGAGTTGGCAAATCATGTGTTGTACTGTGTTATACATAGTAGCTATGTATGTGTTGTAAGTTTATTTATCAATATTCCTAAAAATACGTTAGATTTTATGATTGTAAATATATTAGTGCTCGAACACGGGGCAGTGTATGTTATATTAACTACTATTTGGTTGTTGATGGTCTACATTATAAGAATTTTTTGGAAATAACGTAGGAAAAAAAATTATATTTGTTTTGATGTTTGTGAATAATATTTAAAAAATACTATGTAAAGTACTTTTCGTTTATAGTCACAAGTCGTGGACTATATCGCTAGTATGACTATTACTACGTTTATACGTAGTCTATTAAAAATTATTTGCGATTGACTAAATTACTGTTATATGTCAATTATTTTACAGAAAATTTTTATTTTTGTGATGCCAGATGAAAAATTTAAGCATTTGGTAGCACTGTTTGTACATATATGTATAACCTTTTTATTTTTTTTAAATCAAATATTAAAAAAAAAAAAAACAAACATTATTGTGTATTTGTATATTTTACTAGCTGGACCTGGCCCACTTTGCTGGCCCTAAGTAAAGTTTTAAAATTTTACATAAGTTTTATTGCAACCATATGCCTTTTTTTTTTGTATTTCAACGCTTTAAAATGGGCACAAACTTGATCCATGCTACCAATATTGTTATGTGAATTGTTATCAACTGTTGGATCGTAGTTAAATGCCAGACGCATAAATGTTTTTTGATAACTGTTATGAATAGCTGTCCTTCCTTGCCTGGTTCTTAGACGTTGTTCTTCGTTTCGTATCTCGCGTTGTTCCTCTGTATAATTTTCTCGTAAACGTGATACTCGATATCAGTTTCTTTAATTTTTGCTGCGCGTTCTTCTTGACTGTCTGTGAACGTAATGTACGTGTATTGCGACCAATATTTGCACGCGGTCGTCGAATTTTTATCAAATATGTAGTTATTTTATTAAAAATACTAAATTTGAAGAAATACCGACATGTACGTGTATACTTTTAAACTAATTATTTAAGAAAGAGTGTATACTCCAACGATCGATAGTTGGTTTTGCTTTGACAAACTATTTTTTAAGCTTAAAAATATCGGTTTAAAGTATTTAATTGCTTTTCATAACATATAGTATATGCAAAAACACCTAATAAAACCAATAAAAAAAATTTTAAAAAATCGCGAAACTATACAGAAACACGACTCACGGTCTATAGAATATATGTACACATTTTTTTCAAAATCGGTGCAGTAGTTTCTAAGTTAAGCTGTTACGTACAAACACGTCTCTTTTCTATATATAGTTTTGCACAATTTTTAGTTCATTTTACATTTGTTGTCAAACGGATGAGCCACATCGAAATAAAAACTTTAAACGGTTAAGTGTGGCAATGTTTAAATATTATTTGCAAATAGTGTCGTTAATCTGGAATTATTTTCGTGAGTTAGCTATTCGCAAATAAGAATTTAATTTACTGAATAGCTGTCCTTCCTTGCCTGGTTCTTAGACGTTGTTCTTCGTTTCGTATCTCGCGTTGTTCCTCTGTATAATTTTCTCGTAAACGTGATACTCGATATCAGTTTCTTTAATTTTTGCTGCGCGTTCTTCTTGACTGTCTGTGAACGTAATGTACGTGTATTGCGACCAATATTTGCACGCGGTCGTCGAATTTTTATCAAATATGTAGTTATTTTATTAAAAATACTAAATTTGAAGAAATACCGACATGTACGTGTATACTTTTAAACTAATTATTTAAGAAAGAGTGTATACTCCAACGATCGATAGTTGGTTTTGCTTTGACAAACTATTTTTTAAGCTTAAAAATATCGGTTTAAAGTATTTAATTGCTTTTCATAACATATAGTATATGCAAAAACACCTAATAAAACCAATAAAAAAAATTTTAAAAAATCGCGAAACTATACAGAAACACGACTCACGGTCTATAGAATATATGTACACATTTTTTTCAAAATCGGTGCAGTAGTTTCTAAGTTAAGCGGTTACGTACAAACACGTCTCTTTTCTATATATAGTTTTGCACAATTTTTAGTTCATTTTACATTTGTTGTCAAACGGATGAGCCACATCGAAATAAAAACTTTAAACGGTTAAGTGTGGCAATGTTTAAATATTATTTGCAAATAGTGTCGTTAATCTGGAATTATTTTCGTGAGTTAGCTATTCGCAAATAAAAATTTAATTTACTGATTATGCGGCAATTTTCTCTAAAGGCAATATAATTATTTGCGAATAACCTGTACGTATAAAAGTAGTATATAAGCCTTTTTTGGCGAAATTTAAAAAACTTGGCGATTGCATGTACTCCATGCAAATGTATGACCGACCTCCACTAACTTTGGAGGGCCGATCCAGCCATGTCACTTGGGCGATTTTTAAATCGACCCGCCCTAATGCATATGTATTAATGCGTGTTTTTTTTGCTCCCTTTATTTTTCTGAATGTGAGCAAGAAGTTTTTGCTTCGTGAAGAGTAAAAGCGACAAGATTATGAAGCACATTTATATTAAAATAACAAAAAAAAAAAAAGAAAAAAAAAACAATTTTGACTTTTTTTCGATGTAAATTAATTGTTTTCAATGTTAATTTTAAGATTTCAAAAAAATTATTTTATTTTCAAAAACGTTCGCTAACTTGAAAAACGTTTTTCAGCAATATGTTTTGCTTAGAAGTACATAAAAAAGTAGTAAGCCAAAAAATTCAAATTATTTTACAAATTACACACATATATTATTGTAAAGGTAACAAGAGAAAAAATAACACGATTTTACTAAAGTGACAACATTGCTGAGTTGAGTATTTATAAAAAAATGATATAGTGAAAACTGTCAAGCAAAAACGGTTTTATTGAACAACGTGTTTGTGTTTGCCATATGAAACGAAATGTGTTTGCTAGTATCATGAATAAAACAACAGAATTTGCTCAGTAATCTGAATATTATTTGAATACGAACTTCATTGGATAAACATTTCAGTATGTTTATGAATGAAGTTGTTCATGCAGCCTTTAATACATACATATAAAAAACTTTAGGCACTAAATTAAACTAAATTAAAATGATAATGCGATATTTTGTCTGTATTCATTTCTAATTTTTATTTTTTTTTAACAATATGGTTTTACGACAGCATATATAACTAAAATTTTAATTAAATGAAGGTACTCCAAGTTCGCAATTATTCCACTTTTTTGTATCAGGATATAGAAACTCACCCTAAAAAAAAAGAATTATTTAAAAAAACGGTTAATTAAAAATAAATATTTCTTTTTATTAAATAAAAAACAGCTAAAAAAGTATATTAATTAATTAATTTATTAATGATGTGCTAATAATCCCAATTTTTGAACGAAAACACTGAAATTTATTGTTGTGGGAAAGCTAGTTTCTATGCGCATTTCGCTGGTTGCTTAGGCGAGCTCGTCAGGAAACTTTTTCCAAATACTTAAGAAAAGCTAAAAATATTATACAAGTAAAACCATAAAGTGAATAAGAATTTTAAAACACTCCGGTCTTACATGTAACAATATCAAAGCTTCAACAAAGACACAACAATAAACCGTAAATTTTTCTTTCTTACATTCCCCTACAAATGGCTGGTTTTTTTCCAACACGAATTGTAGTTGTAAGAGGATAGAAAGAAAAAAACAAAATAAAAAAAACAAGTTGCTTAAATAAAGCAGCTTGCCATTTCAGTTTTTTATTTGCCGGGCACATGCAAATTTATTATCAAAAATTATTTTCGGGAATGAAATATTTTATTAATTAATTCATTTATTAATGATGTGCTAATAATCCTAATTTTTGATCGAAAACACTGAAATTTATTGTTGTGGGAAAGCTAGTTTCCATGCGCATTTCGCTGGTTGCTTAGGCCAGCTCGTCAGGAAACTTTTTCCAAATACTTTAGAAAAGCTAAAAATATTATACAAGTAAAACCATAAAGTGAATAAGAATTTTAAAACACTCCGGTCTTACATGTAATAATATCAAAGCTTTAACAAAGACACAACAATAAACCGTCCATTTTCTTTCTTACATTCCCCTACAAATGGCTGGTTTTTTTCCAACACGAATTGTAGTTGTAAGAGGATAGAAAGAAAAAAACAAAATTAAAAAAAAACAAGTTGCTTAAATAATGTATAAAGTATAGTCGTGCAAGCTCAACATACAAACTTATATGTACTAGGATAAATACATAAGGAAAACATAAAGAATTTAAATTTTATCTGTTAACATATTTATATTTTATTTAAGAGTACTTCACACTATTAAGACATATCAAAAACTATAGTTATATTTAAAAGTGTGATAAGGCACTGATACACGTTCAATATATCGCGACCTTAGGACAACAAGTTTCTATCTGATATGTTTTCCAAAAATGAGCTATACATACTTATATCACATCTTATATATATATACGGGAACAATTTTTTTTGTAGTTGATTTTTAAGTATCTTACCGACTCTAATGAACCATATTTAGTTTTAAAGGTATTTTTGTGTAGACGCCCATACATGTATAAATAGTGGTTTTTGGTATTCTCCCAAAATGTGTTTTTTCTTGCATTGTTTGCAAACGCACATGTACACACATGCAGTGTGACCAGATCTTAAAAATTTTTGCATACACATGACCAAAAAATGCTAAAAATGATTTTAAAAAATATTCCAAATAATGCTACAATTTTTTAAAGGTTTTTAAAAATTTATTTACAGTATCAAATTTTATTCGAAACTAAATACATATTAGTGACTTTAACAGAATTTTAACAAAATTTAAATACATATACATACATATATATGTCACAGGTGGTTGAGATTAAATTTTAAATTTAGGGGCCCGCCAACCTCTGATACCTGCAAAATTAAAACGATTTTGTTTCTATGCTATACAAAATTTATTAGATCATTTTATTTCTTATAGTTTAAGAAAAATTTAAGTTTTAATTTATTATTATTTTTCAGCAGTATAGAGCAAAAAAC
This sequence comes from Pollenia amentaria, assembly GCA_943735925.1. Lineage (NCBI taxonomy): Eukaryota > Metazoa > Arthropoda > Insecta > Diptera > Polleniidae > Pollenia > Pollenia amentaria. The sequence continues at coordinate 121,042,394 of OX031006.1, read as the reverse complement.
TTTTTCAAATATTTACACAATAGAATTTTTATCTTAATGCAAAGGACAACACGTTTGAAGCATATTTTGTTTTCGCAGCGAATCAAAAAAAAAATTGTTCGAAATTCTGGTTCACAGATGACTTATCTTTTTTAAACATCTATCTCTATACCCAACGCGTTGCTACAATTTCGCCTTCTGAATTAAATTTTTACTCTATAATACTCATATTATTTCAAACTGAAAATTTCTATACATAAGCAAAAATTAAGGAAAAGGCAATAAAATTAAATTTCTTTGTTCTGATGTGTGTAATACATAAAAATCTAGACCCATCGTTTAGTATACCGATCAACTCAGAAACACTTTTTAATGCGTTTTTTCAGGTCCTTCCGTCTGTCCATGATAACCTTGTGCAAAGTACACGTTTTGTAGATTGATCAAATTTATTAAAAAAAATGTCATAGGGACGAAGTAAATGGTAAGAATCGGTCTATAACCACACATGGTGAGAAATAGACTACTTGTGTCCACAAATCATCTAATTATGTTTGTATTTTAGTGTACATTTTAGTGACAAGCAAACTTCACAGCCTCACCCAGAGACCAATATGGTGTATTGTAACGACTTAATGTGTGAAGGAAAGAAGGAAAGTGAAAGAAATCTAGTGTGAAAGAGTAGGAGAAATAAGTGGTGAAAGCACAGGAAAGGAAGATAGAAGAAGATACGAAATCAGACAGAACAAGCAAAAACAACCCTACCAAACAGGAAAACTGCCCTACATGTTTCCAGTCCCCAGCCTCCTGCCGCGCAGCCAGGTCATTCCCATTAGGAATCCTGTCAGATTCTCGAGCCCGCAGACCGATACATCTCCCAATTCGCGCAGGAATCTGCTACCCAGCCACCTCAGCCTGCTGTTCTGTAGCCTGGGACAGTGGCACAGAAAGTGCTCAACTGTCTCCAACTCCTCTGGGTCCTCACACAGCCTACATATATCCGATAAGCCAGACGCCATTCTCAACGCCATTCTGCCTATCATACAGTGGCCAGTGATAATAATATCATGGTCCTGACGCAGGCCCTACTCTTTCCCAGCAGCGCGTCCGAATTTGACCTACTAAGCATCGGCCACAGCGTGCGCGATACTTGGCAGCCCGTTCGGCCTCGCCAAGCCCGATTAGTCTCGCTCAGAGTCCATTCCCTAATTCACCCAAAGTAGAAGCCCATTGGAGGCCTGACCACCTGTAAATTGTCAGGATCCTCCATTTCCGAGCACAGTCTTGCCAACTCATCAGCTATCTCGCTGCCGGTGATGTTGCAGTGACCCGGTACCCAGCAGAGCCTCACAACATAATTCCCTAAGATTCCTCTTAGAGCCCTCCTGCAATCGTCCACTAGCCTGGAGTTACCATAAAAGCCCATCAAGGCCATAAGAGCCGCCCTGCTGTCCACACATATATTGAACTCCAAGCCCCTGGCAATGTTAGGCCCTACCAATTTCACGGCCCTGAGAACCCCCAGAACCTCCGCCTGAAATACACTGAAGTCGTCGGGAAGTCTATATGACCTTCTGATGTCCAGATCCTTAATGTAGACCCCCGCACCCGTGCCCTTTACCTTCGAGCTATCAGTGAAAATAGCAAATCCCCTACACAATCTGCTCTGGCCTGACCAGCTCTCCCTAAAAGGCAATATCACCTCTGGCAGAAGGCCAAAACTGTCTGTATTGCCCAAATAATCCGTAGAGTTGGGCGATCCCAGGTGATAACCACTAGTACTAATTTCACCCAAGATCCGCGAGTGACCCTTCGTGAAATTTCCCAACAGTCCTAGCTCCCTCAGCCTAAGAATGCTCCTCGCTGCCATTCCCATCACATACTGCTCTATAGGCAGAAGATGAAGAATACCATCCAGAGCCGCCTGAAGGGTACTTCTCAAGGCACCTGTCATGCCGATCAAAGCACACCTCTGAGCCTTAGACAGTCCCTCCGGCTAGCCAGTTTCAATACCTCCCACAAAACACAGCATCCATACGTAAGAATGGGCCTAACTACCGAAGTGTACAGCCATCCCACAACTGACTGCCGGAGTCCCCAGCTCCTACCTATCGAAGAGCTGCAAGCATAGTATGCATTGAGACCCCTCTTTAGTCTCTCCTGAGTACTCCTCCTCCAAGACAGCTTACTGTCCAGAAAAGCGCATAGATGCTTAGCACTATTAGATAGCCTAAGCTCTAGTACTGGCAGCCTAAAATTCTCCACCTTGTACATCCTAGTAAAAAGAATTAATTCTGTCTTGCTGACAGTTCGCCCAGCGCCCCTTGCATGACATCGCTAATTGTCGATAGAAACTTGTTCGATACCAATATAACTACATCAACCGCGTAGGCAACGACCTTCTGACCTATCCTGTCAAAACGTCCCAGAACGACATTGACAACCAGAAAGCACAATAAGGGAGAGAACTTCCCCCTGTGAGGTCCCCCTAGTCATGAATTTCCTTAAGCGCTCGTTTCCCCAGTCCGAGTGAATAACTCTGCTGCTAAGGATTATTCACAAAGGACTTGGTCTCCGAGTGGATATGCGCAATTGGGCGCATAACCCTTCTTAACCTAACCTAACCTTAGGATCAGAGTTATCCATTCGACCAGGAATAACGAAACCACTAAATCACTCAGTGCCTGCATTATGGCCTCTATTCTCACATTGTCGCCAAGGTGTATTCCTTGTCTCGCAATCCACGTTCTATATAACCCACCACATGAAGCGCACTCTCAACAGACCAACCCTTTAGATGGGCATGCTGAGCGCAGCTGATGATACCGGATTCAATCTTCGTCTTCAGATATAGATTAATCAGTCTTTCCAATGTCTTCAAAAGAGAAGACGATAGGCTGATAGGTCTAAAATCCTTGGGTTTAGAGTGACCGGTTCTACCTGCTTTAGGTATGAAAATAACCCTGACCTCTATCCACCCTCTAGGAATGTAGCCATTTAGCAGGCATACCCTAAATTGTTCAACCAGCAATAGGAGTGATGGTCCCTGGATCCAGAAAAGGGGTTACCACACCCAACCTGTTCCCCCGTCCCAGAATCCACACAGCCAGGAAATTGAGTCTCCATAAGCAAACAGAGAGATTCGGAGCTAGATTCCATCCACGAGCCGTCCGGTCTCTGAATAAATCCCGGGACCACAGGGTCCCTGGATAAAATTCTTCTGAACCTGGACATCTCATTTACAGATTCGATTGACTCGCTAAATTTGATCCACGAGTCCCTTTCAGCCCTTCTAATATCTCCCTTATACCTATTATAACTTATGCTAATGTTACTCCAATCCTTATTCCTGACGTATGCTTCGCTCTATTGAATAACCTTCTGACAGTGGTCCTTTGAGTCCTCAACTCACCTGTCCACCATCTCGGTTGCGAGCGCCTACCCGGAAAATTCTGCGAAGATCGCCATTATCTACTGGTCAACACCTCCGTAAAGGTACCCACCAGGTGCTCCACACCGGCCGAAGTCGACCCTCAATCGTGTGTAACTCTAAGGTTACTATTCACCTCCTTGGATTCCTATAAGGACGCCTTTTTACTTTTCGAAGTTTATATTAAAGGATATACGACTATGGTCAGAGAAGAAAAATCCCAAAGCCACCCTCCAATCATATACCAGAGTACCGAAACGCTCGCTCATTCTTCATTCATGAGCGAGCGTGAAAATTTAAAAAATTTTCTGGAAATTCATCCTCATGAGGGTGAGGATAAAAACTATTTTGATTTTCCTCGCTCATGAAGAGTGAGCAAAAACCAAAATTTATATGTGATTTTTCAGATATGAAAAATTTGAAAAAATTAACGTTAAAATTCTTCACAAGGAAAAAAATGCGATTTGCCCAACCATTTCTAGCGGGAAAATCAAGTGGTAAAGTGGCCTTATAGAAGGCCTTTTTGCAGACATAAGATCTCCCAGCCGCATTCCAACTTTATTACCAAATAGCAAGGTGTGTCATTTGATACCAACACCTTGCACTTTTGCATCTATTTTAAACACTTCTGGAAGAGCTTCTAAAAAGATTTAAGAATAACGCTTTATCCAAGTTACGAAGTGAGTAAATTAATAACTAAACTTGCAACACGTTCCAACATAACTACTAATAAAACGATTGCGACAGGCCTTAGCTTAGAATAGAAAATTTGTAAAATAATAAATAAAAACCTTTCTAAAAGACCTTTTCAATAGAGTGGAATAAGTAAAAGTTTACTAAAAATTCAATTGTAAACATTCTGAAAGGCCTAAAAAGTGATTCGCTTGCAATTTTCCCCGCAGGGCAGCACGTTTAGTCTGTATGTATTTTTTTTTGTAAAATTATTTCTTGACTGGTGAACCAAAATGTGTGTGTTGTTTTTAATTTTTGTAGGCAAATATTATTGAAAAAAAAAATAAGAGAACTGCACATATCGTTATCTTAAATGCAGAATATTGTAAAATCAAATTACATAAGTTTACATGAGAAGCAAAAAACGTTGTAAAATGGAAATTATATGAGGTATTAGAGTAATATTAAATATTTAGAATAAAAATGCGATAACCAGTTTTTTTTTTTTGATAAAAAAAAATATTATTTTTACTGTTATTTATTTAGTTATGTGTGTTACGTTATTTTAATTTGTAATTCTCTGAAGCAAAACGACGAATCATCAACGAAAGTATGATAGTATTAAGTTAAACAATCATTTAAAACATTAAATAATTAAATATTTCTGTTAAGTTACAGGTATAATAGAATATAAAGATAATGTACATGGTTATAAATGCAATACTGCGTTTAAACAATACAGCACATATAAAAATGATAGTCACACAATTAATATGCAGCATCATTAGGAATGCGTTGACATGGTGAAATAAGTTTGCTTTTCTGATGCAGTGCAGGCAGTACTGCATTTGAGAACGTAGAGATGTTATATTATTAGAGATATTATTATGACATATTATTTATAGTTTTTTATTTCTAATTAGAAGTGGATTAAACTAAAAAAAAGTACTTCATTAAATTTAAATTAATTTTAAAAATAAAACTTTTCATTTATAACTAACGTGTATTTTGATGTCCTTATAATGAATTTTCTCAATTGAATTTTTCTTTACAATTAACAAGTTTTGTAAAAAATTTGACTCATATACATATGTATATGCATATTTGTCTCCATATAAGGAATTATTTCGAAAAAACTTCTGCAAGAAGTATATTTTAATTAGTTAATTTCTGAAAAATGTAAATAAGAAGAATGAAAGAGTTTTTCAATTAAAAGTAGTATTGACAGCAGCCCGCGTATTCAGTGAAAGAAAATGTTGTATAAAGAAGCACTTATCCTAAAAAAAATACTATTAGTATTTAATAAAGCCGTAAAAGGATTAACACAAAATTTAGCTAAACAATTTATATTCCAGCACTTTATAAGAAATGCTATTATTCTATAGATGTAGAAGACAAGTAATTTATTATTTAAAACCAAAGGCTTTATAACAGCCTTTTTGAGGATATTGATGAAGGACGATTTGGAAGAATGCAGTCCTAACAAAAATACCAGATTATTTTAAATAAACTTGGAAAAAATTTTCTATTGTATTATATTAATAATGAAGATATATTCTGATCCAATAGCAATAAATTCATTATAGGTAAATTCGACTGTATTAACATTTATTAAAAACTATATATCTATCTATCTATATACATATATAGATAGATAGATATATAGTTTTTAATAAATGTTAATACAGTCGAATTTACCTATAATGAATTTATTGCTATTGGATCAGAATATATCTTCATTATTAATATAATACAATAGAAAATTTTTTCCAAGTTTATTTAAAATAATCTGGTATTTTTGTTAGGACTGCATTCTTCCAAATCGTCCTTCATCAATATCCTCAAAAAGGCTGTTATAAAGCCTTTGGTTTTAAATAATAAATTACTTGTCTTCTACATCTATAGAATAATAGCATTTCTTATAAAGTGCTGGAATATAAATTGTTTAGCTAAATTTTGTGTTAATCCTTTTACGGCTTTATTAAATACTAATAGTATTTTTTTTAGGATAAGTGCTTCTTTATACAACATTTTCTTTCACTGAATACGCGGGCTGCTGTCAATACTACTTTTAATTGAAAAACTCTTTCATTCTTCTTATTTACATTTTTCAGAAATTAACTAATTAAAATATACTTCTTGCAGAAGTTTTTTCGAAATAATTCCTTATATGGAGACAAATATGCATATACATATGTATATGAGTCAAATTTTTTACAAAACTTGTTAATTGTAAAGAAAAATTCAATTGAGAAAATTCATTATAAGGACATCAAAATACACGTTAGTTATAAATGAAAAGTTTTATTTTTAAAATTAATTTAAATTTAATGAAGTACTTTTTTTTAGTTTAATCCACTTCTAATTAGAAATAAAAAACTATAAATAATATGTCATAATAATATCTCTAATAATATAACATCTCTACGTTCTCAAATGCAGTACTGCCTGCACTGCATCAGAAAAGCAAACTTATTTCACCATGTCAACGCATTCCTAATGATGCTGCATATTAATTGTGTGACTATCATTTTTATATGTGCAGTATTGTTTAAACGCAGTATTGCATTTATAACCATGTACATTATCTTTATATTCTATTATACCTGTAACTTAACAGAAATATTTAATTATTTAATGTTTTAAATGATTGTTTAACTTAATACTATCATACTTTCGTTGATGATTCGTCGTTTTGCTTCAGAGAATTACAAATTAAAATAACGTAACACACATCTATCTACATATATATATAAAATAGGATGTGTGTATGTATGTATGTATGTAACGTATGGACTTCAAAACGGCTGGGCCGATTTTGATGAAATTTTCAGGGAATCTTCAGAATCTTCAGGCGGGTGACACTGTGAAGTCTGATTTTTGATTTTTGGTCTGGGGGCGGGGGGGCGTGGCAAAATCCATAACTTGAGAACGGCTTGACCGATTTAGACGATTTTTTCTTTAAAATTATCGTCATGGTCCAACTTAGGTTTTTACGGAAAGAAAATTTTGCCCCGCCCACTTTTACGCCCACTTTTTTCGATTTACCTAAAATCAGAAAACGGCACCATCGAGTTGACTAATTTTTCTTTCAAATGTTCGTATTAATCAACTTTAAGTTTTCATCGAAAGAAAAATTTACCACGCCTACTTTTACGCCCACTTTTTCTATTAAGCGCATAACTGGAGAACGACTTGACCGATTTGGACGATTTTTTCTTTAAAATGATCGCCATGGTCCAACTTAGGTTTTTACGGAAAGAAAATTTTGCCCCGCCCACTTTTACGCCCACTTTTTTCGATTTACCTAAAATCAGAAAACGGCTCCATCGAGTTGACTAATTTTTCTTTCAAATGTTCGTATTAATCAACTTTAAGTTTTCATCGAAATAAAAATTTACCACGCCTACTTTTACGCCCACTTTTTCTATTAAGCGCATAACTGGAGAACGACTTAACCGATTTGGACGATTTTTTCTTTAAAATGATCGCCATGGTCTTACTTAGGTTTTGAGGAAAGAAAATGTTGCCCCGCCCACTTTTTCGTAAGAAAAACTTTATGATAGGTATTTCATAGATTTTTATTTAAAGGCCATAAATTTCGTTTAAAGATCAATTTAAGTCGTCTGGTAATACAACACTAATGTTTGCTTAGGGCCAGCAACGCGGACCGGGTCAGCTAGTGTACATATATAAACTCATAAGGTTGGAAAACGAAATAAATTATGGAAAAATCATATAATAAAAATAATGGCAGTCTGCTGGAAGCAAAAAACTAAGGATCTGCAGATGGTACTATTTATTCTTGGAAATTCATAGCGTATGGGAGTGCAATGGGTTTAGATGTGAAATTTCTAACAGTCCAATGTAGAAGAAGCTAATAGTCATACTTATGCCCGTAATTTCTACAAAGAGATATTTGGTCGTGTTCGTACCTAACAGTTATATTTACCTATCCGGTAAAACTATTATGGTAATTTCAACGTTAATTTTGCCCACGTGTTTTTTCCTTTAAGTTTTCGTTTAAAATATGGCAACATTTGTATTTTTATTCAATTCTTGAATTAACTGTCAAAAATCGATGGTGTAAAATACACTACAGTTCAACCAGTAGGCAAGACTTACGTGTTAAAATTATGAAAAAATCGTTCCACCATAGATATCTATACACAGCTAGATATCTATTTGTAGAAATTACGGGCATTAATATAGGTTTTTCAATACATATATATATATATATATATATGGATTCGGTTTATATTAATTTTGCAGCACTGTTTGATCACTTATTCCACTAACACGTTCAGAGTATGAAACAGAATACCCATTTTTGACGTTAAAAAACAAATGAATGTGTTCGTAAAAATATAGCAAATACTCTGCTAATTTTTTTTTTAATAAAGATTATTCATTATGTTTTTTAAGGAAATTATTTACTTAATGATTAGCCATTTTTGATTTTGTTAATAGCTTGGATTTTTTTAAGGTGGAAGTTTAAAATTTTTTTTAACTATTTAACGTGAATCGTAATCAATAAACAGTCTATTTCAAAATTTTCAATGATACATTGCTTTGCATTTTAGCAAACGATATTTATACTGTTGTAAAATGCAGTATTGCCTGCACTGCATCAGAAAAGCAAACTTATTTCACCATGTCAACGCATTCCTAATGATGCTGCATATTAATTGTGTGACTATCATTTTTATATGTGCAGTATTGTTTAAACGCAGTATTGCATTTATAACCATGTACATTATCTTTATATTCTATTATACCTGTAACTTAACAGAAATATTTAATTATTTAATGTTTTAAATGATTGTTTAACTTAATACTATCATACTTTCGTTGATGATTCGTCGTTTTGCTTCAGAGAATTACAAATTAAAATAACGTAACACACATCTATCTACATATATATATAAAATAGGATGTGTGTATGTATGTATGTATGTAACGTATGGACTTCAAAACGGCTGGGCCGATTTTGATGAAATTTTCAGGGAATCTTCAGAATCTTCAGGCGGGTGACACTGTGAAGTCTGATTTTTGATTTTTGGTCTGGGGGCGGGGGGGCGTGGCAAAATCCATAACTTGAGAACGGCTTGACCGATTTAGACGATTTTTTCTTTAAAATTATCGTCATGGTCCAACTTAGGTTTTTACGGAAAGAAAATTTTGCCCCGCCCACTTTTACGCCCACTTTTTTCGATTTACCTAAAATCAGAAAACGGCACCATCGAGTTGACTAATTTTTCTTTCAAATGTTCGTATTAATCAACTTTAAGTTTTCATCGAAAGAAAAATTTACCACGCCTACTTTTACGCCCACTTTTTCTATTAAGCGCATAACTGGAGAACGACTTGACCGATTTGGACGATTTTTTCTTTAAAATGATCGCCATGGTCCAACTTAGGTTTTTACGGAAAGAAAATTTTGCCCCGCCCACTTTTACGCCCACTTTTTTCGATTTACCTAAAATCAGAAAACGGCTCCATCGAGTTGACTAATTTTTCTTTCAAATATTCGTATTAATCAACTTTAAGTTTTCATCGAAATAAAAATTTACCACGCCTACTTTTACGCCCACTTTTTCTATTAAGCGCATAACTGGAGAACGACTTAACCGATTTGGACGATTTTTTCTTTAAAATGATCGCCATGGTCTTACTTAGGTTTTGAGGAAAGAAAATGTTGCCCCGCCCACTTTTTCGTAAGAAAAACTTTATGATAGGTATTTCATGGATTTTTATTTAAAGGCCATAAATTTCGTTTAAAGATCAATTTAAGTCGTCTGGTAATACAACACTAATGTTTGCTTAGGGCCAGCAACGCGGACCGGGTCAGCTAGTAACTAAATAAATAACAGTAAAAATAATATTTTTTTTATCATAAAAAAAAATCGGTTATCGCATTTTTATTCTAAATATTTAAAATTGCTTTTATATCTCAATTAATTTCCATTTTACCACGTTTTTTGCTTCTCATGAAAACTATGATGTTATAATATTCTGCATTTAAGATGACGATATGTGCAGTTATTTTAGTTTTTTTTTTTTTTTAATATTTGCCTACAAAAAATTCAACACACACTTTGGCTCGTTGCCTTTAACAAAAACAACATACACACAAAGGCATTTCGTGCTGTGGTCATGCAAACTGCCGAGCAACAACAACATTACTGGTGAGGAGCGTTAAGAAAATTTTTTGTTTCCTCATTTTTCATGACTGAGGAAAGGCAAAAATTTATTTTTCCTCACGCTCATGAATGAATTGGCAAAAAAATTCACAATTCATTCATGGTTGTGAAAAAAATTACACGTTTTAAATTCCTCATTCATGAAAAAAATCATGAATGGTTAAATATGAGCGATCATATATGAATTTTTCGGAACTCTGTCATATACTAAGTCTCTATAGTTCGTCAATGTTACATCTATTACTGCCTTCCTATCTCTACCAACTCACGTACTTTCACACCAGGTGGATCGGTGACATCATATGGTAAGTATACCGATGCTAGTGCTAGGACCGTTGTGTCCCTAGCTTCACCTGTCACAGCCGTGAGGTCTCAATTGCTGAAAGAATGAGACAACATAAATCTGCTCATTTCCTTCCATTATACAAGTTCGTACCTTCTCATCCGTGTGGGGTACGAACAGTGTATACCCCGTGGCCTTTAATCTAACTACCCGATTGTTGTTGATCCAAAGCTCTTGGATTAAGGCCACGTTCACGTTGTTGTCGGTCATCACCGAAACTTACTCTCTTAGTTCCCTGACCAAACTGTCACCACTAAGAGGGCTGGGTGGTGAATTCTTACCCTCCTTCCTTCTACCTTCCTTGCAAGAGGATACGCCAGCAGTCTGGTGAGGATCCTTTTTCTTTACTGACAATATTTGATTCCTCAGCAGCCTTTGCTGTATACCCCGCAGAATAGGGAAGCCCTCGGATGACACCGACAGAACCGTGGATTCTTTAGAATCTAGCAGCGTTCTTCCGGTGCTTCTTCAGCAAATGCCTATCCCGCCCATCGTGCAGTGAATAGTCTTACTTAGCTATCTTTTCTAGAAAGGCTAAAGAGACTATCAGACCACTATTGGCTTTTTCGAGATTCGATGGGCTCTCCGATGTGACCTGTTCTGTCGCATCCTGCCGAACAATGGCTTTCGATGTACTCACCAATTTGCTCTCTGTCTCGAATGTAACCACAGAAGTCGATGATTTCGGCTCTGATCCTGGCCATGCGCTGTTTCGTGTTCATCATCAGAGTCCAAGGTCAGATCGCCGAGACTTTCCGAGGCACCAGAACGTGTCAGTGAGTCCATTGGCGAGCCTATTCCAGTGGAGTGTGTCAGTTCTGTCTTTAACTGACTTTCTTGCAGCAGAATATCCCTGTGAACACCCAGCAGATCCAAGTCAGAATCTGACATGGGACCTGGTGAGTTGTCAGTGATACTCCCTGCCCAACTTCTGTCACTATGTGCATTTTTTGTTTTATTTTGAAATTGTATAGTTTCCAATCCCACGAGTATGCACGTATACAAAGGACCATCTCGCGTACTGACGGCTTGCACGGACTAGGCTAGAACTACAACTGATCTTTGCCATCATTGTCAGAGGGAAGCTGTTGGCGTCTAATTTCTTTAACCACTAACTAGTCATCCAGGTTCACGGCACTGCTATCAGCCACCTTGCGTATGTTTATAAATTATACAGTTTAATAAGCCAAGTGCAGTGAACTGACAAAAGCTGCAATGCAAGAGCACTGGCTGGACTGAAACACACGCAATAGTAATGAACTTTTCCTTGGCTCAAAATGTGGTGATTAAGCACAAACATGCATTAAATAATTTATGTCATTGAGTGGTTCTAATGAATAACCCAACTCTCGATTATGTGCTGGATTTGTTTTAGCGATATAAATACAGTATGCAAATTACTGAATAAAATCAATTGTGAATCTTGAATGAAAAGAAAAAGAAGTATTTTGTTTTATTCATTTATGTGATGAAAATCGATTTAAAAAAGGAACGATCGATTTGAAACCGAAAATGTCCTGTTAAGTATCTTTTCAAATGTAGTTTTAATACATATTCCTTTTATTTTCGTACTTTATTCTTTTAAGTTTTATATTATATATGTTAATGCAAAATGTTTTACATATGGGCGATATCATGTCAAGTGACCCAAGTTTTGAAATCGATGTCGATGCTTTATTCCATTAGGCATTATTGTAAAGAAACTAAAATAGTTATTTGTAGCAAAGAGGTTCATGAGGAAACATTAAAAACACTGAAGAGAAGATTCGATGCTGCGGAAACAATCAATGGCACCGCTCAACACCATGCTTTTATACCGCTTGTCGATGGAAGACTTAAGTTATACATAACCGACTCGCGGCCCAAAATTATCTTAAAGGAAAACCCCTAAAAAAAAAAAAAAAAAAAAAAAAAAAAAAAAAAAAAAAAAAAGTACCCCTTAAAAAAAATATACAAAAATTGTTTAAAATTTAAAAAATAAATTAATTTAAAAAAAAAACAAAAAAAAAAATTTCAAAGGATCTTATGTGATTAAGATTAAATTTTTAAGATTATTTATCTTTTTGTTTCTTTCTTATTATTTTATATTAATTTAATTATTATTACCAGAGAAGACAAATTTGCTTTTTTTGCTGTTTTGCTTCTTTTTTTGCTGTTTTTGCCCTTTTTTGCTTTTTTTGCTGTTTTTGATATTATGGTGCTTATTTTGCTTTTTTCCTATGTTTTTGCTGTAAAATAGCTTTTTTAACATAATTTTTACATAAAAAATATTTTTTTGAGAAAACATGAGAAAAAAAAAATAATTTACAACTTTTTTCTGGGTTAAAACAAAAATATGTTAGTTGTGGACTCAACGTTTTTGGGCAAAAATCAATACGCTTTATTACAACTAAAATTAATAAACTTACCATCTCAAAAAAAACAGCCATGTAACTTATTTGAGTTTAAAACAAAATAAGTAAACCGGCCGTTGTGAACGAAAAAATAATAAAAAATAAATGCCGAAAGAAAAGTCAAATATGTTATTTATGCTAAAAATGCTAAAATTGTATCCTGAAGTTTTTAAAGTTGAAAAAGATTGGCTTTTTTGTAATGTGTGTTCGAGTAAAATTAATAGCGAAAAGAAGTGCAATGTGGAGCAACATTTTAGTACAAAAAACACAAATTAGCTGCTTGCCAAGAAAATCGTCCACAAAAACTTATAACGGAATATCCTGTTACTATTACTGCTAATACAATTCACGAAGATATATGTAAATTTTTGTTGGAGACCAATATACCAGTAAAAAAAGTAAGCCATCCCAGTTTCAAAAACATCTTTCAAAAGTACGCCAATTTGTCAGTTCCAAGCGAAAGTTCTATTCGAGGTAAATACATACCTCAAATGTATACGGAAGCTTTTGGAAAAATACGTGAAAAGAATAAAGGTATATATATATGGATTTCTGTTGATGAAACAACAGACAGTGAACAAAGATATGTGCCCAACTTTATATTTGGTATTTTAAATGACGATGTTGGAAATAAACCTTTTTTTATTGAACATGGGTGTTCTCAAAAATGCAAATGGGGCTTCTATTGCAACTTTCTTCAACGATTCATTACAAATTTAATGGCCTGATGGTAAGTGAATATTTGATTCATAATTTTTTTTATATTTTTATGTTTTTTTTAAATTTAATCTATGCATTCAATACGACAAAATATTGCTAAAGGTAACTGATTCAGCGGCATACATGTTAAGTGGAATTTTGTCCCTTAGGATAATGTATCCTAAATGATACATTTGACATGTTTTGCTCATGGACTTCATCGTGTTGCTGACTTCATACGCTTAGAGTTTCAGCATGTAAATAAATTAATTTCTTGTACCAAATCCGTTTTTGTTAAGTTAATTTTTCAATAACTCGTATTTACACACATACAAACTAAAATTTTAATTTCCATAGGTTCCTCGTAGAAAGCAGTTATTCTTACAAATGAATCCCAATTTGGCTCTTCCACCGTTCCCATGCCCTACACGTTGGGGTACTTGGATAGAAGCCACAATGCATTATGCAGAATACCTTGATAAAGTAAAGGCTGTTATTTCTTAACTGAAAAGTGAAGACTCAGATTCGATCGCGCACGCCAAGGAAATATATAACTTGCCCGGATTAAGTTCCCAGCTTGCGTTTATCAAAAACAATTTTTCAATTATTGTGTCTTCTATAAAAAAGCTACAAACAGTTGGGTTAGCTATTCACAAGAGTGTAAATATTGTGTCAAATGTACGAGAAGCTCTTGAGAATCTACATGAAAAAATATATATGAAGAAATTTAATGCAGTATGTATTTCAAAGAAATCCGGGGTTCAAACAAATTTAACAAATAAACAACATTCTTCAAACTGGCGCTAAACCTGATGACGAAATTAAATTTTGAAATAAAAATTTGCTCCAACAACATCCGTTGACGTGGAAATAAGTTTCTACTTATACAATTCACTTTTAACAGAAAGACGAAGAAAAATGACGTTTACAAATATAAAAGCCCACATGATTGGTTATTGTAACTGTTTTCACGAGTCTGAAGAAATAGAATAACTGTAATTTTTTATATTTAAACGTATATATTAAAAAAATAAAAATGCTTTTTTTTGCTGCTTTTTTCTAAATTTTTGTGCTTTTTTTTATATATTTTGTTGCTGTAAACACTTTGTTTTTTGCTTTTTTTTGTCTTCTCTGATTATTACAAATTAATAAAAAAATTTAATTTGTCAACATCTCTATAGAAAAAGTGATTTTATTCCTAGGATTAACATATTGTGGGTATTAAAGTATCGAGGGTATGAAATGCTAGGTAGGTATGTTATATACCGTCGGAAAGGTTAATTTGTCTAGTTTCTCAGCATAAGTTTTATTTTTAACATTTTAGAAACACTTACACACAAATAAGAAAAAATTCAAAATAGTGCATATGCTAAAAATTGAAAAATCTTCGTCTTGACTTAGAAATTATTATTTTTTTCATAACCCAGAACTAACTTAAAGGAAAAGACCTAATCTTTCTTTTGAGCAAAAAAAAAAAAAAAAAAAAAAACCATAATTAGTATTGTGGTTATTTTATTGAACTGTTAATGGTTTTTAATCCAAATTTAGATATTTTAATTAGGCTTAAGTTCATTGAATTTAATTTGCATTAAATTATTTTTATGAAGAAAGGAATTTTTACAACATGGAAGATTAATTAAAATTGTTATTGATAATTTTCATTCTTGACTGACCTGGGATTCGAAGCCAGGCTGTCTGGCGTGTGATTCGAACCCAGGCGGCTGGTTACCCTGACATGTTTCGACCTCAACCACTAGGTCTTCTCAAAGGGATTTGCCGTCTTACACTCGCAGCCGTCAACTAGAAAAAAGAAAGAAAAAAACAAGAAAAACAAAAAAATGTACTTTGGACTTCAAGAAGAATTCTTGACAAAAGTACGAAAAAACAGAAGTAAGGAAAACATGTGAGATCAATTAAAAATGGATAATCATTCAAAAAGCAAATTTCGATCTACCAAATGTTAAAATACAATTTGGTTTAAGGATTGATGTTTGACTACTGACGTCAGCAGTCATTGATGGCTGCGAGTGTAAGACGGCAAATCCCTTTGAGAAGACCTAGTGGTTGAGGTCGAAACATGTCAGGGTAACCAGCCGCCTGGGTTCGAATCACACGCCAGACAGCCTGGCTTCGAATCCCAGGTCAGTCAAGAATGAAAATTATCAATAACAATTTTAATTAATCTTCCATGTTGTAAAAATTCCTTTCTTCATAAAAATAATTTAATGCAAATTAAATTCAATGAACTTAAGCCTAATTAAAATATCTAAATTTGGATTAAAAAAATAACCGCTTAAAAAACAAATAAAAAATAAGTTTTAAATTTAAAAAAAAAATTAAAAAACAAAAAAATTTTTTTTCGAAAGCTTGAATAAATAGCTATCTTCAAAATTTTTTTGGGACAAATTTTGCTAACACCAATTGTTTTCTTGAAATATTTTCTCGAATATAAGGAAAACAAATGAACACGGGGTTAATTTTGTGGGTTTAAAAACTCTTTGGGTTTTATTTAATTTGAGTATTTTGGGTTTTTTTCCACTAGTACATACTGTACACTTGAGGTTTACAAAAGTAATTAAGTATAAATTAATAATATTACCATTGACACAAACAACAACAACTTTAACTTAACGAAAAACAGTGAACAATAATTAGGCAACGTTTACACTGTGCGCGTAAACATCCCGCCCCTTGCTATACTGCAACAACTAGGGCTAAGGATCACACGGGTCGACAATTCATAGAAATTTTTTAGAGTAGTAGCCGGTGTGAACGTTGATAGCCGGGATTGGACAGTGTTGTGGTTATATGTGTTACTGTCGTCGTGTAGATTGCTGTTGTCGTGTGTTTGCAGGTTTTTACACTTCCTTTTATTCGTCTCAGGTTTGGGAGTAGCCTTAGTATTGGAGGGACCTTCAATGGGCGTAAAACAGAATAAAAAGAGAGAAAAAGGAAAAACAAGAGGTAGTGTGTTTCTGAACGGGATAAGAGAACGAGCTTCACTAAAGGCCGAGTGAAACCGCCTGAAGCTGTTTCGGGTTCTCAAATAGTGCAAACACCTGAACCAATACGAAATAATTCGCATTGCACGGGGTAAATCGGAAAATCGCTTTAATTTGTCATACGGGCGTTAGATCTGAACATAAAATGATTGAACTTCAAGGTGTTGGTGGTCGATAGGGGGGGTGAACTTCTTCAAGTTCCCAAAAACGCAATAGTTGAGTGTTTAACTCGAGATGGGTACAAAACGATGCTATAGATTGTAAGGGTTGGGACTGATAAGCTTCACCTGTGACTATCCACCCAAACACGGTTCTCTGGGCGATCAGGTTGCCATTTGGGTGTATTCGAACATCCGTAGTTAAAATTTTAGGATATACATTTCCTCCAAAAAGTATATCCATACGGGTACATATGACGTCGGTCAGTGTAATGTCGGGGAATGTTGAGGTTACAATATCAAAGATATTACACGAGGTCAACCGACCGGTGATTTTCAACAACGTACGCATTAATTTCGAGTTTAAAGCCGGGGTCGATCGGCGAACCGACCGTAAGAGCGCATATTGTAGAGAATTTTCCAGCTAAGCAGTCCATCATTCCTGTGACACTTGTCGAAGGCACGGAAAATGTGGGAATAGCAAGCTTCTTTTGTAACCTCCTTGAAATAAAGGTACGTTGCGAACCGGGGTCATCTAAGGCTTATGTCGTTTAATTGTTCTATGCAAACTGCAGAGCCTAAAAGGACTGCTGAATGGGGGTTCGACTTGAGATGTGCGGAATAAGTATGCAAATTATGAGCCGAGGTAGAAGTTGAAGGAGCAAAATTAAGCGGGGGTTGAGTGACTGATAGCTGAATTAGGGTTTGAATGAAGGGGGGGTTGAGATGAAGACACAGTCACGCCAGTTTATATAGGGAGCTGGGGTGAATTACTGGCAGACATATGTGACTTTACTTCTCTATGAAGCAGGGAGTGGTGCTTCTGTTTACAAAGTGAACACACATGAATACTCTTACAATTCTTGTACTCATGGGAGGTTGCCAAACAGTGTAAACAACACTTCGAATTCAAAAAACTAGGGCAACGTCTAATGGGGTGAGAACCTTGACTAAGGAAACAGCGACAAGCCGTTGGGGTGGGACAAGTTTTGGTCGCAAAATTTTGAATACTTCTACTATCATTTGACGATTTTTTGGCAGTGCTCATTTTAGGGGTATTTCAGGTATTGGCAGTTGTGGGGTATTTGTTCGGGTTTTGAACGGGGTTTAAATAATACTTCCTTTACTTTAAATGAGAAATTGACTCGAGAGTTTTAAAAAGCGCTGTCAAAAAAGCGTCCATATCATCCCATTTAGGGGAATCTTTAGAATGTTTTTTGGATTGTTCCCAGAGACTCAGTGTTTTCGGGTAGCTTTGTAGCACAAATATACACTAGCATTACGTTGTAAAATATTTCGGGGTAACGACAAATTCGTAATGCAATCATTTATCGTTCTTTGCAAATTTTTAATACTGGCTCCTGACTCTTGTGAAAGCGGTTCAATATTTAATAGGGCTCGTTTATGAGGGCATCTTTGTTTTCATAGGTGTCCACCAACTTTTTCCATGCGACCTCATAACCATCGTTGGTAAGTGGAACATTATGTATGATATCATGTGCATCTTTTGCAGTTTTCTGCAACAGGTAGTACAATTTTTGTACTGGGGTCAAACGGGGGTTATTACCATACAATGCTGAGACCATGTCTCGAAATGAGGGCCAACTCTTATAGTCACCATAGAATATTGGGGTGTCACAAGGGGGTAAATTCATCATTGGCGCGGATTGCGCAATTCACCTCTCGACCAGCGTCGCTGGACTGGAAGTACTTGGCTTTCAGTTCTCTAATCTGGAGATCTTTTAACTTTTCGGCTTCAATTAACAACGAGTTATTTGTTAATCGAACAGCTTTCCATAACCGATTGAGCTCTTTCTCATGACTACTTAAAGAACCGATTTGGTTTTCAGCTACGGGTATAGTGGCTATATATGCCTCGAAATCTGCCATACGATCGGCATTGCGGATAAAAATTGCGGTCATATCCATCTTTGATGTCAATCGATATGAAGAAATTTATAAAAAACTAGAGTAAAAAACTATTTAAGCTCAAAGTCAGGGCAAAACCGATAACAAATATATAAAATAATGGGTAAAATAAAATATATTTATAACCAAAGTCAATTTTCTACACTCGGATTCCTTGTTTTATAAAATAGGTAAATATCACGAGTAAAACGATAAAAAAAAACCGGGTTAAATTTGCGATTTTATGAAAAAAATCGGGTTAAACTTCACTAGATAAGGAATTCTACAAGTGTAAAAAAGCTTTTTAGAATTAAAAAAGGTAAAAAATAGTTTAAAAAACACTTGTGCCGCTACGAAATATTAACGAGTACCCGCTTTGGGTTATTCGAGTATTTTATATTTACTAAAATAAGTAGTCAATTGCGATTATCAATTAACTTAACTAATAAATTAACTTTTCAGGGCAAATTCAATCTGCAAATCCATTCTGGGTTGGTATAGAGCAGTATGTGATGGGAATGGCAGCTAGGAGCATTCTTAGGTTGAGGGAGCTAGGACTGTTGGGAAATTTCACGGAGGGTTACCCACGGATCGGCTGGCATTTGTAAATCCTTCTACTGAACCCTCCACGTGGGTGCTGGCTGGAAACGGGTACCAGTGGGTACACGGCCAAGATCAGGGTTTTGAGCATAGTGTCACAATGTAATGCCTATTGTCACATTACTGTGATGGGTCCTGATCATAGGTAGGAGGTAATCGTGGGGTTTGATTCGGTCCGGGCGTCTGTTCCCCAAATTGGGCGGCTTACGGGTCGGAGATGACTCCACGATTTTTAAAACCCAGGCGCGTCTGTTCCCATATTGGGCGGCTTCCTGGTGCGCGTCTGTTTATCCGGTGGATCGGCGTTATTTATGGACATGGCAGCATGTATAAAATGCAGGTTGGGTGCCTAAGGCGTGTTCTCATACTGGCGACATGAGGAAGGTCATTGGAGGTATATGACCTGTTGGTCGGTAGACCAACAGCGCCCCAACCCTTTTGATGATAATGCAATGGACGACAAAAAAGAAAAAAGCCGGGCGGTAATATACGCCCAAAAGTCGGTGTTAGCAGTGACTACGACCACCGGCGGGCACGGGTGGTCTCCTCTACGTGTCGCCAGCGGTCACACATTCTTTGCCGTGGTTAAGGCGCCTTACGGTGGAAGTAATAAAGCCAAAAAGATAAATACGACATGTACGGATGCCGTTGTCGATTCAGACTCGGATCTCGATAGCGTCAAAACGATCACCTCTAAAGAGGAACGTGAGCTGCTAAGTTCGCCTGGAACATCTCGGGGAACCCATTCCACAAATACGAACAGGCCCAATAGAAGCAAGGAAGGATTCAGAGCTCTTTCAGAATATAAAGCTGCGGTCCGGATACAGCATCGGCTTGGCTCCCAATCCAATCTCTCCAACGAGGAGAAAGAGCGGATGAAGTGGGCAACGGGTGCGATTGCAGAAGGCCGAGCTCACTTTTCCATGAACCCCAAATACGCTGGAAAAAATCAGGGTTTCCACAATTGCATTGAAGAAAAAGACAGCGGTCAGTTGATGAGTCTCCATCTGCCGCAAATTCTAAGGAGACAAAAAAGCCAAAGAAAAACACCGAGGAGGTCAGACCCTCGACATCAAAAGCTGCCACTGTACCGTTGCCAAAGGCTGCAAGTCAGTGAAGTGGCCAAACGTCCTCTGAGCGTGGCACTTCTCGACATGAGCAACCCTTTTGATCAAATGGCCACAGAGCGGTGGAAGATCGTGGAGTCTGAGATCTTCAACGAAATCGTCGCTAAGATGGAAGCCGAACCAGGAAGACCGTTGCCCTCATTTGATGGGGCTGGATGGTTCAACGGAGTAAAGCTCATCAGCTGTAAGGACGAAATGACGCTGGAATTGCTTAAAGGAGTCATTACAAAACTCAAGGGCCTGTGGTCGGATGCACAACTCAAGATTGTGGATAGATCGCACATTCCGGCTGTACCGAAGGCGAAGGCGAAGGTGAACTTTCCGCGCATAGTAAAACCGGAAGTCGCTTTTCGTCTCCTACAAAATCAGAATCCTGACATTCCCACTAAAGAATGGATGATTCTGCATGTACAAAAAGGCAACAAAGACGGACAGAATTACATACTCCAGATTACAAAAGAGGCAGAAGACCTTTTGTATCAACGGTATGGAAAAATGTCTTGGGGAGTAGGAAGTGTGTTTTCCGGTTGAAGAAACGACATCCACAAGACTCCAACCACAACACACTGGAGGTCGATGAGCGTGATCTGGCGGTTGCCACTGCAGCCACTTCTGGACTGAGTCTGGGTGAGACGGCCAAGGATGATGGAGCCGACCCCGAGCGGGTGATCTTAGTTGATGACGCTAAAGATCCTGCAAGTCAACCTCCAGCACAGTAAGATGGCTTCGGTCGAACTCCTCCTCACGCTAGAGGAGGGTCGCTACGACGTGGCTTTAATCCAGGAACCGTGGATCTCCACAGGAAATCGGGTATCTTGACTGAAGTCACGTAATTTTAACACGTACTTCTCAAAAGTGGTAGGTAGAATACGATCTGCAACACTTGTTAGGAAGAATCTTTATTCATACATTCTATATAATTACAGCACTGACGATCTCACAGTAGTGGCCTTGGAAGATGGCAGAGATGGCATCATATTTGCATCAACCTATATGCCACACGACAGAGATGCCCCCCAGTAGAACTCCACAGACTTGTCGAAGAAGCTTGTAGAAGGAAGCAAAATCTGGTGGTGGGCACGGATGCTAACGCTCATCACACAATATGGGGCAGTAAAGACATCAACAATAGAGGTTAGGATCTTATTGCTTTTATATTACAGAATAATATACAAATTGCGAATAGAGGTGAGGTCCCAACGTATAAGGGTCCCACGTCGGAAAATGTGCTTGATGTGACGCTTTATACGGATTATAAAACAGTGATAGATTATTGGAAGGTGCTTTTGCAGCCATCCTTCTCTGATCACTCCTATATATCCTTTGTGTTAAATTACAATGTACCTACTGAAACAGTGTTTAGGAACCCAAGAAATACAGATTGGGCCAAATACTCTTTACTACTTAATAGGGACCTAGGTCACTCGGGAACACCGGCTAGTTCAGAAGACATAGATTCTGCTACAGACACATTGACATCGGGCGTTATTAGATCCTATGAAAAGTCGTGTCCTCCCACACGAGCTAGGCGTAAGTCCAGACTACCTTGGTGGAATAAACAGCTGGACTGGCGAAAATTGTCGACCGGTCTGAATGCTGGGGGGATTATAGGGACGCTCTTAGGGTGTATAAGCGCTCTTACACATTGGGTCTACACGGCGGTTGCAAGACCAATCTTACTCTACGGGATACTTGTGTGGTGGACGGCCTTGGGGAAGATATCGCACCGGAAAATGCTAATGGGCGTGCAGACTCGCCGAACTCAGCATCACCGGTGCTTTGCGTAGTACGCCGACTGTGGCACTGGATGTCATCCTGGACTTGCAGCCGATTCATCTAGTGGCAGAAGGAACTGCGAGGAAGTCTGCGATCCGCTTAAAGGCGACGGGACAATTTGTATACAGACCTTATGGTCACGGCAGTATTATAAGGGGAATAGATTGTAGCAGTGACTACACCATTCCGAGGCTGTCACTTGGAAGTAAACCGCGAGTTACCCTGGAGGAGGACGGCTGGTTGGCAGGGCTCCGATCTGGCCACAGGACCTTCAGTTTCTACACTGATGGATCCAAAATGGAAGGCGGAGTTGGAGCTGCAGTCTACTGCCGGGAACTTGGTATTCGGGAATCGTATTAGCTCCCCGATTACTGCAGCATTTTCCAGGCGGAGATATTTGCGGCCAAGATGGCTGCTGATTTGGCACGTAGCTCCAGTACTAGGAACTCACACATAAACTTTTTCATCGACAGTCAGGCGGCGATCAGGGCGATATCCGCCAAATTTTCATACTCTTCTATCGTCCAGGAGTGTAGGAACTCGATAGATAGACTCTGTACCAATAGGGGGGTGCACATCTACTGGGTTCGCGGGCACCAGGGCATAGAGGGCAACGAGGAGGCGGACGAATTGGCGAAACTGATTATTTGGGCACTAGGGTCGATTTTGAGCGTTTGCCAGAGGTGATATTGCCTTCTAGGGAGAGCTGGTCAGCGCAGAGCAGATTGTATAGGGGATTTGCTATTTTCACTGATGGCTCGAAGATGAAGGGCACGAGTGCGGGGGTCAAAATTGAGGATCTGGACATCAGCAGGTCATATAGACTTCCCGATGACTGCAGTGTATTTCAGGCGGAGGTTCTGGGGGTTCTCAGTGCCGTGGAAATGGTAGGGGCTAACATTGCCAAGGGCTCGGAGGTCACTATATATGTGGACAGCTAGGCGACTCTTAGGGCCTTGATGGCCTGTTATGTGAACTCCAGGCTAGTGGATGATTGCAGGAGGGTTCTAGGAGGAATCTTAGGGAATTATGTTGTGAGGCTCTGCTGGGTACCGGGTCACTGCAACATCACCGGCAACGAAATAGCTGATAAGTTGGCAAGAATGGGCTCGAAAATGGAGGATCCTGACAGTTTTCAGGTGGTCAGACCTCCAATGGGCTTCTACTTTGGGAGAATTAGAGAATGGATTGTGAGCGGGACTAATCGGGCTTGGCGGGGCTGAACGGACTGCCGAGTATCGCACAAGCTGTGGCCGATGCTTAGTAGGTCAAATTCGGACGCGCTGCTGGGTAAGAGTAGGGCCTGCGTTAGGATCATGATAGGTATTATCACGGGCCACTGTCTGATAGGCAGAATGGCGGTGAGAATGGGGTCTGGCTTATCGGATATATGTAGGCTGTGTGAGGACCCAGAGGAGTTGGAGACAGTTTAGCACTTTTTGTGTCACTGTCCCAGGCTACAGAACAGCAGACTGAGGTGGCTAGGTAGCAGATTCCTGCACGAATTGGGAGATGACTCGGGCTGCGGGCTCGAGAATCTGACGGGATTCGTAATGGGAATGACCTGGCTGCGCGGCAGGAGGCTGGGGACTGGAAACATGTAGGGCAGTTTCCCTGTTTGCTAGGGTTGTTTTTGCTTGTGCTGTCCGATTTCTTATCTTCTACTATCTTCCTTTCCTGTGCTTTCACCATTTACTTCTCCTATTCTTTCACACTAGATTTCTTTCTCTTCTTTCCTTCTTTCTTCACTAATTTATTGGTCTCTGGGTGAAGGTGTGAAGTTTACTTTACACCAGCCTTTCTAACCTAACTATATACATACATAAAACAATTAGAAAAAATTAATAAATTTGTTTTTATGCTTACTAAAAACTTTTGTATTTTTTCAAACTCGTCCCTTCTTAATAAGCTAAAAATATTCATATAAATTCTGTATGTCCATAAAGATCTAGTGAAATGATATCAATATTAACCATATGCGTTTGGAAATGTAGTAGAAAATCGGATATTTATATGAAAACTTTAAACGTCCGTAACTCGAAAACTAAGCGTTTGCGCCAACCTTTTTCTTTTATTTGTTCTTCTTATTTTTAAAATTTTTATCACCCTACGCACTTTTTTTATTTAGAGCTGCGTCGGTAAACTAGATTTAAGCCTAAAGGAGATTCAGGAAAGTCTCGAAAGAAATAGACAAACATTGTTAGAATAGGTACAAAAAGTATTTTGAAAGTGCACTGAAGAAAAATTAAAACGAAATAAAAGCATTACTTGAAGCAATAGAAAGACGGTATGATGATAGATTTAAAAAAATAGATAATATACAAAAACTGGGCGAAAAAAATGTCCAAGTCAAAAACTTGTATGGAAATATAACTGAAGTTGAAAACAAAAACAAAGATATGTGTGATACAATCGAAAAGAACAATGTTAAAATATGCAACGAAATAAAAATTTATAAAATATGCAACGAAATAAAAATTTATAAAAGAAACAAATACAAAAATGTCATTTGCACAAACTTTAGCAAATAATGTGGTGATGCCAGATATATCGAAAAAATTCCCCTTAATTATTAAACCAAAGGAAAAACAAAGTGTAGAAAAAACAAATGCAGAATTAAACCAGAAAGTAGATCCAATAAACTTTAAAATTACAAATGCAACTATTGAAGAACGTAAAAAAATTAAAGAGGCTATACAAAGCGAAATAAGTGAAGACTATGAAATAAAAGTTTGGTACTTTTAGATAGAAATTAATATGCAAATTATTATAACTGATTTAAATTTTAAATTGCCTGATAAAGAATTAATTGAAAAACTAAAGAAACAAGATGAAACATAAAAAATAGTGAATTAGAAATAGTAAAACTCTTTGAGACAAAGATATAATAGAATATTAAATGTAAAATTGAAAGTATAGCTGGTCTAAAACTTAACGTTGCACAGTGGCGCCATTTGAGTTTTTTCGTTGCAAAAATCATATCTTTTGAGCCGAATAAGATAATTGGACAGTTTAAACAGCATATGATAGATAACTGTTCAGCCTATGAAATGAGCTTTTGGAAAGGGTACTACGCTTTGTAGGGGCCTACTTATGGGTTATCAAAGTTAAAATTAGTAGAAAAATCAATTTTATGGTAACTAAAAAAAATTATTTTTACATATATAGATTGTTTTTAATTTTTTCTTTAAGGTTTTATGTTTTAAATTATTACGCAACAAATTAAAAAAATAATAATTTTTTTATAAAATTTATTTTTTCAATTTTCTGTAAAATATTCATCACAATTCGTAAGAGAAGGTATATCTAAAAGACTAACCATTTCTAAACTATAATTATTTTGTAACTCTATTCGTGACTTCACATGCCGCAGGGAAGAAATAAGTGGATCGGAAGATGCTGCCAACATGTTGAAGAGGTCCTCATTTTGCCTTACCCTTGATGCTTTGAATATGTTCTGCAATCTATATTTTTTATAAAATTTGTTAAGAGACTCCTGTGCTTCTTCAGAAAGCTCTCCAATTGGCAAGGACTGGTACTCAATTATATCTTTGCCATGCGCCAATATTTTATGGACGGTCGGGGTCAACATCTTCTGTGGATACATTGCTGCTAAAAGAGATGCAGTTTTCGACGCATATTCTCCATATTTTGTAGAATTGACATTTTCTTTGCAGTTTAAAACATCCAAGATCGTTCCCAATCTTTTCACGATTTGATTGTCAATTCCAGTGATTCTAGTTACTGCCTCATCATTTTCAAAAAATCTCCTAGAAGTGTTTCCATCGTTTGAGTTACCGTATCCGTGCTTGGGACAGTCTACTTTTAGTCCAACTTGTTTAAAAAAAGCATCATGTATTTGCTTCTTTCTGATATTTTACTTATCCTTTATTGATGTATTTTCATCGAAGTTTTCCTCCTCTTGTGGTAGGGTATACGCCAGTTTTAGCAAGAATTCCATACACCTTATCATTTGTAGAATCGTTTAAATTACCAAAGTTCTTCTGACTCTTTTTACAAATCGGGCATGACATTGTTGAGGTTGTTCCTATCAGTTCGTTTACGACTTTTCCGTCAACCATGGTCAGGTGGAACTCGTAATTGCATTCAATATATTTTCCTTCTCCAATTTGCAGCTTTGTAGGCTTAATCTTGCTTATTTGTTCTTCAATGTCCTTCACCGTGGTCCTTATGAGTTCTGCCGATTCCCTTGCAAACTGAAACATTATTGATCGGCAATAATGCACTGTTGACGGACGTGGATTTTTCCGGTGTAGGGAAACATCAGATTTTAGCCGCAAAGGAACAACAGATGCCATAAACATATTTCCGTCCGATATTGTAGCGTCATCGGAAGATATCCTTTGCTTATAATGAAGTTCTGAATGGTTCGATTAGATTTCACCCGTTTTGCCTTAATATTTGCATATATCAGATAAAAATTATTTTTTATGATTTCGCTTCTCTCAATATTTCCGTATAAGCTATCAAGTTCTTCTAAAGCCGCTTCCGTGAAAAACTTTGGTGTGGTTGACTTTCTAAACAGTTCAAATAATTTTAAATTGTTCAACGCCATGTTTTCAGTACTTAAATTGTTTAATGGTTTCAGTAATTGTTGCGCCAACTTTCAGTCGTAGACTAATCCAGGCATTATGCTTATTTTGCAATATATAGGCCTACCTGAAGGGACCATAAGTCAATATTGTTCTTGACCATTTGCAATATATAGGCTTATGCTACCATGCCGAAAAATTTACCTGTCCCCTGCATACATATGGATTTAGGCTGAATAATGCAATTTTGATATTATGCACGTGTCCAAATAAGATTTCTGCCTACCTGTATGGACCATAAGTCAATATTTTTCTTGACCATTTGTACGCCAAAGTATTGTTTAAGTGAGGTACGTACCTGCTAATTTGAATGAGTAGTTTTTTTCAAACTATTAGATCAAACTACTGTCAGTCAAAACATATAAGGGATGGACGTCATACAATTTCTGCAACCATGTCTTTTTAACCTTTTTTACCTCTAGAAGCCAAACGGGCACGTACGGGCAGATAAAACCTTTTTAATTATGTAAAGAAATAATCAAAGAACAGGTTTTGCAAATATGGCAAATATAGAAAAATATAGATTTTTTTTATTTTCCGTCAAAGTTGAAAAATAGTGAAAAAACGGATAGTTTTTAAATAGTGATTTACCAGGAGAAACACAACGCAAACAGTTAATTTTTTTATCATTATACATTTAATAAATACGTCAATAAATACAAACAAAAAATAAGGCGATTCGTTACCTATTTTTCGTGATATTACACCTGAAATTGCAACAAATTGACCAAAAATTATGTGTTTTTTTGAAAACCGAAAGTCGGTCAACTTTGAACGGTTATATCTTCTAAACTAAACATGTGATATTATTAAGAGTGGCATATTTGAAATCGTTGAAAAGTTTACTATAACATGGGTTTATTAAAACTTCGTCGGCGCTCATGAAAATTTTGATTTTTGCAAGCTCGTTTGCTCTACGGGCGCCACTGTGCGTTGGGTAGAATAGATGCAGGGTGTTCGATGGTACAAATATAATTCAATGTTATAAATGTCAAGGATATAAGAATGAAGATGTATGCTACAAATGTCATGGAAACCATAAGAGTAAAGAATGTACTAAAGAAATAATGATGAAATGTGTCAACTGTATGAAAAAAACACCGAAAAATAAATTTAGGACTTAACGAAACAACCGCGTATGTCCAGTGTACCACAATAAGTTAAATTTAAAGAGAAGGATGGCATTATCAACCTAACAATCAAAGAAGATTCATGTAATATATACCAAGATTCAAGGCTTAATTAAAAACTTCAACCAATTAGAAATAATAGCAGAAACTGAAAAACATGAGTTCATAATACTGACCGAAAAACATCAAACTGGAGAAATAGATGAGCGTGAAATTCAAATAAAACAATACGACCATTATAGCACATTGTCAAATTCGTCTAGAACTGGTGGAGTAATAATCTATTTATATTTAAAGACCATTGGAATGTGAAAAAAGTTATAGACAGCATTAAAGACTCACAATACTGGATTACTGCGTATATGGCAAAATATAAAAGAACAGCTATTATAACAGTAATAATATATAGATCACACTTTGGTAGATCGAAATTTGCTTTTTGAATGAATGATTATCTATTTTAATTGATTTACATGCTTTTCCTAACTTCTGTTTTTTCGTACTTTTTGTCAAGAATTCTTTTTGAAGTCCAAGTACAACTAGTCTGGGCAACCTGTCCGTGAACGCCTGGGTTCAAATCTCAGCGCAGTCAAGAATGAAAAATTATCAATAAAAAAATTTTAATTAATTTCATGTTGTAAAATTCCTGTCTTCATAAAAATAATTTAATGAAAATTAAATTCAATGAACTTAAGCCTAATTAAAAATATCTAAATTTGGATAAAAAAACATTAACAGTTCAATAAAATAACCACAATACTAATTACAATTTAAAAATATTTTATATGAAAAATTTCTCAACGCAAGGTGAAGTGATAAGCCCTTATATATATATGTATGTATATGATCAAATAAATAATGCGCAAGATCAGAAAGAAATGTGGAGAAAAATGAAGTATTATTATTATTATATATTATATAGCTAGTATTAAGAAACCCTAGATATATGATAAAAAAAACTGTGACATTTAAAGAAATAGAGTAAGGACAATTTTCAAATAGCCGAAAATTTTAATAATTATTGTGTCAATAGTATTAAGGAAATTAGAAACTCTATCGATTATGTGCAATATGAAAATAAAATACCTGTGATAAATTTTAAACTAAAATTCCGTGCAATATCTTTAGAACTTAAAATTATATGTAAGAATATTAAGAAAAAACCTGACTACAATAGTGTAACAATAAATATGATTTTGAACAACTGGAACAAAACAGGCAATATTATGCTTAGTATTATAAACAAATCATCAGAAACAGGAATTTTCCCAAATAGTTGGAAAGAATCCATGATTACAGCTATTGGAAAAGTTAAAAATACAGTAAAATGTGAAGAATATCGGCCAATAAATATGCTAAAAACGTTTAAAAAAATCCTTGAAATGAGTGTAAAAAACCAACTAACGAGCATTTGAAACGGTTGATAGAGATATTTTATTGCGAAAAATGTAACTTATCGCAGGCAATTTAAAATGGCACATTCTCAAATACGACGATAAATTATTTTGGAATACCATAAGGCTCAATATGGGAACGCTTCTATTTATACTATACATTAATGATATGGAAAAAGTTTTAGTCAAATGTGAAATTGTTTTATACGCAGATGATACATTGATTTTCACTGAAGCGGCAACGGAGGAGATATGTCACGCTTATTTGCCAAATTATATGGATAACATTAGTAAATGCTTAAAAAATGCATGTATGCATGTTGGTGTTTTAAATATTAATAGGTCAGTACCCATTTTTAACTTAATTAGGATTGCGTTAGACACGTGACGCCAAGCGAACGATAATGGGCCGCCTTTTCAAACGAATATAAGTGACTAGTTATCTTTCGCTTTAGTTTGCGTTCGACTTCGTGGGCCTATTTTATTGTCTTAAAATGTATTAAGCCTACAGTACACGGAATGTAAAAAGCCACATGTACATGTAGATCTGACGTAATTTTGGCGAAGAATAAAATTGACAACGCTGTCAATAATACTACTGGTAACATCCCTACAAGAAAATGCTGATTAAAACAAATACATACAAAACCTATATACTAACACTCTTGCAACAATTTTATATTAAATTGTTGCTGTCGGCGCGTTGCCATAGTGGGGGTTTTCGTACAAATATTTTGGAAAATTTTCTCTTATACTTAATTTTGTTTCGGCATCATTTTTATATACGTGTTTGATCATCATAGTATATTTTTCAAACGTTTTAGTTTTTTTGTACTTTTTTAAAATAAATTTCTTAGAAATATTTTGAATTTATATATTATGGAATTGTGGGGACGGACGTGTTTTTTTTAACGTGTTGGCAAATTGAAATTTTTTTACAAAAAAACAGTTAAAATCATTGGAAAATACAATTATATTCAGTAATTCTTTACTGATATATTCTGTGGCCGTTGGATTCCAAAAGGGTCATGGATTTGAGTTGTGGAAAATGTAACAATTCCTGTCGGGACAAAGAAGTTCGTTGTGGCGGGTATTGTGAGAAATACTTTCATATGAAATGCACTGGCTTATCAAAATATGAGTGTGACGCGATTTTTAAACACTGTAACATAAAATATATTTGTGATGTTTGCATTAATTTCATCAAACTAACAAATGAAAATTATAAAAGTTTATTTAATCTTGTAAAAGAAAATGAAACAAAAATGTCGGAAGAAATTAACAAAACAAATAAACTGATGGAGAAAAGTGTAGAAAAGGCAAAAACGGAGATTGTAAACGAAATAAAAAAACACAAACAATTGCGGGAAGCGACACATATGCGAGCAAACTAAAATCTTCAAATAGCGTGCCCGTTATTTTGAAGCCAAAAAACAACCAAAATAGTGAGATGACAGAGAAAGAAGTGAAAGAAAAAATTAAACCCTCTGCTCTTAACTTACAAGTAAAAGGAATAACAAAGAGACATGATGGAGCAGTCGCTATAAGGTGTGAAAATGAGAGTCATAGAAATGTTTTGACAGAGGAAATAAGAGACATAATGGGAAATGAATACGAGGTGCAAGCTCCAAGGATGAGAAATCCAAAAATATTGATTGTCGGTATGAACGAAGAATTAAATAAAGATATTATAGTACAAGCAATTAAAAAACAAAATGACGTTGAATGCGGTCACCTGGAATGTGTCAAAGTGTACAAGTCCTATAAGAATCCTAAGTGTTACAATGCGATAATAGAAACTGACGGTAATGGTTATAACCAAATAATGAAAAAGAAGAAAATTAACATTGAATGGGACAGATGTCCAGTATACGAAAGTTGCGTAGCATTAAGATGCTTCAAATGTTGGGGATTTCATCATACCTCGAAGTTTTGCAAAAATGAGGAACAAATATGTGCAAAGTGTAGTGAATCAGGACACACGTATAAAGATTGCAAAAATAACCATACAAAATGCATAAATTGTGAAAAAGCAAGAGAAAGATTAAAATTAACAGACATTGATACAAATCATGATTGCAGAGATTCTAACTGCCGTGTCTTACAAAGAAAAAATAAATTAGAAACAGAAAGAGTGGCTTATTAGCAGCCAAAGTTCATAAGAGGGCTATATTTAAATGTGGCTGGATTATGCTCAAACTTTAATGAACTGGAAGCTTTGTGCAGTGAAGAAAACTTTGACTTTATATGTTTAACAGAAACGCATCTAACGGAAAATATTGCTGACAGTGAAATTTCTTTAAGAAAGTATAACATTATTCGATGTGACAGTATATCTAGACATACTGGAGGGGTATGTTCCTATGTAAATGTTAAATGGCAATATAAAATAATATCTTGTCTGTCAATAGAAAAAAGAATATGGTGGCTTAAGATTGAAATTCGGTGCGAAAGTGAAAAATATGGACTAGTTGGAGTTTATCGATCACCGCACAGGCAAACATCTCCTGAGGAACATTTCATAAATTTTTTTGAATCAGAGATGGAAAATATTGCTGGCAATGAAAGTGTTTTAATAACTGGAGACGTCAATATTGATTGGCTGAAAACAAATATTCATAAAAAGAGGTTGGAAGAAATCATAAGTGACAATTATTTAAAACAAATTGTAAACTAGCCAACAAGGATAACAAATAACACATCAACTCTAATTGATTACGCAGTGACAAATATTGAAAACATGGTTGCGAAAACAAATGCTGTAATGAAAATAAGTGATCATGAGTCAATAGAATTATTAATTCCATTAAAAACTGAAAAAAGTCCTTGAGCCAAACATATAAAAAAACATTGCACTTTAATAACAATAAATTTCGAAACAACCTTTTATGTAGCGACATAAGTAAACTACCCGAATTTGCTTCTGCTAGCCACTTGGCTAACATACTAGTAAATACTGTAAACAATTCCTTAAAACCTATGATAGTTAATAAATATATACAAATCACAAATATGACAAAACAATGGTTCAACAACAATTTAAAAGAAATGAAGAAAATGAAAATACATTTGCACAACTTAGCCGTTTGGTACGACAACGAATATCATTGGGAAAACTATAGAGTGTTCAGAAATGAATACACATTGGAACTGGAAAAAGCTAAGGGAAATTTCGTAAATAATAAAGTAAATGAATGTTTCAATCAAAAAGATATGTGGAGAACAATAAAAGAATTAGTGCTAAAAAAAGATGAAACACAGTTACAAGAAATTATTATAAATGGCAAAACGATATCGAGCGAGTTGGAAATTGCAGAGGAGTTAAACAAATTTTTTGTGACTAGTGTAATGAAAATCGCAAATAGCATTCCATTTGTAAAATACGAGAACATAATTGATGAAAACCCGCAATACAATTTTAAATTTGAAATACCAAGTATGTATAAATTAAAAGAAACTATGAAAAATATGAACAACAAAAAAGACCATAATTTCCTAACGAATAAAATGCTTCTGGATAATTTTGACATAATCACTTTTACACCGGGTAATAGCAGAATCTTTTCAGACAGGGACCTTCCTGGACAGTTTAAAAGAATCATGCGTTGTTCCTATACAAAAAGTTAAAAATACTAAGAATCCTCATGAAATAAGACCCGTAAATATGTTATCCACCATAAGTAAAATAATGGAAAAAATAGTGCAATACCAACTAGATAAATACTTTGAAGAAAATAAGTTGTTATGCGAAACACAATCGGGATTTAGGAAGAATCATAGTTGTGAATCCTTATTAAATCTGGTAGTATCGCAGTGGAAAATTGAAATATCAAGAAAAAATTGGCTCATCGCCGTTTTTATAGACTTCAAGAGAGCTTTCGAAACAGTTAACAGAGACATTTTAATTCAAAAACTAGGAAAGTACGGTGTAAAAGACACTGAATTAGAATGGTTCAAAAGCTACTTGAGCAACAGAACTCAGAAAACAAAGTGCGGAAATTATATATCAACATCAATAAACGTCGACATAGGAGTGCCACAAGGTGCAGTGCTGGGAACGTTACTGTTTTTAATTTACATAAATGACTTGCAAAAAATATTTAAAAAAATCAAAAGTATGCATGTTTGCTGATGACGCCCTTGTATATTGTTGCGGAAGGGATGCTGACGAATGTATTCAAAACTTAAATGAAGAAATGAAAGATATTGTAAAATATCTAAAAATGAATAAACTTAAAATCAACACTAGTAAAACGAAAAGTATGATATTAAACGGAAATACTACGGAAAATATTTACATCGAGGAAGATTCAATAGAAATCGTGAAGGAAATTAAATATTTGGGGATTCTCTTAGACAACAAACTAAAATTTGATTTGCCCTTCGAATATATTTGCAAAAAAATATCTAAGAAAATTGGATTTTTAAGGAGAATCCGTTACAAATTATCAACTACAACAGCCATAAACATCTACAACACCACGATCAAACCTCATTTCGAGTACTGCTCAACGTTATTATTTCTGGGAAGCCAAACTATGAAGGAAAGACTTCAAAAACTTCAAAATAAAGGAATGCGTTGTATTCTTCGGTGCCATCCACGGACTCATATTAGAGAAATGCTAACAAGAATGCAGTGGCTTTCTGTAAATCAGCGACTAGTGATGAATGCTTTACTTTTTATTTTCAAAATCAGAAATAGATTATTGCCGGAATACATGCAAAGATATTTAGTTTACGTATCTGAGGTTCAACCCTATTATTTGCGCAATGGAAATAATTTCAGATTAAATTTCAGTTCAACCAATTTCTGTCAAAATTTGTTATTTTACAAGGGTCTTAAACTATTTAATGAAATGCCAGAAAATTTAAAATGTGAAAACAATTTTTTTATATTTAAACGTAACATTTTTCATATGTCAAACAAAAGTTTTAATGTTTTTGAAATCCATTATAATAATGTTATAAAATTGTACAAATAATAGCATGTATGCTAAATAAATATACAAAAAAAAAAAAAAAAAAAAAAAAAAAAAAAAATAAAAAATATTACGCAATGGCAACGCTGATTTATACAGACGAAAAATTAATAAGTATGAGAAAGACAACTGCATGTTAAATTGCATAGTGCAGGGTTGCATATTTGGCCTTTTAACAAGTAAATGTCATTTTATTATTGTGAATCCCCGCGTACTGAAATAAAATTGTCAAATTGAAAATTTTTTATTCGTGGTGACAAATGTAAACAGTGAAAGTGCCTTATAAGAAAAATTAAAAAAAACTTTAATAAAAATCAAAATATAAAAACATTGAAAAAAGACAAAAAACTTAATAAACAAACAAATTGAAAAAAAAAACAAATAAAAGAAATAAAGAATTAAAGAAATAACACGGTACATGTACCATGAGAAATAACAAAACCAAAAAAAAAAAATTATTAAAAACTTGAAAAAACAACATTAAAACAAAAAAAAAAACTTTATAAAACATATTAAAAAAACATTAACAATGAAGAATACATCTTCAAATTTGTATTTTGAGTCCGAAATATAAAAATTTAATGAGTGATGTTAGTGAAAGTTTTTTTTTTTTTTTTCAGTATTTATTTATTGAATCTTCATATATTAAATATGAACTAACAATAATTAATCAAATCTTATCCTAATATTTGCTTTATGTCCTGCCAGTGCCAAACAAAAAAGATTTCGTCATCACGGTATCTGTTCACATATGTAGGTGTTTATCGCTCATCTGATTGGGTGAGTGCTGCAGTGTCTCTTCTTCTTAAGCGAGTGTGGCCGCCATAATTTAAAATATTACTAGCTAATGGATTTGGGTGCAGTTCCAGCCTTTTTAAATATTTTACTGCATATTTCGTTATCATAGTTTTTACTAATGGCACATTGAGATCCTTGTGGATATTTGAGTTTTTGACGTACCAGGGGGCGGCTGTGATTATTCGAAGAAGTTTGTTTTGGCGCCTTTGAATTTTTTCGATGTTAGAAGCCGAGGCAGTGCCCCATAACTGAATACCGTAGCACCAAATTGGCTTTAAGATAGAGTTGTAGAGTAGAAGTTTGCAATCGAGACTAAGAACAGAATTTCTTCCAATAAGCCAATTAATTTGGATTGCTTTTAGTTTCATTTGAGTTAATTTAGCTTCT
Organism: Pollenia amentaria; assembly: GCA_943735925.1. Taxonomy (NCBI): domain Eukaryota; kingdom Metazoa; phylum Arthropoda; class Insecta; order Diptera; family Polleniidae; genus Pollenia; species Pollenia amentaria. Next base: position 121,006,806 of record OX031006.1, on the reverse strand, counting down.
ATATGCAATTTCCACGTTAAACGCCGATCTAGATGTATACCGAGGTATTTTACATGCGAGTGTTGGGGTATTATTTGATTATTTATTTTAATAGGGGGGCATGTTTCCCGACGCAATGTGAATGTAATATGTGCGCATTTTTGCTCATTGATCTTTATCCTCCATTTTTTTAACCACCTTTCTAGTTCAAATATATGATCCTGTAGGTAACGAGATGCTTCATGACAGTTTGCGTGTACGCTTAGAAAAGCTGTGTCGTCCGCAAATGTTGAGGTATGGGTGTAGCTGTTTGTTGGCAAGTCCGAAGTATAAATTAAGTATAATAGAGGGCCCAGGATGCTGCCTTGTGGGACTCCAGCGTTAATTGGCTGTGGAGAACTTAAAAATTCGCCTTCTTTAATAATAAATTGACGACCGACTAAGTAGCTTTCTAACAGCTTGTGTATATTTGCTGGTAAGTTTTGCTGCAATTTCAGTAGTAAACCTTCATGCCAGACTTTATCAAAAGCTTGAGACACATCGATGAAGAGTGCTGAGCAATATTTTTTTTCTTCAAAGGCTTTTCTTATGACATTTACTATTCGATGAGTTTGTTCAATTGTGCTGTGTTTCCTTCTAAAACCGAATTGATGATTGGGAATACATCTGTTATCATTTAAAATCGGCGTTAATTTAGACACTAGAAGTTTCTCAAAAAGCTTTGATATATTAGACAATAAGCTTATAGGTCTATATGAATCAACTTTTGTGGGATCCTTTCCTGGTTTAGGTATCATGGTAACTAAGGATACTTTCCACTCTTGTGGGTAGTATTCAAGGCGTAAAATAGCATTAAAAATTAGTAGAATAATTTTCTTTGCTATGCTGGGTAGCTCCAAAAGCATTTTGTTACTGATCTTATCAAAACCAGGGGCTTTCTTGGGGTTTAAATCATGAATAGCCTTCTCGATTTCTCTTACTTCAAATCTTAGTGGAACAGCTGATCTAACAGCAACAGGTGGTAACTCGACCGCAGTATCGAAAGATGTATGAGGGGTAAATACGGTTTTCAAATGATTAACGAAAATATTTCCTTTTTCTATGTCATTTCGTGCCCAACTTCCATTTAAGTTTCTTAATGGCGGTTTAGTGATAACTGGTCTTTTAAGATTTCTAGCTGCACGCCATAATGAGTAATCAGATTGAGGAGTTGCATCAAGTTCCTTAAGATATTTTTCCAGAGAAGCCGTTTTTTGAGACTGCAGTAAGTTTCTTAGCCTTTTTGTGCACTCTTTTAGTAAATTTTTAAGTTGAGGGGATCTGTGCAATTGCCACTCTCTTCGAACTCTCCTTTTTTCAGTCAAGAGACGCTCGACATCAGTAGAATATATTTTACTATTTTTGATATTTTTGCGGGCTATGCTAGAATGTTGAACAGCTAGTTTGAGATAATTGTAAAAATTTACAATAGAAAGATTCACATTCTCCGGTGTTCTAAGCGGAATATTTTCAGTGCAGTGGGTACCGAGATATTTTTTATATTTTAACCAATTTATTTGTGTTGCTGACGTCACTAAGTAACCAGACGGAGATACAATTCTATAAGGGTTTGATATGGTAAGAATTGTAGGTGTGTGATCAGAAGATAATTCTAAAGAAGCTTCAACGTGAATCGTTTCTGCGGGGATGTTTTTAACCACGCCAAAATCGATGACATCTGGAATTTTTTGCTGATCAGTGTTAGTGAAAGTGTTGAAAAGAATTTACCGAAGGTAAGGGAAGTTATAGTTTCTGATGCAGTGGAGAACTTGACGCTGTTCAATAAGATTTTAAGAGGTATGTAAAAATTTTGAACTACCAATGAATTAATTAAAATGTAAGCACTTTTTTTTACTTTATAAATTTCAGATGTCTTTCCCAAGAATTTGAGAGGGTCCTCGGATTTAAGAAAGGCTTTGGACAAAAGCAACCACAGGCAAAACAATGTATTTTTAGAAAAATTAAGAAAAAAAATAATTAATTTTTTGAAAATAATTAATGTTATTTTGCACAAAATTTTCAAAATATATATTTAAAAAAATTAAAATCAATATTTCTTTGGAAATTATGTACTAGCCACATATGGCTGGTTTATACATCAGGACTGATTAGTCAGCTCTGACGATATTTACATCAGCTCTGATTAGTCAGCTCTGACGATATTTACGCCAGCTCTGATTAATCAGCTCTGACGATATTTACATCATCTCTGATTAATCAGCTCTGACGATATTTACATCAGCTCTGATTAATCAGCTCTGACGATATTTACATCAGTACTGATTAGTAAAATACTGTGGAGTGAGCAGTTCAGATATATAATTTACTAGTTCACGAAGTTCACAAGTATGAGAGGGAAACAAAATCACACGTACACGAATTTGTACATCAGTTTTTTCATATTGCCCTTAATAAAATGATAGAAACTTCTGATGTATAAACCCATCAGCAATGAACATCAGATGATGCATCAAATGACCGTCATCGTTCTTGTAGGGACCCTGCAGATATCGAGACTATTCCATACATGCGTGTAAAGAGTAGTCCATAAAGGAGTAGGAGTACTCCAAAACTACTCCAATTATATGGTAAAAAGGTGGTCTATTTAACATTACGATGTCCTAGGAGTGGACCATATAACCCACCGAAGTAGTCCCTAAACTACTCCATGGAGTACTCAAGTGGGTTAGTTTCAAAAGTACTCCATGTTACTACTTTTTAATCGCCTTTTATGGCGTGCACTGTAATCCATTATTGCTATTATTATATATATTTACTTGGTATTTTTAATTTTTTTTATTTATTTTTCACAAATCTTAAAAAACTTTCCTGTTTCACTTTTAAATAAACAATTAATAATGGACAACATCAGGGCTACCAATGTGTAATATTGCAAACTAAAGCAGTTGTTGGCAGCACTGCATGTTAATTTGTCTAATATGGTCCATGCTACAGTACATTGGACCATGTTGTAAGTAGTCCATTTAAGCCACAATGGACCACGTAGTCCAATATTATCTGCAGGGGATGCCGTATACTAGAAATTCACATACACATGTAGATTTCATCCATACACGCATGTAAAATGTATCCATTTACATGTGTATACATGTGCTATCTTTGCAAATGTGCCACCTTCGGCCACATGCGACACATTTAAATTTTGGGACAAAATTACATTCCGGGTACTATCAAAATTTCGTTGCATGTTATCACTGCGTATCATTCAAAAACTGTAACCGAAGTGCTTAACATTCTCGTGACGTCAGAGTCGCATGCGCATGTGGGGTTTTACATGCCGTGTACTATAGGCTTTAATTTTCTTATTTCAACTTATTCCCTATCATTCATATCATTACATCTTCAGATTTATATTGCAAGACTCTTCTTTCTACCCGAAGGTCGTGTTCACTGCTTCACTGGTCGTAATCGTCTTCACTGCTTTCTTCAAAAATTCTATTGTATCCATGCGACTATTTTATTTTCTTCGTTGGTATATTTTACATAAATTTCACTTGTAAAATAATATAACTCTCAAAAATTTGAAATGTTTTTTAACCAACAGTTGACACAATATCAAGTCTGAAATTTTTAAAACAGTGATGTTAAAAAGGTTTGCGGAAAGCTTATAGCGCAGGAATGAATAATTGCAATTTGCATATCGGTCGATATTTATTTCCGTTGAACTTTCTTTTCCGTGCGGAAAAATAATACCACCCAATCGGTCATGGTCTGAAAATCGAAATCACGTGAAATTGAAATCGATCGAAGATTTTCAATTGAATTTTTTAAACATTAACGTAGCGATGCCTGATTTCAAAATTTGTTTGGGTAGAGGAAAGTGGTCCTGCAAGTACGAGATACAGAAAAGGAAATATTTTTATGAACTTTAAACATGGGAGAGGTTCCAAAAGTGGTTCGATTTAAATTTCACGTTATTAGGATTTCCAGATCATACCCGAATATATTATGAAAGTAGACGTACTATAGAATATAAAAAAAGGTTCCGTGCAAAAAATCTTCGGCCGTTTTTCAGAAATTTGGTTTCCTTAAAATTGTTCAGTAAAAACTGTAATTTATTTTGTTCAGGGTTAAAAGGCAACGTCAAGGAAAAACGCAAATGATTATGAAAGTAGACCTACTATAGAATATAAAAAGCTTTCCGTGCAAAAAAATTTCCGGCCAAGTTTTCCAGAAATCTGGTTTCAACAAAATTAAATAATTTTAAACTGCAAAATCATGCTGACTTTTACAGAAGCAATTTTTTGTTTGCTTTTTACATGACACGTATAAATTTTGAAGTGGGAAATTTGACAAGTACAAATACATATCGCGTAAAAGTGACTAGTACGCTTATTAAACTCTATTTATATTAATTATTTATATGTTTACATATATACATATATGTACGTAATCAACCAAACTTTAATTTTTATGTGTTCACGTTAATTTGACGCTTAGTATATTTTGAAAACTTACGGTAATATGTTCATGTTCATGCCACAAATGCCAAAGGACCCACCACCACATGGCAGCACCAACAAGTTCAGCACCAAATCGAGTTTGTTTTGAATGCGGCGGAGGAGCAACTCGATAAGAAACTCTAGAATTTAAAGCTTAAATTTAATTAGTCCCAATTTTCATTATACGATTTTTGTCATTGCGGTTCTTACCACAATGGCAAGGGGAGAGAGCCACAGAGCAATTAAAAAATCGTAAAATATAAACATAACATACTTCAAAGAAGAAACGACAATAATCCCAATGACATAAATCGCATAAAATAAAAGGGCACTTACAAGCATATGTAAATGCGCATTACGCAATACTTTTTACTTACACATGACTATTTCTAATCTGCACAACAAATTTATTCCTCACAGGTACCTTTTGCAAAAATGGTTTATACAGTACAGCAATTTTCGATAACATTTTCAAATATATATCAGAATTAAATATTTAGAAGACAATTGAATTAGGAGTTCCAAGTCTAATGGCTTAAAGCCTTAGCATTAGCCGCCGCCAAAAGTGCCGGCAGCTATCGAATTACATGGAGTTTACACGCAGTACTAACCAAACATTATTTTGTTTGCTCAAAAGCAAGACGTTGGAGAATTAGCGATGCATAATTGTAGATGTTTTTCCTTGTACGGAAAACATATAGCAAGAAACCCAATATAAATAGCAACAATAACAATCAAAATGACGTTTATTTATGTGGCAATACTGCAGAGATGATAGACATAATTGTGAAAACAATTGTTTTAACAACGCTGCTTACTTGGAGGCCACATGATCACTCTCATTTTTTCACTAACACACTCACATATTTTAAATTGATCACGAGATTGCTCTCAATTTTAACTATCCATTTGTTTGGCAATTTTACGCTCAATTTAACAGCTGATTAGAAGTTTAGTGAGCAAATTTTTCGATTGTCAGTATAAATTGTTTTCTTGATGACATCTTGAAAGTAAATTCCTTAAAAATTGCGTGCAGCCTACGTCACAGTTTTCAATTTATGTAAATATTGACATACAGTATATGTAAAAGACTATCAACAAAAAGTTGATCGTGTGGCCGCAGTGTTAAACAAGAGCAAAACATCGGCACAAGCAGTCTTCACTATCCTATATTGTTTGTTGTTTAACCATAGCGATGGCTAATGAAGACGGCATGTTACATATGCCAGTACTGGCAAGACATGCAAACGTTTTCATAAATACATGCGCAAGGTGAAATTACCAGAAGGTGGAAGCACTAGGATTTGTTGTACAACAATACAACAAAAACAAGCAAATTTGTATGTGTAAAAAAGTCCATTGTGTCTAAAATATGGATTTTCAACACACCAAAATATTTTTGTTATTATCATTATTGCTTTGCATTTGTAATTTAAAACACAAGTTGCTCTTTGCAACAAATCAAAAAGAATTTTTACAACACAATACTATTTTAATAAGCTATATATTTTACACTTTTTGCACAATTTTTTTTTTGAAAGTTTTACCTTCTGGGCCCTGTTTCTCAAAACTACAAGTTACAATTCTATAAGAAAAATACGTTAAAAAATTCAACAATTTTAAAATTTTTTTTTTTGTTTTAAATGTATTAAGCTTGTATATTTTTATTTTGTAGTTTTGAGAAACAGGGCCGAGAAAGTAACATTTACAAACTATTGGTAATTCAACTAACAAGTTCTTCTATGCGAAAACACACTTTTATTATAAAATACGTCCTTATTAAGTTATATTTTAACTGCATTCCACTATTTTATATATAATACTGAAAATATTGTTTTCTTCTTGATCTCACAATTATTTTTTAAGGAAAATTAACACACAGCAATTTTGTCATTAACCAAGAATAGACATCATTTTGACATAATAAATTTTCACCATGGATTGAGCAAAAAATAATATATGACGTATTGCTGCCACCTTCTAGTAACTTCAGCATGTACATGCACACTTTTGCAACTGTCTTGTCTACTGTCTAGCATGGTGAAATAATACTGGTGGCAGCGCTACAAGATTACAACAAAAATGAAAATTTGTCCCAGCTAAGTCGCAATTTACACTATGGACATTTTTTGCCGGATAGACGAAGTTTGTTGGCTCTCTGGCCAACATGATAAAATTAATACATTTTTAGTTAATTATTATTTTATTATGGTCCATTACTTTCTCATTTTTAATTAAAATTATCAAAAACCTTAATAAAATATACTAATCACAACTCAAAACGTGGCCTTTATGTAAACATAAGCTAAACTTTGACATTACATTGGACAAAAAATGCAAGAGCAAAAAATCATCATCTGGCGTAGTAATGCCACCTATATATTTTCCCATGTTGTCTAGCAAATTTTGCAGACAGAAGAAATTTAAATTTTAATTTAAAACGCCCGGGAGACTATCAAATAAATACATCAATCACATAGTTGTGTGCGTGCAGTCGTTCTTTTTCGGGTACACATACGCGTTGTCGGCAATGCTTGATGAAAATCAAAAAGTTTTGATTTTTTTATTTGATGGCTGATTATTTGATAGTCTCCTGTTGTGATTGACAAAAAAAAAATTATTTTCTTTGTGTTTGTTGTCATGAAAAATATAAATATTTTGGTTTTTTACAAGAAACAATTGTTGATTGCCGTGTTTATTTGTACGTCTCCGAAAAAGCCTCAAATAAACGACACTAACACATATGCACTGATTGACGGGTTTATTTGAAAGTCTCCAGAGCCCTTAAAGTTTTTTTTACAAAAGAAAGAAAAAATCAAAAAGCAAAAAAAATTTTATGTTTTAAGATAGATTTACACAATTGAAATTTTCTTCAAAATTGCTCTTCAAAATGCTTCAAACTCGTGTAAACAGCAACATTTCTTCAAAATTTATTAATCGTGTAAATGGAGCTTTAGTTAAGGGTTATCTACATATGTTCACACAATATAGTAGTTTTTAACTATTTTTTTATGTTTAGTTCATAAAAAACACGTTTGAAGAAAATTACACTGCAACAGTCACGTTTAAAACCTTTATCAAATTGAATATCTTAATTGACGCCTTCGTCGCGAGGACAGTTAAGAAATGTTCACGTTATGTGTATTTGTCGTGTGGACAGTCACTTTTCTACACACATGTAATTTGGTTTATAATTTTCATTTTCAAATGTTGGTATGTAATGTACATTTGACATACCTATCAAGAAAAACAATCTTAAAACAGCTGAGTGGTTATATCTACAAAAATTAGTAATTATTTGTGTATATTTTTATTATTTGCTTACTATTATTATTTATATTTGATAAATAGAACTCGTTCCAAGTCAAAAACATGTGAAAACGTGATAATCCACTTGACAAATACTGTCATGCCAGTACTGTCAAATTTAAGCGCTGTGCTAGCAACCATGTTTGCTTTGTCCCAATTTACAATGTTGAAATTGAAAGGCAGACATTTTTCTTATTCTCTTTTGAACTTACCTAAACCTTTTACAATCGCGAAATTAATAGACAGACAGAAATTATTCGTTTCTTTTTTTCGTTCTTTTTCGCTGTTGACGGAGACGAACATTTAACAGGCAATAATATATAAAATTACATTGGTGTGAGAAAAATGATATGAAGCAACAACATGAAAATTGCGAACAGTAAAAGAGAAACACGAAAAATGTCTAGTACAGATAGTCATGTACTACACACTCTACCTCTACAACCCCTCGCCAACAAACTTCGTCTGTCTGCCTTCCACTTGCCACATTGTAAAAGGGGACTTTGCAATGTACTTTTCTATCTACAACCACACAACCAATAAATAAGCAAAGCACGTATTCGCCACATACAAGAACATGAACAAATTAATAACGTTGCCCTGCCGGCGTTATATTCATGTCCTGATCAAATCACTAGCTCATGAAAACATGGTGTAAACATTTGTCTTAGCAGCTATATTCACCATGATGTTTGCCTCACAATGTCATTTTCTGTCTATAACCAAATGCACTGTAACGATTAAAAGAGTTGGTGTTTAAAATTGGAAGGTACATCTAGTGCAATCGTTGGCTTTATTATTTTGATTGTTCTAGTTAGAAATTTATTCTAATTTATGTACTAACAATGAGAATAATTCTTAACCTACTCGTTTGTGTAAATTAAACTAAAGTATGGAAAAATTAGTGTACAATTATTATACTTGAAATCTATAAAAATGTTCCATACATTTTGGCGTAGAACTTTATGAGTGGCTATTTAAAGTGTGAGAGACTTGAGGCCCAACTAAAATGTGCTTAACCAAACTTAAGCTAGTGTCAAAATTCAACGAAAAGCATGTCAAATGCTTATGTAAATTACTGAAGACTTTTAGGTGGCTATATTGTACTTATTGAGCTTAAAGACTTTCTACACTTAGTTGCAAACATTTGTACTTTTGGAAAACTATTTTCGTTTTTATTTCTTTAAAATGTAATATTTTTGACGAAATGTCATTTAATTTGTAAAAGTTATAAATATATTACCATAAACAAGTAAATCTATGTTTATCTTTTATTAATTTTTAAAGTAAACGAAAACTAAAATAAAAAAGTACTAAAAAAAGCAACTGCGGTTGCATCTTTTAATTGTAAACAATTATATGTATCTATTATGTGTCATTTGCTTAAGGAAGAGCGAAATTGAGGCCCAACTTTCTACACTTAGTTGCAAACATTTGTACTTTTAGAAAACTATTTTCGTTTTTATTTCTTTAAAATGTAATATTTTTGACGAAATGTAATTTAATTTGTAAAAGTTATAAATATATTACCATAAACAAGTAAATCTATGTTTATCTTTTATTAATTTTTAAAGTAAACGAAAACTAAAATAAAAAAGTACTAAAAAAAGCAACTGCGGTTGCATCTTTTAATTGTAAACAATTATATGTATCTATTATGTGTCATTTGCTTAAGGAAGAGCGAAATTGACCGCACTTTCCTAAAGCAAATGACACTTGACGAAACTTAACGAAAAGTGTCTTAAGTACATTATAGTTGTATACATTTGATTATGTGTATTCGCACATTTGCTTAAGGTTCATTAAGCACATTATAGTTAGGCCTTTGACCGCACTTTCCTAAAGCAAATGACACTTGACGAAACTTAACGAAAAGTGTCTTAAGTACATTATAGTTGTATACATTTGATTATGTGTATTCGCACATTTGCTTAAGGTTCATTAAGCACATTATAGTTAGGCCTTTGACCGCACTTTCCTAAAGCAAATGACACTTGACGAAACTTAACGAAAAGTGTCTTAAGTACATTATAGTTGTATACATTTGATTATGTGTATTCGCACATTTGCTTAAGGTTCATTAAGCACATTATAGTTAGGCCTTTGAAATGCTCACGACAATACTTTGCTACAAACTGCCGACATTGAGCTTGCCTTTGAGTCAAACATAGTTTGGTGGTGCGCCGGCTAAGTGACATACATATGAGCAAATACTATATATTTATAAAGATATTGTACTGCCATACAAAGTTCATACATTTTTCTGTCTATATTAATTTTTCTGGTGGATTTAACCGCTAAATCCACTTGTGAGAGTAAATTATAGTCTTTGTTTTTACTCTCAGAGAACTTTTTATTCTCATCTATCAGCGTATATGTGCGTGCATGCGTGTGTGTATTAGGGAGACCAATCGGGACTGATTTTGGAAAATCCCGATCCTGATATCCCGGGTTAGGGATCAATGTGTTTCTTTAAGATACGACTTTTTTTTTTTAAATAAACAACACTTTTAGAATATTCAAAAGATTTTATATACATAACATAAATTAAAAAAAAAAGAAAACAACAAAAGAAATTAGTTTATACATATGTTTATAACACTGGCCTCACACATGATCAAACTGATCAGATTCTGAAAAAACCTAAAAAATATACGTATCTCTTAGTTTTTCTAGATCAATTCGTTTCGGTTTTTTACAGCAATTAAATTTTTAATGTGAATTTAATTGTGACGACATTAATACACGGTAAAGTCCCTCATCGAGATCGATAGCGGAGTTAAAAACTGTAACACTATGTCGACTGCAGTGCAGTACACCTCCATTTGTATAAAACAAAATGTTTAAAAATGTTTCTTAAAACAGATTTCGAGTTTAAATAATTTTTTTATGAATACGTCAGATAGTGTTTATTTGTAAAAAAAATTATTTTATTTGCCGTGTGTTTTTTAAGCAAATTTTTTATTATTATTGGACCGGAAGAAATATGAGCTATTTCATAAGTATAACGACTTAATTGTTATAATTATATCAACATTTATTCTTTAGTTTCTTAATGTACTTTAATTGGATCGTGAATAATTTTTATTTTTTGCTTGATATATAATAATTATTTACTGATTTCTATATTTTGCCTAAAAATAATTATTTTTATTTTGGGACTATGTCTGAAGCCAAAACTGAACTTGCTAAACTGTGGTGTTATGGGATTTAATTCAGCCATGTGGTGTACACGACTCAAATGATATTTCAAAGTCCCTATAACCCTCGGTTATTGCTAGCTGTAGGGGTTCCAGCCAATAAATTAGGCGTTCGAAAGAACTGCCAAAATCTTTTGAGACAAAAATAATACTAGGCCAGCTTGTGCCGATTTGGTTGTAAGTTTTAGTCTAATTTATTCAAGTCAATGTAAAGGTTTATATACAGCTTATGAGAATACAGTTTAGTTTCTCTAACTTATTCTAGCTTATCATAATTATATATTTTACTCTTTCGGTACCATGTAGATACCTAATGTTAATCAATATAGTTGCATGTTAACCAATCACAATGAGTCTTTCATTATGTTCACTCAATATTAAGTAAGTCACTCAATGTCTGGTTAACATGCCTTCAACTACAAGTGATGTAAATTGATATTTGTTTTGTTGACACTTGTAGTTACAATTATGCAGTGTGCCTGCGTTATCGACTAAATGTGGTACGCTATATGTATGTGCACACTACACCCTCACTCTTAAGAGAGAAATTATGGGAGGAATTTTTCTTTCTATCTACATGATATCGTTACAAAATTTCTTAAATTTATTGACAAATTATAATTGTTATATTGGTTTCAATTTTTAGTATTATGTAGTTGTAATAGTTTTTGTTATTTAATAGGATATGGTTTTAAATTATTGTTATGTATTTCCTTATATGTACCGTTATAATCTATTGTGGTGTTTACACCATTTCTTTCTATGATCCTATATGGTCCTTTGTATGGACTTTGATGTTTTTTCCTATTTTCTACTTTTATTAAAATTAATTCTCCTACTTTTAAATTAAATTTAGTGTGATATCTGTCATTACTAATTCTTTTTTCTTTACTCTTAATTATTAGTTCTCTTGCCTTACTTAAGGCGAATTGTAGTCTCTTTTTTAGTTCTTGGACATAATCATCGTAATTGTAAAATGCTCGTACGTTTTCTATTTTATCTGATGGTAAACATGGTAGTTTACCGTAAACCAATTCAAACGGTGAGTAGCCTGTGGCCACATGTGGTGCCGTATTGTAGGCAAAAGTGAAATATGGAATCCATTTGTCCCATTCATGGTCATTTGCTGTAGTTAACAAAAACTCGTTCAAAACTCTATGGTTTCTTTCTATGGAACCTACTGTCTCGTGGTGATAAGGGGTTGAGAAAATCTGTTTGATTTTCAAAATTGAGCAAACATTTTTCATGGTTTCGTTTACAAATTCTGTTCCTCTGTCGGACTTAAGTACCTTAAAGTGACCATATTTTAATATTAGTTGTTCAACCAATGTTTTTGCTGTTGTATGTGCATCTTTTGTTGGCATGGGGTGTGCCACAACAAATTTAGTCAACTCACATTGCATTGTCAAGATGTACCGGTACTCGTTTGAAATACGAAGAGGTCCTACAGTATCAATTGAAATTGTCTCAAAACTATTGTTGGTGTGTCTGTTAATGTAAGTGGTTCTTTTATGTGTTTTGTTTGTTTGTTTTTGGCACAAATGTCGCAATATGACACAAATTTCTTTACCATTTTGTTCATGTTATTCCAAATATACCGCTGTTTTAGTTTAATGACTGTTTTTCTAATTCCTAAGTGGCCTGCGTGTGTGGCATTGTGGAATTCGTCAATTAGTTTATATTTTATAATGTCGTCTGTTATTCTTTTGGGGGCGTTATATATTAGTATTTTTAGTTGAGGATTTTTGTTTTTTAATTTTATTTTTGCATATGCTTCTTTTAATTCTTCTTTACTATAGTTTTCAAATATTTTATCTTCACTCTTGAGTGCTAATTCCTTAATATTTTCTTTATTCATTTTTGATATCAGTTTCTTCAGTATCGAATCTAGTTTCGCTGATTTATCACTGTAAATTGCTAGCTTTATATTTTCATTTTTCATGGTTTGGGTACGTAATTTCTTCCTGGCCGAAACTGGTTTCGTAGAATTATCATTACGTCCTATGTGCACTATATTATCTTCAATAAATATATCCTTTTCTTCAATTTCTTCTATAATATTGAATTGTAATTTCTTTATATTTTTGACGTCAATCATGGATACGCATTCCCATATTTGAAGTTGATCAGACTCCTGAGATGTGCTTTTTCCATACTTTTCTTTTTCATGCATGTTTTGTTCTTATTTTGCTCATTCTTATCTTCATTTCTTTGTTTATTTATTATATTTTCCTCATTTTGTTTATTCATTGCCCTGGTTATTACTAGTGTTTTTCTTTCCGTTTCGACATTGTCCTTTGGTATCATGGTTTTTAGTATCTCTGAGTTGATTTCTATTCTCGAGAGCGCGTCAGCGTTTGTATTCATTTGTCCTTTCTTATAGATGATTGTAAAATCATAGTCGCTTAGGTCCAATCTAATCCTGGTCATTTTTGACGAAGGGTTTTTGTGCGAAAATAGGGAGATTAAAGGTCTATGGTCAGTTACTACTATGAACTTTCTACCGTATAGGTATGGTCTAAAAAAATTAATACCCCAGTGTATTGCTAAAAGTTCTTTTTCAACTACAGGTTTATTTAAATCATGTTTTTGTAACGATTTACTTGCATATGAGATAGGTAAATCTTGGCCTATTTCTCCTTGGGATAATACAGCGCCTAACGCAAAGTTTGAAGCGTCAGTTGTTAAAATAAAGGGTTTATTAAAATCAGGGTATTGTAATATTGGTGGGTTCATAAGTTTGTTCCTCAGTTCTTCAAAAGCATGTTGGCATTGTTCTGTCCATTTAAAAACTGCTGATTTCTTTAATAGTGCGTTTAGATGTTTTGCTATGTCGGCAAAATTTGGTATGAATTTCCTGTAGTAATTGCAAAATGCAACGAATCGTCTTACTTCGTCTGCATTTGTTGGTGTTGGATAGTCTTTAATTACTTTGTATTTAGATGGGTCAGTTTTTACACCATTTTTTGTTATTAAGTGTCCAAGATAGACTACTTCTGGTCTTAGGAAGCAACATTTTTTAGGGTTAAGCTTTAAATTATATTTTTGCAATCTGTCTAAGACTCTTATTAAGTTCTGGTTGTGGTGATTCAAACTACATCCGAATACTATTATGTCGTCTACGTACAGAAATGCTTCTGATTCTAAGCCTGAGAGTGCTATTCAGAGCATTCTTTGAAAGCTATTTGAAGAAATTTTTAGTCCGAAAGGTAATCTTTTAAATTGGTAATGTCCTTGTGCTGTGAAAAAAGCTGTAAGTGGTCTTGAGTCTTTGTTCAATTCAATTTGATGAAATGAATTGGTCATGTCTAGTGTAGAGAACCATTTGGCTCTGCCAAGTTTGTCTAAGACGTCTTCTAGTCTGGTTAGTGGGAATTTGTCATCCACTATTTTGTTGTTTAGTTTCCTAAAGTCCACTACGAGTCTCCATTTCTTTTTGTCTTCCGTGTTTTTCTTTGGTACCAAAAGGAGTGGAGCATTGTATGGACTAATTGATGGTTCTATTATATTGTCACTAAGCATTTTTTGTACTTGTTCATTTATAATACCTGTGTGGGAGTGTGGTAGTCTGTAGTTTTTTATGTATACCGGTGTATTATCTGAGGTCGTAATTGTTTGTTTATAAAAATTGTTTACTGTCAATTTTTCATTTTCGAGGTGAAAGACATTTTGATATTTTTCAAAAATATTTATTAATTCTGTTTTTGCATAGTCACCATTATTGTCTAACTGTAAGTCATTTAGTATTTGTTGAAAACGTTTAGAGTCGTTGTCACAATTGTAACGTAATATGTCGTAGTTTTTCAGTGAGTCAGTTTGTAAGTGAATGCCCTTTAAATTTGTTTCCTCGTCTGTTGTGTTTAATATTTTAATATGTGTCATGCCGTTGCTGGGAGCTATTGAATTACTTAAGAACACACCTTGTTTTAGTTCATTATTAAAAATTACGCTATCTTCAGTTAAGTGTATTTTTATATGTAGTGACGTAAGAGCTTTTGTATGCATTGGAAGGGTTATAGTAGTATTATTTGTAAATAATGATATTGTAAAAGTTTCGTAGTCTATTTTACAAAGATATTTTTGTAGAAAATCTCTACCTATAATGCCGTCTGTCTCTATTGGAAAATCTGTTTTTACTAACTGAAAGGGGTGACTGCATTTTTCTTCAGTCAGTGTTAGTTCTAGATTTATTGTCCCTAATGAGTGAATTTCCTCCGTAGTGATCCCCGTTACTTTGCATTTTTCTTCTGGATCGAACTGTTCTCCGTCAAAGCTTGTTTGCATGCGACATATTGATATGTCGGCACCAGTATCTATAAGAAATGTCAATTGTTTATTCTTGTATTTGGTGATTATGAAATTCGTGTTATTAGTGGATATTTTGTAAACGTTTAGTCTTGGCTGTCCGGAATATCTTGGTATTCCGAGCCTGTTGGGTTTCCCGAATAGTGTATGGAATGTATTTGTCTGTTTCTACTGTTTCCATAATTGTCGTATTGTGTTCTTCTACTGTTCGTATTGAAGTTATTGTTCCTATTAGGATTAAAGTTATTATGTCTATCGTTGGAATTGTTATTTCCAGATGAATTTCTATTATTTCTTTGGTTGTAATTATTGTTTCTATTGGGATTAAAGTTATTATGTCCATTGTTGGAATTGTTATTTCCAGCTGAATTGCTATTATTTCTTTGGTTGAAGTTATTGTTTCTAGGAAAATTATTGTTATTGAAATAGTGGTTTCTATAGTTATTATCAGCCCAATTATGAATAAAAATTCCCTGGGAGTTTTTTCCCTTTTCCTATTTCTACAATTGAATTAACATAAAAAAAATGGGAGAAGGGAGAAAACTCCCGGGGAGTTTTTCTTTCATAATTGGGCTGTATGTGTTTGATCTCTTTTTAACTGCAATATAGTGTTTTGACTCAATTTATGTTCATTCTCCAATTCTAATGCAAGTTCGGATGCCTCTTGTAAGTTACTTGGTCGAGCAGCGTATATGGTCGCTTTAAAGTTTTCATTTAGTCCCTTTTTGAATGTATCCAGTGCTAACTTGTTATTTAGTTTTATTATTACATTCTTTTCGGCTTCAGAAACTTCATTCCCTAATTCTTTAATACCTAGTTGATTTAAATTATCTATTATTGCTGTTATTTTTTCTTTGTATGAATTTATATTCATTTTTCCTTGGAATAATATGCTAAGACTATTTTGTAATTCCGGGATGGTTTTGGTATTCTTATATCTGTTTTTTAAAAGATTTTTTAGAGTTTCAAAACTGTCTGGTTCTGACAAACTTCCTATTGCTGTTCTTACTGTTGAAGTAAGTTTTGCATGGTATATGTATTGAAGAAAGTCTGTCTTTGCTTCGGTGGACAGTGTCTTATTAATAAGTTGTGCTGTGATTAAAAAACTATCTAATTCTATGTAGTTACCATTGAATAGAGGTAGTGCTTTGGAAACGGTTTCTAAACTAAATGATTCCATCTTTGTATCTGATTCTTTAGTGTCTTGTATTAAATATTCTTTTATCTTTTTGTAAACGTTATCAAATTCTAATTTTAATGCTACTGTTTCCTTTTCATTTTTCTTTTCAATTTGTGCTGTTAAAAATTGTTCTCTTATATTTTCAATAGTTTCTAATTTTATTTGTATAGTTTTTCCTGTATATGTCCTTCCTGGACTTTTCTTTAGAGTTTTTAATATTTCCCTTAGTTCTGTTAAATTTTCTTCCATTACCATATCATAATTATATATTTTATTTCATTTTATTTTGTTAAAAAAAAATCTTACTGCTATTAAATTTGTTTTAGCTTAATTATTGTTATATTCTTAACTTTTATTATTTTTATGAATAGGTTTTTATTATTAATATTTTTTTTTTTTTTTTTTTTTTTGTTGAATTTATACATCAGTAATAGCATTATTTGCTCTATTGTTATATTTTAAGACATATCCTTTAAAATACTTATTCACCTTATATGCTACATATAAAACAATAAGTACTATACCTAATGTTATTATGTATTCTGGGAACATTGGTTTGTTATTGTTTTCTAAATTTCCGTTATTAACTACTGTTTCTTGTATTTCCACTTTGCTCTGTGGTTTACCCATTATTTCTAAAATTGTCACCCAAAAATTTATATCCATTCAAATTTTTATTATTATATTTTTCAATTAATTTACAAGATATATTTTACTTAATTGTTTTCTCCTTCTGGAGTGTCTTGATTTGTAAATAATTTTTTTTTTTTTTTTTTTTTTGTTTTAAATTTTAATTGAAAATTTTTCTACCTTGGTTTTGAAAATGCTTTTATTTTCGCCTTCACCTCCTTCTTTTCTTCTACAGTGCACGCGATGTTTAGTTCTTTATATAGGATTGCCAATTTCTTCCTTCTTTGGAACTGTTTGCCTGCTCGTTTCTTCTTTGGTTTCACCTCCACCCTTGCTTGTTCAATGTGGTTTTTCTTGTGTCTGTTCTTATATTCCTGTAGAGTTATTGCTTTCGGGCCGGCATTTACTGGTAAAGGTTCATACCTTGGTACCGTGTGGCTTACTGGTTCTGGAATGTACTGTTCAACCAGATACCCTTCCCAGCGGCTAATTATCTCGTTGATTTCTTTTAACGACGTAGTAGACAGTTGTTCCGAAAATCCTAAGTTTCGGTCTGCAGGATCGCCATGTGGCGTTATGGGATTTAATTCAGCCATGTGGTGTACACGACTCAAATGATATTTCAAAGTCCCTATAACCCTCGGTTATTGCTAGCTGTAGGGGTTCCAGCCAATAAATTAGGCGTTCGAAAGAACTGCCAAAATCTTTTGAGACAAAAATAATACTAGGCCAGCTTGTGCCGATTTGGTTGTAAGTTTTAGTCTAATTTATTAAAGTCAATGTAAAGGTTTATATACAGCTTATGAGAATACAGTTTAGTTTCTCTAACTTATTCTAGCTTATCATAATTATATATTTTACTCTTTCGGTACCATGTAGATACCTAATGTTAATCAATATAGTTGCATGTTAACCAATCACAATGAGTCTTTCATTATGTTCACTCAATATTAAGTAAGTCACTCAATGTCTGGTTAACATGCCTTCAACTACAAGTGATGTAAATTGATATTTGTTTTGTTGACACTTGTAGTTACAATTATGCAGTGTGCCTGCGTTATCGACTAAATGTGGTACGCTATATGTATGTGCACACTACAAAACGTAATTGTAAAAAAGGCTTGAGATTTGAATCTGGAAATTTCGTTTCTACTTAAAATTAAGCAAAATACAAAAATCCAGAAATAGTCGTCATATAACAAGCAACAAATTAAAATTAAATACTTGCTGTGTTCCAAAAACAAAAATTTATCTCAAAACTAAGAATTATTTGCAATAAAAAATAAGCTTAACTATAATTTTTAAAAAATATTTTTGTATAGAGTATAAAAATTAAAAAAAAATCGAACATTTTTGTACATTAAAGTTGATATGTTAAAAATCCCGGGACTCAATAAAATAAATCCCGGGATGCGGGATTTATCAATCCCCAAAAATCCCGGGATTTCCCGTTTAGCATCCCTAGTGTGTATGTACTCGTATGTACATGGCAATGAAAAAAATATAAAAAAAACTAAAAGTCTTTTCTCGTTGAAAACACATTTAAATAATAAAAGAAGTTTTGTTTGCATGCCATTTATGTGCAAAAAACGTATGTAAAAGCAAATGTGACCGATTTTTAATTGTAGGGCAATATGTGTTTTATTGTTGTACAGATGAAAGTATATCGATTTGCACCGAAGTTCAAAGCTGTAATTAGGTCTGTCTGCGTACTTTTCCAGTAGCAAATACTCAGTAATTTTTTTTGGGAGAGTAAGACAAATTTTACTCTTTCGGCTGAGAATATCTCAAAAGGCACGCAGACAGTATCCAGTGAAATCTTGCAAGAAAACAGCTGATCGGTGTGTAAACAATTGAAATAACAAACGTGAGCCAAGATAGCGTTGAAGAAATAGCGTCCAATTTGGGAATTTAAAAACCGGGAAACCAAAATACCCAAATAATGGGTATTTGCAGTATAAACAAAAAGTTAGCGTCGAATTTAGGAATTTAAAATAGGGAAGTACAAATATAGGAACAAAACTAGTTTACCGACGCAGCTCCAAATAAAAAAAGTACCCAGGCTGATGGAAAATGGAAAAATAAGAAGAAAAAATTAAATAAAAAAGTTATGGACGTTTAAAGTTTTCATATAAATATGTGATTTTCCACTACAATTCGAAACGGTTATGGCCAATATTGGTATCATTTTAAAGCTCTTGAACAGATTTTTCTGGATATACATAATTTATTTCAAAATATTAAACTCTTTAGATCACATTACATATATATATTATATATTATATATTATATATTATATATTATATATTATATATTATATATTATATATTATATATTATATATTATATATTATATATTATATATTATATATTATATATTATATATTATATATTATATATTATATATTATATATTATATATTATATATTATATATTATATATTATATATTATATATTATATATTATATATTATACTATATATTATATATTATATATTATATATTATATATTATATATTTATATATTATATATTATATATTATATATTTATATTATATATTATATATTATAATATTATATATTATATATTATATATTATATATTATATTATATATTAT